>VOQZ01001604.1:0-468780 GCA_008079305.1 Phytophthora palmivora | reverse complement strand
GCAACTCCACGTACGAAAGTTTTGGAATCAGGCGAAGGCGTTGATGCTACATCGCAACAAGTTGGATGACACTATCGATTTAAATTATTGGCATTCACCTCGTCTGGAAAACCTAGGCAACCACTAACAGAACCCAAGGCTTTTCCAGCAGCGAATTTATGTTTGAGGAACACAAGTCGATTCAGTCGAGTTCTCTCCCCAGCACATGAGTGAAAATTTCCCCATACGGACCTGAATCGACCGATAGAAGTACACAACCAACTCTTAATAGTAGTAGAGGAGCTGGTATCGATTTATCTAGCTCTGTTTCAGTGATTCTTCCTGGATTTTTAACGTGATGAACTCCTTTTCGTTCGGAGACAAGCTCAACCTTTTCGCTCGTGTCGCTGGTTATATAAAAATATGCCTATGTGTGCGGTAAAGTTTCGGTGTTGCAGTTTGAGCAGAGAACCGATCTCGTGCGTGAAAAACTCATCCGATCGAAGGTCTATGTTCGCTCCGTGCAATTGACATTTTTGTCAATTTCCGACATGTACTGTCGTCAACAAACAAAGATTCTGTCGATGGCTGCGTACAACTTCCACATACGATCTCAATGGCCAAATGTATACGCATCGTACAATCTAGGTTCGCCATGAGAAACACTAGTCGTCAGTATTGTGACCACAAAACCATGCCTTTCATCCCGCAGCAGACTTGCATCGGCTTCTCCATGCTTGAGCTGGACTTGTACTTCGTTCTAAGCGATGAATCTCTGGAAAGCAGAACCAGGACGAACTGCTCCCGAGATCAATCTGGCAGGCGAAATGAGGCGAGCCTTCGGCTGTTTTTCAGCTCCGTCGGATGTTCGAATGTTGAAGTGTCAGCAGGAACTGTTGAACGATTTGCTTGTGTGTGAGTAACTCCACAACCACAAGCTTTCCGACAGGAGCTGTCGATGTCGTTCTTTACAAACAAATACCGCGTCAACAGGCAGCAGATGGATACCGTATTACGTTGGACAGCAACAGCAACACCAACTGACGGAATTTTGTCTATTATAATACGAGAACATTCGACAGTGCGTACTTTGTCCTGCTCCAGTTGTTGGGCTCAACACCGTCAAGTTGTTGTCGCAGGATGGAGTAAGCGAAGGGTTAAATGATTAGGGGGTTCTGTTCTTACTAAGCACGATCTGTAGTGCGGGTTGTGTCCTTTTGGACGTGATGTGGCCTTTAACTCAATGCATCCACCGCCTTACAGCTACTGTACAATACTTCATTTTCAATATTCTCTCAACGCAATACTTCGACCACCAACACCTCTGTACCAACTCTAACATGAAGTTCTTTGCCACTGTCGCCATTGCCGCCTGTGCATTCACCAGTATCAACGTCGCCGCCGCCGGAGCCGACGGAACCGCGTGGGGATACAAGACCAACGACACCAGCATGGCCGGACCCGACCAGTGGGCCGAACACTACCCGACGTGCGGCGGTCAGCGCCAATCGCCCATTGATATCGAGACGACGGCCGGCTGTATCTCCGAGAAGCGCTCGTTTACCTTCAGTGGTTCATGCGCCGACTTCAACGTTTCGCAGTCGGACGAGTCGTTCACGGCCAGCGTGGACGGCGGCTCGTGTGCGGTCACCGCCAACGGCGCGTCGTACAACATGCTGCAGTTCCACATGCACGTGCCGTCAGAACACACTTTGAACGGCGAGTACCTGGATGGTGAGGTACACTTTGTGCACAGCAATGCAGACAGCTCTGCGTTGCTGGTGACGGGCGTGTTCTTCAAGGCTGTGGAGGGTAGAGTGACCCGTGGGTGGTGTCCGTGCTGGACGCACTGGACAACGTGAGTGCGAACGCGACGGCGTCGGCAAGTTTGACGTCGTATGCCGACCTGGTGAACAAGGCGGCGGACGCACAGGGCGTGTTCAACTACGCGGCAGTCTGACGACGCCCGCGTGCAGTGAGATCGTGGACTGGTGGGTGGTGAAGAAACCCGTGGACGTGTCGACGACCGACCTGGAACGTCTGCAGTCTCAGCTGCGTGAGCTTCACATCACGGACGACGGCAAGAACGCGCGTCCGGTGCAGCCGTTGAACGGCCGTGTCGTGACGGCGTTGCTGTAGGTGTGTTAGTACGGATAGATTTTTGGACAAATAATATGTAAACGAGTTAGTGGTTTGAATTATAGTTTCTTTTCTTTGTAGTTTGCTTTGAAATTGGCGGAGATTAGCGGCGGCAATCAAACCCGTGCGCTAACGTAATGATAGTGGTAGTTGTGCTGACATTCCCACCACTGTTATGCTGAGTCACTCGCCATTGGTACAGTCAGTTTGGTTCTACCAGTTCAAACTGAGTCTGGTCACCACTGGTGGCCATCAGACGGAGCAGTACTTGTTATCTGGTACGGGTTTAACGCATTCTTTAGCGTGTTGTTCTGTACATGTAACGTCTGATGCTTCCTTCGGTGAAAGGTCCATTTCTGTATGCACGTCCGATACGCTGACTTGTACACCCGAAATGATCACTGCGCGAGAGTGAGACTCACGTGTTGACAATCATCGTGCTCGAATGCAGTGAGCATAGAGACCTAGACATGAGCATCAGCTAGAGTGGTGCTTGTTCTGGATCGATGAATCATTGATTCAACTATCAACAGAGAGCAATGCAACTCCACGTACGAAAGTTTTGGAACTCAGGCGAAGGCGTTGATGCTACATCGCAACACGCTGGATGCGTCTATCGATTAAACTATTGGCATTCACCTCGTCTGGAAAACCTAGGCAACCACTAACAGAACCCAAGGCTTTTCCAGCAGCGAATTTATGTCTTGAGGACACAGGTCGAATTCAGTCGAGTTCTCTCCCCAGCACATGAGTGAAATTTCCCCATACGGACTTAAACCGACCGATAGAAGTGCAACACCAACTCTTAATAGTAGTATAGGAGCTGGTATCGATTTATCTAGCTCTGTTTCAGTGATTCTTCCTGGATTTTTAACGTGATGAACTCCTTTTCGTTCGGAGACAAGCTCAAACCTTTTCGCTCGTGTCGCTGGTTATAATAAACAATATGCCTATGTGTGCGGTAAAGTTCGGTGTTGCAGTTTGAGCAGAGAACCGATCTTCGTGCGTGAAAAACTCATCCGATCGAAGGTCTATGTTCGCTCCGTGCAATTGACATTTTGTCAATTTCCGACATGTACTGTCGTCAACACAACAAAGATTCTGTTCGATGGCTGCGTACAACTTCCACATACGATCTCAATGGCCAAATGTATACGCATCGTACAATCTAGGTTCGCCATGAGAAACACTAGTCGTCAGTATTGTGACCACCAAAACCATGCCTTTCATCCCCGCAGCAAGACTTGCATCGGCTTCTCCATGCTTGAGCTGGACTTGTACTTCGTTCTAAGCGATGAATCTCTGGAAAGCAGAACCAGGACGAACTGCTCCCGAGATCAATCTGGCAGGCGAAATGAGGCGAGCCTTCGGCTGTTTTTCAGCTCCGTCGGATGTTCGAATGTTGAAGTGTCAGCAGGAACTGTTGAACGATTTGCTTGTGTGTGAGTAACTTCCACAACCACAAGCTTTCCGACAGGAGCTGTCGATGTCGTTCTTTACAACACAACTACCGCGTCAACAGGCAGCAGATGGATACCGTATTACGTTGGACAGCAACAGCAACACCAACTGACGGAATTTTTGTCTATTATAATACGAGAACATTTCGACAGTGCGTACTTTGTCCTGCTCCAGTTGTTGGGCTCAACACCGTCAAGTTGTTGTCGCAGGATGGAGTAAGCGGAAGGGTTAAATGATTAGGGGGTTCTGTTCTTACTAAGCACGATCTGTAGTGCGCGTTGTGTCCTTTTGGACGTGATGTGGCCTTTAACTCAATAGCATCCACCGCCTTACAGCTACTGTACAATACTTCATTTTCAAATATTCTCTCAACGCAATACTTTCGACCACCAACACCTCTGTACCAACTCTAACATGAAGTTCTTTGCCACTGTCGCCATTGCCGCCTGTGCATTCACCAGTATCAACGTCGCCGCCGCCGGAGCCGACGGAACCGCGTGGGGATACAAGACCAACGACACCAGCATGGCCGGACCCGACCAGTGGGCCGAACACTACCCGACGTGCGGCGGTCAGCGCCAATCGCCCATTGATATCGAGACGACGGCCGGCTGTATCTCCGAGAAGCGCTCGTTGACCTTCAGTGGTTCATGCGCCGACTTCAACGTTTCGCAGTCGGACGAGTCGTTCACGGCCAGCGTGGACGGCGGCTCGTGTGCGGTCACCGCCAACGGCGCGTCGTACAACATGCTGCAGTTCCACATGCATGTGCCGTCAGAACACACTTTGAACGGCGAGTACCTGGATGGTGAGGTACACTTTGTGCACAGCAATGCAGACAGCTCTGCGTTGCTGGTGACGGGCGTGTTCTTCAAGGCTGTGGAGGGTGAGAGTGACCCGTGGGTGGTGTCCGTGCTGGACGCACTGGACAACGTGAGTGCGAACGCGACGGCGTCGGCAAGTTTGACGTCGTATGCCGACCTGGTGAACAAGGCGGCGGACGCACAGGGCGTGTTCAACTACGCCGGCAGTCTGACGACGCCCGCGTGCAGTGAGATCGTGGACTGGTGGGTGGTGAAGAAACCCGTGGACGTGTCGACGGCCGACCTGGAACGTCTGCAGTCTCAACTGCGTGAGCTTCACATCACGGACGACGGCAAGAACGCGCGTCCGGTGCAGCCGTTGAACGGCCGTGTCGTGACGGCGTTGCTGTAGGTGTGTTAGTACGGATAGATTTTTGGACAAATAATATGTAAACGAGTTAGTGGTTTGAATTATAGTTTCTTTTCTTTGTGGTGTTTGCTTTGAAAGTGGCGGAGATTAGCGGTAGCAATCAGACCCATGAGCTAACGTAACGATAGTGGTAGTCGTGCAGCACGACTCGTGCTGAGTCACTCACCATTGGTTCTACCAGTCTGGTCACCACTGGTGTCCATCAGACGGAGCAGTGCTTGTTATCTGGTACGGGGTTAACACATTCTTTAGCGTGTTGTATTGTACGTGTAACGTCTGATGGTACCTTCGGTGAAAGGTCCATTTCTGTATGCACGTCCGATACGCTGACTTGTACACCCGAAATGATCACTGCGCGAGTGAGACTCACGTGTTGACAATCATCGTGCTCGAATGCAGTGAGCATAGAGACCTAGACATGAGCATCAGCTAGAGTGGTGCTTGTTCTGGATCGATGAATCATTGATTCAACTATCAACAGAGAGCAATGCAGCTCCACGTACGAAAGTTTGGAACTCAGGCGAAGGTGTTGATGCTACATAGCAACACGTTGGATGCGTCTATCGACTAAACTATTGACATTCACCTCGTCTGGAAAACCTAGGCAACCACTAACAGTACCCATGGCTTTCCAGCAGCGAATTTATGTCTTGAGGACACAGGTCGAATTCAGTCGAGTTCTCTCCCCAGCACATGAGTGAAATTTCCCCATACCTACGGACTTGAACCGACCGATAGAAGTACAACACCAACGAGGAGTGCAGGAGCTGGTATCGATTTGCCGAGCTAGCTCTGTTTCAGTGGCTCATCCTGGATTTTTAACGTGATGAACTCCTTTTCGTTCGGAGACAAGCTCAAACCTTTTCGCTCGTGTCGCTGGTTATAATATTTGCGGTAAAGTTCGGTGTTGCAGTTTGAGCAGAGAACCGATCTTCGTGCGTGAAAAACTCATCCGATCGAAGGTCTATGTTCGCTCCGTGTCAATTGACATTTTGTCACTCTGTTCGATGACTGCGTACAACTTCCGCATACGATCTCAATGGCCAAGTACAGTGCTGCTATTAACTATAGGCGCACTCGAATTTTGATATTGCAGCTCGACAGAAACTGTTTCGTAAAGAGCCACATCCCGCAGAATACGTTCAACTGATGCTACCCACGGGTGCGTCCTCTATTTTCGCGAACACCAATTGTTGCAGGCAAACAATGGAAATTGACGGACTTGGGGGTGTTCCAATCTATAGGCGCACTAGCGATTGGGCAAAATTTTGAAGGAACCATTGTTTTTAATTGGCTGAAAATTGTACCGTTAGTATTCCTGTGTAAGATGCTTTGCTGGCGCCACATTTCGAGGTTTCGGGAGTTCTCCAAAATGCCAAGGGGGCCAAGATTGACCGAGGAGGAGAAAGGTCGCGTTTTGGCTCACCACCGAGACGGCAGAAGTAACAGGTGGATCGCGCGTGAGATCAAGCGCAGTGAACATGCTGTACGAAACGTTATGACGTGTCGTTCTGCTACAAAACAATCAAAAAAGGTCGGAAGGAAGGCTAAATGTACAAAACGCATGGCTCGTCGAATTTTTCGACTGGCCACAGTGAAGAAGTTTTCCTCCAAACGCGTGTCGGCGGAGCTCGAAGGCGTTCTACGACCCAGTACGATTCGTAAGCTGCTCAACTCGTCTAAACTGGCCAAGTAGATCAAGCGAAAACCGTCGCCGGCCATCAAGCCGCACCACAAGGTTGCCCGAGCAGCTTTTGCTGTAAAATTTTTTAAGTAAAACTAGGATTTGGCCCCGTATTGTTATTAGTGACGAAAAGAAGTTTAACTTGGACGGTCCTGACGGCTATCAGTACTACTGGCACGACGTCAGGAACGACAATGAACTTTTCTCGAAGCGAGCGAGTGGGGGAGGAAGCGTGATGGTGTGGGCGGGCATGAACTATTTTGGAAAAACTGAGATCGCTTTTCTGGAGGGGAGACAAAACTCTGAATGCTACACTAAAACGCTGGGCGCGTATCTTACACCTTTTCTCAATAACCTTCGTGAAAATCATGGCATTTCTAGACCGATTTTCCAACAAGATAACGCATCTATTCACGAATCACGATTTACTAAGGCTCACATTGAGGCACTGGGAATCCGTAAACTGAAGTGGCCTTCTAAAAGCCCCGATTTGAACCCGATAGAAAATGTTTGGGGGCAGTTGGCGTGGTCTGTGTATGAAGGGGGGCGGCATTTCGATTCTAAAGAGGAATTGAAGGCTCAGATCACTCGTAGCTGGAAAAGCATCAAGCAAAGCTACTTACGACACCTCGTGGATGGTATGCCGACCCGAATGGCTCACGTTGTCCTAAAAAATGGCGGTCCGATCGACAAATAGTTTGGAGATTAGCATGTGCGCCTAAAGTTTAGAACACTTAATAAATCTTCATTTTGCTTTTTTTCTGCATTGGTTGCCCTTTCCAAAAATACACCACCGATGCGTCGTTTGCATCAGTCGGGCATGTTATCACAGGCATGGCACTTTTCAAAAAGCCTTTAGTCGAACACCAGCAGAAAAAATTGCGTGCGCCTATAGTTAATAGCAGCACTGTATATACGCCTCGTTCAATATGGATTCGCCAGGATATTTATTCCTAATTGAAATTGTATTGTATTACCGTCGATATCCAATTCTATATTTTGGGTTTCAATTATTAGAAATAGAACTAAAAAGAGAAATAAATATATTTGTAGCCAATAGATTCGTCCATTGATTCAGTCATAAATCGGGGGAATCATTAACTGCGAGATAACGACGTATCTGCTATTCAAGACTAGCGATGACAAGATCCATGACGATACGGAGATCGACAAAAGCTGTTGGGCTCACGCCAGGTGGAAGAGCTTGGTTCGGGGTGGTCGACAAATTTCGGTGCATGTCGAAGGAGACATTGACAGCAGACTGAGCTGAGTTGCGTCGTCGAAACGTTCCACTTGTAGTTGGCGCTGGTAGAGTTCCAAGTATAGCGATGTCATAAAGCGCGTATCGCATTTGAATGCCTGTAGGACTGATTTTCAAGAGCAGAATATACCACTGTAATTGCACCACCATTGGGCAGCTGCCTCCAGACTTACCCAAGTCTGAGATCTTCCAACCTCCACTGCCAGTGTCACCCAATCAGTAACGGTGCGAAATGCCGGAGATGGTGTTCGGTTGATCGTATATCTTGTTGGACCAAATGTTGCATCAGCCTCTTTGTTTGGGTTTGCAGCTCTACTCGCCGTCATCGATGTCCATTTCCAGTTGCAATCAGGAACACGTACTCGAATTTTCGAGCTGTGCTCTCATGTATTGTTGTTGGCAGTTCGACAATCACGATACGTCCATCATAGAGGACGAGAAATCGAAGCGCAATTCGCAGTCCTTCACCGTCTCCAACATACTCATTGAATGCATCAACGGAAACTCCCTCACAAACGACATAGCGGTCGATTTCGTCGTCATTTCTATCGAAATAACTTGCAACCACTACAAGCTTCAGCGCATCCAGGACGACAGGAATTTCATCGTCGGTTTTTGAGGTTGTCATGTTTGTAGCAGCGATTGATGTTGGCCGTACCACGTCAAACTGGAAGAACAAAACGAGTTTCTGTCAAACTGTGCATAAAATGGCATCGTGTATTACAGGGTCCAGATTGTACGAAGCGTTGCGGAAATTGTACGCAGCCATCGAACAGAATCTTTGTTGTGTTGACGACAGTACATGTCGGAAATTGACAAAATGTCAATTGACGGAGCGAACATAGACCTTCGATCGGATGAGTTTTTCACGCACGAAGATCGGTTCTCTGCTCAAACCGCAACACCGAACTTTACCGCACACATAGGCTGTATTGCTTAACCAGCGACACGAGCGAAAAGGTTTGAGCTTGTCTCCGAACGAAAAGGAGTTCGTCACGTTAAAAATCCAGGATGAGCCACTGAAACAGAGCTAGCTCGGCAAATCGATACCAGCTCCTGCACTCCTCGTTGGTGTTGTACTTCTATCGGTCGGTTCAAGTCCGTAGGTATGGGGAAATTTCACTCATGTGCTGGGGATAGAACTCGACTGAATTCGACCTGTGTCCTCAAGACATAAATTCGCTGCTGGAAAAGCTTAGGTCTGTTAGTGGTTGCCTAGGTTTTCCAGACGAGGTGAATGCCAATAGTTTAATCGATAGACGCATCCAACGTGTTGCGATGTAGCATCAACGCCTTCGCCTGAGTTCCAAAACTTTTGTACGTGGAGTTGCATTGCTCTCTGTTGATAGTTAAGGCTGGGAGTGAAAGGGATAAATTAATGATTCATTGATCCAGAACAAGCACTACTTTAGCTGATGCTCATGCCTAGGTCTCTATGCTAGGTATACTAACTGCATTGCACGATGATTGTCAACACATGAGTCTCACTCGCGCAGTGATCATTTCGGGTGTACAAGTCAGCGTATCGGGCGTGCATACAGTAAATGGACCTTTCACCGAAGGAAGCATCAGACGTTACATGTACAGAACACGCTAAAGAATGCGTTAACCCGTAGCAGATAACAAGCACTGCTCCGTCTGATGGACACCAGTGGTGACCAGACTGGTAGAACCAATGGTGAGTGACTCAGCACGAGTCGTGCTGCACGACTACCACTATCGTTACGTTAGCTCATGGGTCTGATTGCTACCGCTAATCTCCGCCACTTTCAAAGCAAACACCACAAAGAAAAGAAACTATAATTCAAACCACTAACTCGTTTACATATTATTTGTCCAAAAATCTATCCGTACTAACACACCTACAGCAACGCCGTCACGACACGGCCGTTCAACGGCTGCACCGGACGCGCGTTCTTGCCGTCGTCCGTGATGTGAAGCTCACGCAGTTGAGACTGCAGACGTTCCAGGTCGGCCGTCGACACGTCCACGGGTTTCTTCACCACCCACCAGTCCACGATCTCACTGCACGCGGGCGTCGTCAGACTGCCGGCGTACTCTTGTTTGTCAATTCTGATGTCCGACAACTTTTGATGTTTAGAGTTCTCACTATGATGTTGACGCTTTCTCACCTCTATGATTTCCCTACGTTGACCTTGTCGCTACGCTTCGACGACTCCTACACTTATTTTCAGGATTCGAGCGTGTGTTTGTTCTATCCCTTGGAGTTCTACTGCACGAGTCAAACAAAAACATTAGCAGCGTATGCTTATGTCCTAGTATGATTTGCATATCAACCACGAACAATACGAAAGCCGTTCCCTCTCCTGTAGATGACTGCTAACCACAATGAATGGACTTTATAGAATCGCCATCTACCGCTTCAAAGCAAGACAACAGTCCAGGAGATGTGTTATATTACCAGACGCTGGGAGAGCAGCGCATCCGTTAGTCGTTTTTTTTCTCTTCATTGTCAGTGACAGAAGAGTTCGACGAGCTAGCGTAAATGCGGTTGTACCGCTGGCGTAATTCTTCCCTGCGGCGGTCTGCCTCAGTTTGTGGTGCTGGTGGAATCTTCGACTCCACAGGTTCACTAGAAGCAGCAGTAGATGATACAGTTTCCTCTTGTTGACTCGACGACGGTATCGGACATTTGTCTTCTAGATCCTCTGGTGCTAAAGCAGCAGAAGAAGTTCTATCCATTGCAGGTTGGGAGGTTGCAGGTGCGGCAGGAACAGTTGTAGGGACAGCAGAAGTCGCGGTCGAAGAAAACGCAGGCACTGCTGGAGCATTTTGAACTGGTACGGTCTGTTGCTGCTCTGCTTGCGTGGAGGGGGTCGATGCATGTTGAGTTTGCTGGGGGGTGTTAAACTGAGCCGCTGATGCTTGCAGAACCGCGAGTTGAGCATGCAGAAGGTCGATTTGGCGCTGAATACTTTCCTGGTCCATTGTTGGCTGCTGCATGCCTTGATGTGTCTGACCCATTGGGGGCATACCAAAAGGTGGCATCATGCCGTACGGACCAGGCATCCCGAAGCCAAAAGGTGCGCCCCCGAACATCATTGGCGACATGTACGGGTTTGGATAACCGGGGGCAAATGGGTGACCAGGTACAGCACCAGGAACTACCCCAGACACTGGGGGTGTCGCGACTTGAGCAACAGGGGCAGCAGCTGCACCACCAGGAGTACCGGGCTGATTGGCCGGTGGGACCACTCGTCCGAAGGCAACCCCGAATCGGAAACGAGGGCCAGCCGGTGCAGGATGTGGCTGAGCGCCAGGTGCTTGCGCAGGTGCCGGTACTTCAGCTGCATTGTTGTTGTCAGCAGGGGGTCTTGCAGCGCGAGCCGCTGGCCCTTCAGGAACGGCAGCGGGGCGACGTGGTCCTGTCGGGATAGTGGAGCGACATGTTGGGCATGTCTGCTGGCGCTGGACCCACATTTTGAGGCAGTCGACGTGGAAAATGTGTGAGCATGGTAGTTTTTTGCAAGTGTCGGGGGTCATTTCCTCACGACAAATGATGCACGTTCTATCCGTTTCCTGTAGCTCCTCTTCCGTCGGGTTCGGGAAGCGCTCGTTCAGATGAGCTGTGATTTTTCTGTAGCGGAAATACGACGCAATGCGTCGCTGCAAGTTCTTGATGGAGATCCAGAGGTCACGTACAATGTGCAGTGGCATGCCATAGTACGTGAAGATGAGCATGAAAAAGACCTGTGTTAACAACAGTCAGCTATTTCCACCATTCTGAAAGCCAAGCACATTGATCTTACCAAATAGACAACCAGTTTGGTAACTTCCGACACGAGTTCCAAATAGAAGAGATACGTGAACTTATTGGTCCAGGCACCATCCATCCGGGAGTCCACCACGTACAGCACGTAGCGTAGAAATGTCGCCACAATAGTCACCAGTAGAATCAAAAACTACACACAGAACAACAAAAACTCAGCCTTGCTCACATCTCATCAACAAATTCCAGTCCTACCTCAAATCCAAAGAGGATAAAGACCGACGGTCCAATCTCCATCACTTTGAGTGAACACCAGACCACAAACCCCGTATCCACAGCTGCGAGCATGACCATAAGTCCCACGAGCCGAACATGAGTGAGTCTGGTGATAATATCAGTTTGTTCAAGCTACACAATAATTAGTCCCCATGAATGTCAAATAAATAAGAATATAAAATATGAGAGTCCATCACGTACAAACTCAATCCTGGCCTGTGATAGCCAATGGAAGATCTTGAGGAACACGAGCGCCGTGAACAGCACCATGACATGGAATGAAATCTCCTCACGAAAGATCGTTAGCGCCAAACATGTCTCCGTCACGGCGTACCGGACATTCTCGTGCAACAACTATTTTTCAAATAAGAAAATAAAATTAGAGAAACCACATAGTGATCATATATAAAATATAAGAGTCCTACCTCGACTTCGGCATCCCTTAAAGTCCCAAGGAAAAATGACTTAAGTAGTCGTCCAAAGAGCGTCGTAAGTACGAGACCAGCGTTGCCCAGCACCAGAACGCTGACTTTGGAGGTCACGAGGTAGATGATAGACGGGTAGAACTGCTGCCGCGTGACGTACGTGTAGTAGAGAAGCCCCACACAGGCTGCTAAGCTAGCACTCGAGTAAAGCCAGAACTTCATGCTCTTACGTGGCAAAACGGATTATGGTATGGATGAAAATAGCCAGCCAATCAGATGATTTTACACTCTTTTTGACGAATCACAAGAGAGCAGTGTTGAAGGAGTACACTCATCCCTCTATTCAAGGACAACTTCAACTATAACATGCTGGAATAATTTAGTCGTGTTGAATAGGATTTTGCTAGAAGTGAAAGTCGGCGATAACGGGATAATGATCGGATAGATCTACAAGAACTTCATCAGAGACACCACGAGATGGAGCCCAATGTCTCGTTGCCTTGAGTTGCACGATTTCAGTGGAAGCAACAAGAGGTTGGCGGTGGTTCCGTTCGACCATGATGTAGTCTAATCGCTCCGTGATACCCCCGGAGCTCGGACCATCCACGGCAAGGTTGTTCGAATGAGGATCAAAGCTGTACATAGCTGACTTCTCTTGCAACTTCGGGTCGTGAACGCTAAGTAAATCCAGCATAGCAGTGTATTCACCATCCGGGGCTTGTGCGCCGTCAGCATGCTTGTTGACGTTCATGTCGCCTGCAAAAATTACCGGCTCGTCCTTTGGCAGGTTCAGCGAGTCCACGAACTTGCGCATGAGCGCGAGCTGACTGTTTCTCGTGGAAACAGCAATCGGAGTTTCCCAAGCCTGCAGGTGAGTGCCTACGACGTGCACTATCTCAGTCGCTTCAGAGCCCGAATTGCTTTGCACAGGCACTCGTACTTGGAAATATATGACACCCTTGTCTGCATATCGATCTTCACCAGACGCAACGTTGCCAAATGTGACCTCCTCACATTTAGCGAGAGGATATTTGCTCATGGCGAAGCAACCCCCGTCGATCACCTTCTTGGAGCCTAGAAGTGACACATCTCCCACAACCTTGGTCTCGTAGATGAAACCTTGTGACTTCATTCCCGACACAAGCTTGTCGCGAGCAGAGCTGCAAAAGGCTTCACAAAATACCACTACGTCCACATCTAGTGGTGCGAGACAGCGTGGAATGGCTGAAGCTCGCTGCGATGCCCATGGAGACACCTTCTCATTGAACGACGATACGAAACTGGGTAGTAGCCACACGTTGTATACCATAACGCGTAACTTGAAAGGCGTCACAGTCTTAGGTCGCAATGGTGGGAAAGACGATCGCTCAACTGGAGCTAGCCGCTGTTCGTGCTTCGCTAGGGGCTTTCGGCAATCAGCAGCATCATGCTCATCACTAACAGTACCCAAGTGAAATACCGCAGGAGAGTATTTTGTAGCTGTTATAAATTCTCCATGCATGCCAAGCAGCTGTCCAGCCCACTCGCCATCTACAATTTGCATGAACACTTGACTGCCGCATCGAAGAGGTCCGGTGTGTCCATACGGAGATACCAGCCTCAATGTTGTCTTGTATGAGTCACCTCCCGTTACCATGGCATGGCCGAGTTTCGAGTCGGGAGCAGCCACAATTCGAATTGATTTACGCACTTTGTGGCAGAACAAGTGTATAGCATCTCCAAATCTCGCTGCACGTCGTGGACCTGAGAATTGTTCTGCAGTTTCCACCAAAAACTCAATGCCTGCATCTTTATCAGCATGCAATGGTTTACACACACTGAGGTATGATGCCTTATTGAGCTGATATTTGCCGACACCTCCACCAAGAGCACTCAATGCAAACACCGCTGACAACGGTCCCGTCAGCGCCACTCCAGCAACTCCTGCAGCCACCGCTGCCGCTTTCTGCGAGCCAGATAACGCACTACGCTTTGTCAACCCCACAGCCAGTCCACCCAACGCCGTCAACGAGATTGTTCTTCCAAAATGCACCAACTCGTCACAATTTGAAGGTGCTACCACTGGTGGGGGTACTCTCCACGGAAATGGCGATGGCAGATCAAGCAGCAGTCCGTCCACACTGTCCCTCGCACTGATCGTCGTGCTCGTACTTGTCGTGCTACTCGAGCGTCCAATACGTCGAAATCCTTTCTCCACCTCCACCTCTTGAACAATTTCACTATCTTCCGATTCCGGACGAGGTGTCACGAAATCCCGAAAACTCTCGGACGCATGAACACTCTCAATTTCCAGCAATTTATGCAGGTAGCTGTTTAATTGTTTCCTAAGTTTATCAGCAGCAGTAGATCGAGTTGTTTGAGCTCCCCACCCAAGTCTCGAAGGTTTTGGCAATTGAATCCGTCGAGCATGAAGAACCTGATGAAAAGCACTCTCAATTGCTGCATGAAACCGTTGGAAATCAGCGTACGAGCGTTGCACGAGCCACAACGTGTGTGTCTGTGGGAACCGCAGTGAGATTTCATAGCTCCAGCCTTCGTGCTTGGCTTTAAGGGCTGAAACGCGAGTGATCCCGACGTCTGCGTCTATTGCGAGCCATGGAGCAGGCGTTGAAGAATCGGACGAAGCTTCAGGTGCAAAGGTCCGGGGCTTTCTCCTCCATGTCTTCATGTTGGATGGACACGCAGGAATGAGGCGCCGACTTGTCCGGCGCAAGACTGAGCTCAATGCCATCGCTTCCAGCAGAGAGTCGGACGAGCTACTGTTACTAACACGTCATGTCAAATCTGTATGTATAGTTCATGAAAACCAGGAACTTAAAGACATATATTATCCGATACCGTTTTGTCCTATACATGCCACTAGGATGGCATTACATTGGAATTACATGTAGCAAGCTCTATTTCATTGGAAGGTGCAAGTTGTTTTCGGTGGACTGGAGGTGTTCTTTAGATGTCATTTCTACTGTCAGGGATAATATCCACAGACTTGTTACACATGTTCAGCTTGCTACTACGTGAGATGGTCAACACTGACGATCATATCGACAGTGCCACCACGAACCAAGTAAATGGATAGCGTAAAGACCACTTGACTTGCCGACTTCAACAACTAACTCCTCCATTTTTTTGCTTTTGACTTTTGACACGGGTCTCCCTACATTGATCAAGTTGTTATTCAATCGGTAGCTGTAATTAAGGGTTTGGTCGACATTTTAACAATTGAAATGTGTACTCAATTCTCCTCGCCTACAGGAATTCAAGACTAAACTCATCAGACTGTTATGACCTTCACCTGTACGTGCAAAAATCTGGACGCGTTGGAAGTAGCGCAGAAAGATTTAGTTCGTTGATCAACATCTAAATGACTCTTGAATCCCTCCACTACCTTCCTTTCACAAACTAGTACTCTAGCTTCTTAACAGACATTCGATCAAGCCAAATTCCCTTTGGCAATTGTTGTTGGGCATTAAGCTATTCGCCTACGGGTTCTTTGGTGTTGTTAAACAGCCAGACGAAGTGGCGATAGCAAGAGTGACCGTGCATGTAGTTGAGTCCTACTCTCCCGAAGATGACTCGAGTAAAACTACACGTCATCCGAGTATTTTCATGGTCCATTCGTGGAGGACCACGTTGACCAGGTGAGATGCAAGTCGAACGACATGTACGCTATACGTGGGAGCTACATTGACCCACTCTACTTAGTGGTCTGGACCATCTCGCTCAGTCAATCGCAAGCAAGTGAACATCACTTGCCAATTCTCCACGTTGTAAGCACTTGTTGCATTGGAACAGCAAGTCAACTGCAAACGATCGCTATGTCTCAACTTCAGAAGCGCGGGGTTCTCACCACCTCTATCATCGACAAACTCAAGGATCAACATCAAGCACGCAAGCGCATTTCAAGACTTTTTCGCCCATTGACGAGTAGACATCGATCAGTTCTAAGGTGGAGACGTTCCGATCACGAAATCCCATCGAAGTTGTCGAAACGGGGTCGTTTGATCAAGTCTCGTCAATGTCGTTCCATCTCGGAGATTCCATCACAACCTCAGCTTGAGCACTCAAGTGTCCAACCGATCAACGAGACGCTGCATTTCTCCTTCTCAGGTGGAGGCTGGCTCATGGTCTACATGTACGGCGTATGCAAGGCGTTGCGTGAACAGAAGGTGGACGAGAATGCCAAGTTCATCGGTACTTCTGCTGGGTGTCTCTCTATTGTGTCGCTAGTCCTCAGCTCGGACTTCGATGAGATCTGCGACTCGGTCGTGAATGACTACGTGCCTTCAGCACATGCAACTTGGACAGGTCCATTCAAGATGCGCGACTATCTCATCGATGCCATTACAAGACATGGTAATGTCAACAACATGGACAAGCTCCATGGTAAAGTCACGGTGGTATATACGTCGTTGTCAGCTTGGGTCACTCGTCGAGTCTCGCACTTCAAGAACCCACTGCATTTACTGCAGACAATGGTGGCCTCGTGTTGTGCTACTCCATTAGTAGGGTTCCCGTTTCTCCATGAAGGGGAGTATGTCATCGACGGTGGCTTGCTGGATAACCAACCGCTGTTTGAAGAAGATGTTCGTACAATTACTGTCACTCCAAATGTCTTTGCAGGTGCAGACATTAAACCGTCCCGATATGTGCCTCCTTGGTGGTCCATGTACCCTCCATCTCAACGTGATATGCAGTGGTTGTATGATCTGGGATACGAAGACGGATTGTCGTGGTGTAAATGTGAAGGGGTTCCAGGCTCGGAAAATATTGTAGTTCCTACGAAAGCTGCTGAGTACGATGGCGAGTGGAAGACGGTCATTGGACAGGTGGTGGGATATCGGTCGATAGAAAACTTGGTGCTGACTGTGGCGGACCTGCTGCTTCTGTCTGAGGAGTCGATCACGTGCAATTTCGTTCGGCTTGAATTACTACTGTGGAAGATGACGGCGATCGTCGCAGTTGTAATTAGTCGCATGACTATCATCTGGTCTGTGTTGGTTTCCTGTATGTTGATGCTGTTGGTGCTAACAAGTCAACACCACACGATCGAGTTCATTCTCGTACTCGGAGGTCACTTGGTGTTGGCGCTCGTGAAGATCAAGAACGCGTGCAGTCAAATCCACTCGTCGGAGAAGTGGCGACTGCTTCAGGGAGCTGTCATCGCGACAGAGAGTGTCAAAAAGCATGGACTGACTCCACAGCAACATGGGTTGCTGGCAAAGTATTCCTACATTTACCGATTAAGTAACTTGTTGGTGTAGGTGATACCTTTTAGTAACGATATTTCATGGATTGAGGCTTGTGTGCGTAGCTCAGTGCAACATCAATCAATGCCTGGCTTGTATTTTTTTCATTCTCAAAACTTGTGATCTGTCCATAGACAATTGTAATCATCAGGGTGCCAAATAGAGTGTAGTCTTGGGAAGTTGGTCGTGTCACGAAGTGTTTTGCAGTCGACGGCTTCGGGAATCCAAATTGCCTGTAGCTCATGTAGCTTAGGAATGCCTTCCACCGTTGTTAGAGGTGTCAGTCCCAAGTCTAGCTGTTCTAAACATGTCAAGACGGCTAAAGGCGTTGCGTCCTCCACTTTGGTCGCATTCAGCCATAGTCGACGCATCTTCAGCATTCCTGAGAGTAATGCAGCGTCCTTGAAATCCACCCGCCCAACAAGCGATAGCTCTTCCAATTCTGTAAGTTGCAACAGGAACTCAAAACTAGTGTGATGGTCTTTATGACGACGAGCAAGTTGTCGTTTACCACGATCAGGTAGGGACAGCACCAACTTTTCCAAATTCGCGAGCGCACCCAAAGGTGACAAGTCTTCAAAAAGCACATCTAGCAGTTCGAGTTGAGTAAGCTGAACATATCCCTCTAAGGGTAGTAGATCCATGACTTGCGCTGTCGGCGGGAGCGACATTGATAGTCTTGTGAGTGCTGGCATTTCTCCAAGCGCCAATATCTGAGCCAGGTCTTCAGCACACCATTGTTGCAATCGTAGGTGGTCAAGTGTAGGTGGCAGCAAGGTAAGTGGCGAGTAATCCGTCAGTGGAGGTAATTCAAGCGATCTCAACGCACCCTGGCTGCTCACATATCTCAGGAACGAACTGGGAACGCGGTGTGCCATGGGGATCGTAAGCCCTCCTGTGGAAACGACCGTCGTTCCTCTCTCTTCAACATCTTCCCTCAACACATCAGCGATATCGTCTTGGTAGTCGTGTTTGTACATCCTTAGCTTTTTCAACTTGTGTAAGCTACCCAGCCACTCGTAGTTCGCTGGCACTGGATGCTCCTCCATCTCATCAGTTGATTCTCCCCTCTCTCTTGTGTCCAACAACAATTGCTCCAACGACTCCAACGAACCCAATGGACGTCGATCTCGCACATGCGTCCAACGAATATCCAAGTACGTGAGATGAGGTAAATCCCTCGCAAACTCTAGATCTGTCAACCTCGTGTTTTGCAAATGCAAAATCTCTAATTCAGGACAGTTCAGCTTCAACTCCAGCGAGTCCGATGCTCCAATATTCGTCACTTTCAACGATCTCAATGCTGTCAAATGTTGCAACACACTCAAATCCGTCGTGACCCAATTCTTGCTCATATCCAACGTCTCTAATTGTGGCAACGACTGCAATGCACTAAACTCGATAACTCTCGTCTCAGACACATCCAACACATGCAACTCCGGTAGTGCTTCCAATACAGTTAAATTCGTCACATTTGTGCGTCGTACACTCAACGACTGCAAATATGGCAACACCACCAATGGTGCCAAATCCACCACATCTGTTTCTGCCAGATCTAAAACCCGTAAATTTAGTTGCATGTCCTTTTGTGGCATTTCCAACAGTTCCAATAGTGTAATATCCGCATCTGAGACATTTAACACTTGCAAAGTTGGTAGCAACTGCAACACTGCTGCCACATTAATTGCAGGTTCTTCCTCTTTTATTTCATCATCTTCTGGGGTCCAATAAGGGTAGTCCCAGAATCTCAGCGAGTGTAGAGCGGGTAGAACGCGTAGGAGATTGAGTAGATGCATCCCCGTGCGTGGTACCTTGATGGTCGTAATACAGCTCAACATCTCGGGCTTCATATGACGTAGGAAACTGTCTGCATAGTAGCTGGCGGTGGGTAATTCGTCCTTATTTAAGCCTTGAATTAGGGGTGGTGGGGGTACGCGCAACACACTCTGAGCCAAGACAAACCGACGTAAATCCGAGCTGACGAGAGACCGACTGCACGAAGACAACGCTTGCCAGTCGCGGAACGACAGGAAGCCCACGATGAAGCGCAGTACATCGGTCTTCCCATCCAAGTCGCCTAGTATATGCTCCATGAGACTAAATTGCTGGTTGATTGGCTAACTTTTGAGATCTCCCGTTTAATTAGTTTATTGTGGTACATGTGAGCTTAAAAGATGGCGATAATGAAATTAATTGAGAACCAATCAAGGCAAACAGTGGTTTCCACTTCAACTTGTAGGGTGCACTTTGGAGTTTCATGGCGAGTCACTTGGCCATGTGAGAACGTTGCTGCCCCATGCAATAACAGTGTTGGTACGTGGGAAACGACTCGTGCCTAACTGTTTATGGGAATGGGAAAATCAAACTTTTAGTCTCTAGTACGTTCCCAAAAACCATCTTCTACTTTACAGGATTTTTGCCGTTTGGAACATGCTCAGCAAAGGAATGTGCGACTAGCGTTAACGAAGAATTACTACTAACGCACGAATTGATGTGGTGGTCAGTACCACGACTGCAACTCAACCACGTGACATGGATGCACGAATTGGTGCATGCTTGACCGTTTTGAACGTGACGCGCGACGTGGTGCGCAAAGAGCCACATGGACAGGAACTAGTCAGCTAGTGGAAGCAACATTTCGGAGGCTAGACGGTTGCACGTGAACTGTGAAGGGGCATGAACTGTTAGTGGAAGGCGCTGCCGCACAATATGGTGTCCCGACGTCTGAAACGGATGCAACCGACGAATATCTACCATGGTAGTGACAATGCAACGCGCGAGGATGCCATCGAGCAGGACGTTACCAACCACGTTGTACTGAAGGGCTCTGTAGCGTTCCCCAGGAACCGTTTTTGCTAGCGTCAAGAGGGGCATGACATGGAGCCACTCCATTCTCATTCTCCAATTCGCCTGCATCTGCAAAGAGCGACTTACTCAACCTACCAGTCATGGTCAAGTTCAACGTTTCCCTGCTTCTTGTCGCCATAGCTGTGGCTCCCGTCCTCGCCGGCTATGGCGGCACTGAAAATGTCCAGTACCTGTACAGCACTAGTGGAAGTGGTAGCACTGCGACTCCAAGTCCAGACACGCCAAGCCCAGACACTCCAAGCCCAGACACTCCGATCCCGGACACTCCGGCTCCGATCACTAGTACGAATGGCAGCACCGAGTCAACTCCTTACGCAACCTGCGAACAGGATGCCGAAATGCCTGACACCTGTGACGGTAGCGATGGCTGGTACCCAGTCTCTGTTGTTGGACAGCAAGGCTACTACTGCTCTAAGGGCCCGATCTGTTCTGGGATAACTGGAAATTGCCCCGGTGCCCACGGTGATCTCGTATACGGGTCCAGTTGTGTCTATCTAAGTGAGGGAACCTACGGTTGTGTCCCCAATACGGAATGTCCGACTGCTGTTGGATCGGCCGAGTCCGAAGAGTATCCAACGCAGGCTCCTGTTGACAACTGTGAGGTTGCCACCGATACCCCGACAACGACAGCCCCACCTGGTAAGACTGAGGAGACTCCCTACATTCCACCGGAGACGACCGCCCCACCTACGGTGTACACTCCGGAACCAACGACAGCACCGCCTTCAGTCGACACCCCGGAGACTGAGACTGTACCACCTACCGTTTACACCCCGGAGCCGACAACATCCCCACCTGGTAAGACTGAGGAGACCCCCTACATTCCACCTACAGTGTACACCCCGGAACCAACGACAGCACCACCTCCAGTCGACACTCCGGAGACTGAAACAGTGCCACCTACGGTTTACACCCCGGAGCCAACAACATCCCCACCTGGTAAGACTGAGGAGACCCCCTACATTCCACCTACGGTTTACACCCCGGAACCAACGACAGCACCACCTCCAGTCGACACTCCGGAGACTGAAACAGTGCCACCTACCGTTTACACCCCGGAGCCGACAACATCCCCACCTGGTAAGACTGAGGAGACCCCCTACATTCCACCTACAGTGTACACCCCGGAACCAACGACAGCACCACCTCCAGTCGACACTCCGGAGACTGAAACAGTGCCACCTACGGTTTACACCCCGGAGCCAACAACATCCCCACCTGGTAAGACTGAGGAGACCCCCTACATTCCACCTACGGTGTACACCCCGGAACCAACGACAGCACCACCTCCAGTCGACACTCCGGAGACTGAAACAGTGCCACCTACGGTTTACACCCCGGAGCCGACAACATCCCCACCTGGCAAGACTGAGGAGACTCCCTACATTCCACCGGAGACGACCGCCCCACCTACGGTGTACACTCCGGAACCAACGACAACACCGCCTCCAGTCGACACCCCAGAGACCGAGACTGTACCACCTACCGTTTACACCCCGGAACCGACAACAGCCCCACCTGGTAAGACTGAGGAGACCCCATTCTTTCCACCGGAGACGACCGCCCCGCCCACGGTTTACACCCCGGAACCAACGACAGCCCCACCTGTTGTTTATACTCCCGAGCCAACGACCGCACCGCCTTCAGTCGACACTCCGGAGACTGAAACAATACCACCTACGGTTTACACCCCGGAACCAACGACTTGCCCGCCGAGTACTCCAGGTCAGACTGAGGAGACCCCGTTCTTTCCACCGGAGACGACAGCCCCGCCTACGGTTTACACTCCGGAGCCAACGACAGCTCCACCTACTACTCCCAGTCAAACGGAGGCAGTGACGTTCTCCCCTCCCCTAACAATTGAGACGGAAACACCCGAAACGGAATCCCCAACAACACCTACTGATACCCCCGTAGTCACTGAGACCCCCACAATCATTGTTGACACTTATCCTCCGGTCACGGAAGCACCTACGACTGAGACTCCTAGCACACCGCCCCCGGAGACTATAAGCGAGGACTGTTCGCAGACGAGCGAAGATTCTAGTACCTCGACAGACGTGCCAACTTATCCTGTAGTGACGGATGCACCGGATACCGAAGAGACTCCAGCTTACCCGCCGGGCTCTCAAACATCCGAGGATGCCAGTGCCAGTGGTTCAATGGACACCCCGTGTCCGGACACCGAAGCTCCGGGCTCTCAAACATCCGAGGATGCCAGTGCCAGTGGTTCGATGGACACCCCGTGTCCGGGCTCTCAAACATCCGAGGATGCCAGTGCTGCAACGGAAGCTCCGTACCAAGATACTGAGGAAACACCCGTCGAGACTGAAGCCCCGGCATACGGTCAGACCGACGCCCCCGAAACTTCTGAAGCTCCTGAAGAAACTGAAGCCCCGGCATACGGTCAGACCGACGCCCCCGAAGCTTCTGAAGCTCCAGCATACGAGACTGAAGCACCCGGTGACACCGAAGAAACTCCGGCTGAAACTGAAGCACCAGTGTACGAGACTGAAGCACCCGATGACACCGAGGAAACACCGGTCGAGACTGATGCTCCGGCATACGGTCAGACCGACGCCCCTGAATCTTCTGAAGCTCCAGCATACGAGACTGAAGCACCCGGTGACACCGAAGAAACTCCGGCTGATACGGAAGCACCGGTGTATGCGACTGAAGCACCCGATGACACCGAAGAAACTCTGGTCGAAACTGAAACACCAGTGTACGAGACTGAAGCACCCGATGACACCGAAGAAACTCCGGCTGACACTGAAGCACCAGTGTACGAGACTGAAGCACCCGATGACACAGAGGAAACTCCGGCTGATACTGAAGCACCAGTGTACGAGACTGAAGCACCCGATGACACCGAGGAAACTCCGGCCGAAACTGAAGCACCAGTCTACGAGACTGAAGCACCCGATGACACCGAGGAAACTCCGGCTGAAACTGAAGCACCAGTGTACGAGACTGAAGCACCCGATGACACCGAGGAAACACCGGCCGAAACTGAAGCACCAGTCTACGAGACTGACAGTCCAGGAGTTGTCGTTGCGGGTGGTGGCCGTCGCAGCCTGCGCCGCAACTAAACACCAAATCAGTATCGTGAACAACGTTCGCTCTTAGCTGCGAGTCAGGAGACTACGCTGGCCTTATTGCTCCGTAGTGTTTCGTGTTACATTTTCATCCGTAGCTTCCGTTTTGTCAGACATGAAGTTGACACGGATAATATATACAACGTTTCCATTTGCAGCAAGATCTTCCACTTGTTCAAACCAACTTTCGAGGATCCATTTTATAAGACGTGATAGTCGAGAATCACAACCGTGTTACTTGGGTATTGTCTGCATTAGACTGATGTTCTACACCTCTGAGAACAGACATCGATATCACACTACCAGAAGACCTTGACTCGGAATCGGTTACCATAGTTGAAGAAGCCACAGCACTAGAATACGAACCATCAAGGTAAGCTTGGGGACCTCGTAGCGCAAGTTGCTGGATCATGCGGAATTCATGCACGTAGTATCTCGTGATGGTCACCACTCGCCAGTGGAAAACCCCCGTAGCGAAAACCAAGAGCACGATGAAAACGGCCTTGGTCTCAGCTCCAGCACAATTTTCAACGCACGTCGACGTGATTTCCGCAGGTAGAGCAATGAACACCATCCATACGAGTAGCGCTAACTGCGCATAATTCAACGCCAAGAAGGCCAGAACGTACGTCATATAGTTTTGATCGTGCGGTCGTTGACACGCAAGCAGACCTGCTGTACCTGTGAGGATGCCCACGACTGGAACAGTGTATGCTGGCCAAGCGAACCACGCGCAACATGTCAATGCATACATCAGGATCATCCAGCCACAGAGCCACCGCACACGCTCAACGGTAGTCATTCCAACGTCTGTATACATTGCAGCTAGCTGTCGACAGATCCCTCCGCTGAACGGGGTGTCGCTTTCGTCGGACTGGAACCGCATCTGCCTACCACTTTCCAGCATTCTTTCCTGCCGGTCTGCTTGGAATTGTGTCGAATGGATGAAAGTGATGCGTGGCAGTCGGTTGTCGCGGGTGATGATCGGTTGTTGCGGATGTACGGGTGTGACCCCGACGGAATCGCCAAAACGAGAATATACGTCCAGGTCGCAATGATCTTGATCCCCTGTTGCAGGACTGGAAATATCGTTGCCAAGTATAATTTGGCTAGGTGACATGGTGCGAAGAGCTCAATGCACACTGAAAAGGTTTGTGTCGAAGTGTCAAGTGCAGTACCTTATCTTTGCAAAGTTTGCATTGCAAATTGCAACGGCTGGGCTTGCTGTGGATACACTGTGTAGTTTCCCCCCAATCAAAATGTTGCAAGAGCTCAAAACTAGCGCACAAAACGGGCATGAGTCTAAACTCTCTTAGGGAAAGTTCGTTTGAACTGTATTTTGAGAACACGGCAGCTCCACCTCGACAGTCGAACACGAGTTGAAGTTAGTCCAGTCATTCTCATACCACAGTTTAATTAAAGTCATTCCGTATAATTTGTTTATAGCTGAAGTTCATACGGGCTATTGTTGGCTTGGAAGGCATCACTGTCTTACCGACGGAAATAGGTTTTCAATCTCCTGATAATAGTTTTCTCCCTTCAAGCTCCAGTTTTCTTGAGCGGCCTGTCTGAACCATGTCATTTTCAAAAACCTTCAATCCCAACCAACCAACCTCAAAGCGTCCACAACAGCACTCTCTCTCATGAAGATCACCAATCCGACTGCCTTCGCACTCGTATGTCTTCTGGCCCAAGCAACAGCCAAGAAGGATTTCACTCCACCCAAACACGGCTCAGGCAATGACACGGATTCCATCACGACTGCTGCAAGTTTTGATGCGTCTGGCGTGAAGATGACTGTGTGTCCGTCTGGAGATTGTGCAACGGGCAAATTCATGAAGCTCTCTGTGACTAGTATCACTGAGCTGGATGCTGAAGGAGCTACAGTTGTATCAGTTGACAAGATAAAGCCGAAGCAAAGTGACTGGACTGCCATCACGACGTCCGTGGTTGATGGTGTCAACGTATCTTCGACAACATTCGTGGCCGCTCCCACAGTTGGGACTTCAAATACCGTGGTAAACTTTAACCTCACGGCAAGCATTTACCAAGGAGATGCGACGGTGCAATATGGAGACCAAAGCCTGAGTGTTCCTGCAGGAGCTCTAAAGTTCACAGTGGATATTAGCGGCTGGAAATTTACGAACACTGCAAACACGCTGACACTTGCTGTCTTGTTGGATGCAAAGGGACCTAATGGTAAAGCCCTTGATAAGCCCAAAAAGAAGTCAAATAGTACTGACGATTCGGAAACTGCCACCGTCGAGCGCGTGGACATGGGCGACTCCATGTTCATGGATGCACCTACCTACGCAATTCTTGATGGCACTCAGACCAATCTCATCAACTCATCTGTTGTCGTATCTGGAGGTGATACGTCCTTCGAGTGGGTCTTCTCATCTTTCACGAAAACGCTCCACTACGACCCCGTGCTCGGTGAGGACACCTCCACAAGCACGAGCAGCAGTGGAAGCAGTGCAAGTGCGTCTGCGTCTTCGTCTGGCTCGGAGTCATCGTCCACCTCGTCGGCCTCCAAGTTGTCCCTTTCGGGTCTTGCTGCTACTTGCCTCGCCATGCTTGCATACAATTTCTTTTAGTGAACTGTGTTCAAGGAACTGCTGAAGGAGGTTGAAAACCAAACTGCTTAATCATCATCAATAAATACTTATTTGCATAGTTCCCATGCCCGAAATTTGCCGATACAGTTCCCGAAATGTGAAAACTATTTGTGGTTCCCGAAATATGAGGATGGAAAATGAAAACCTTCAACAGCACTACTAATCGACTAGAGTAATCGACTACATTGTTTTCCATTGCTTTGACACGTGGAGCACGATGGACATCTAGTGTAATGATCAGGTTGCACTCGTCCACAGAGGTTATTAACCCACGTGCGTGCGGCTGCGCTACGCCGATCGTGTTCACTAACTCCGGCTGTGCGCTGGAGACGGACCGGGGAGCTCACGTCGCATACCGCAGCCGCCGTGAAATTCAACGCGGCCGTCGACAGGAAAGAGCAGAGGGAACGGCATCAACTTGATGATCACCAGATATGGTCCACCCGTCGTAGAGCTCTTCGCTACAGCCCCGCATCCAATGTAGCTACATTTGCTCGATTGTTTGGAGTATATCAACTGCCAGGTTAGGCGAATCCTTACTCGAAAACTCATCGCTTCCGCTGGTCGCTACATGCAGCCCTTCTGCCTCACCTCCATGCCGCCCGGCTCTAAACCCCCAAGATTCTACAACAACGAAGTGGTTGCATTGGCGCCGCCCCTTTCCAGCGTTTCTCAGAGCAAGCAGAATCCAGGCACGCGCTGTGCCTTCGTCGATGCCGACGGCGTAGATCGCTGCTGCAACGCACAGCACCACCAGCGTTTGAAGAGTGGTCATTTTTTGCGAATTTCTTACCCACGATTGCTGTCGCGGAATTGCTGGTTTGTATCTGAGAACGCGTGGTGGACCAAGTTGACCTTGTTGACCTTTTCCCGTGGTTACATGTACTGTACCGCGGTGTGGCGATGCAGTACAACAATGTACCACTAGGACCCTGACCCTATCACACATCTTTTCCTCTTTCGACCAGGACAACGTCATGTCCCAAGTACTGTACTGGCCGGCAATCCCTAGCGTCCAGGTGTTCAATCTCGCAGGTCGAAAACGCAATGGCAACGCGTTCATCTTGATGTAGTGTTGAGATGGAAAGCTGCTTTGATTGTCAGCGAAACGATGCCAGCCTTGATGTGTATCGTAAACTTGAGCAGAATTAATCACATCAACCAGCTGGTTTTACTGAGACGGGTCATGATATCTCATTCTCCACTGCTGATGCCGCTGTAGCAGACCAAAGCAGACACTACCATCCAACAACCTTCCCATTAACACTGTCTTCACTACACAATTGCCCTGAGCTCTCCACATTCCCTTGAAAACCTACTCAAACCCAACAACTCCTATCCCTAGTATCAAATCGCCCTATCCCTAGTCCAACTCTGACCACCACTCACCATGCTAAAAATGAGTTCCTTTATTCTAAAACGTAGGTTAAAACGTCAAATTAAGAGAAAATAATATTGCAGGGCGGTCCATTACCTACCGTCTTCATTAGCAAATTGTCCGCCTTGATCACAAGTTCGAGTGCATTTATGGGCGACCACGCGTCTGATCCTGATGCCGATGCCGCTGCAATGCTACTGCGTCATCGTCTATTCCCACGTGCCATGGCTTGGAACGTCCATCACCAGAACGCAGCACCAAGTGAGCAGCACAGTCCAGCCGCCACGATGGACATGGCTCGGTCCTTCCCTCTACTGCAGGCCTCAGCAGGTTTAGGTCACAACGGGGCTCAAAATGATGCGGGTCAGAGACCCAGACCTGACCGGGAACATCTCTTCCGAACTATGGGCAAATATCTCACTGACTCGACGACTGAAGCTCCAAATTATGGCCAACCACCAGTGTATTCCCAACCTCCAGTCTCACGCCGTTCATACGGCGGCATGCCGTCTCCAGATCGAATGACGGCCGAGCAACAAGCTGCTTTTCAAGCCATGAAGATCTCAGGTTATGCCGAGGAAGAACAGAGAAGTTGGGCCACATCTAGTCAAATTGTAGGCTTTAAACCATCATCTCCTAGTCCACTGGGAATTCATCACATTCAACTAAGGTCACCTCCAAGGGCTGCTAGTGGCAACAAGAGGACACGTGGGTCAGTTCCAGAGCCTTCTACTACGTCGACAGCTGTAGGGAAAGATGAAATTGCGCCGTCATTAGCACGCGCACTACTGACGGGGTGTGGAGCAAAGCAGTGTTCTTTTGAAGGTTGCAAGAAAATTGCAGTTAGTAAAGGCAGGTGTCGTGGTCATGGAGGAGGTAGACGTTGCCAGCAGGCTGGATGTACAAAGTGTGCTCAAAGTCGCAGTCCGTTCTGCTGGGCCCATGGCGGCGGCAAGCGCTGCGAGGCGCCGAATTGTCGTCGAAGCCGCAAGACCAAACGATTCTGCGTTGATCACGTGGATATGGAGCTCACGGTGCCTTTAAAACCGGAGACAGAAGTGCCCAAGTCTGTTTCCACCAAGGCAAAATCAAAGTCGTCTTCGTCCAGTGCCAAGACTTCATCAAGCTCATATGCGAGTGCTGACTCGGATGACAGTGTTGGTAGACAGTCTACGATTTCCTGTGACAGCAGCTTCTCCATTGCACACAAAGAGAACAAACGGATGCCTTCGACTGAGTACGTCGTCCGCGAACAAAAGTATGTCCAGCATCACCAATACGCCGGAGAAGTATCTGGTATTCCTCCGCCGTCTCTACAGTTGCCCAGCCTAAATGAAGCACTGCTACGTACTGTACCTGCCCAGTATTCTTCTGAAACAGTGTGGTCGTCTACGAGGACTCCATCACCGCCAGCACCTCCCTCTACGCAGTATAAGAGTGGGTATCAAGCCTGGCCAGCAAAATAATGACTAAAGTATAAATTGATATTTGGACGGAGCACATCTACTGTTGTGCTGCTTGGTTAGGTTTCTACGCTTTACTCTTAGCTTGATGAGCCAAGTATTCTACTGGGACTGCGTGGGTGTCATTGACCTCATTCATCGAAGCAGCGTGCACGAACTTGAGGAAGAATGGGAAAACTCGGAAGAGAAATTGACGCAGCACTGAGTGCTTGACCAAGACTGGGTAACATTCGTTGTGGGGACTGACGATGAATTCGACTGGGAACAGGAACATAACGACTGCGACGTGCTCGAGATACCCGAGAACTTTTACCGGATGAAGCTGATGGTGAGTCATTTCTGCAACCTTCAGGCTCGAGATGCATGTGCGCAACACAAAAGTGTTTGGTCTTTCGAGATCGCATGCAAGTTTCTACATCACAGCGTTGACCCCCACCATGTGCCCAGCAGAACATACTCCGGCTTTGAGCACTTTTGGTACACCCACCGTCAAAGTGACATCGACGCCCACCTCCATGACCACGACACAGTCCTTTGCTGACGGACATTTTAGTGCAATCTGGGAACAAACAGCGCTTTTGGACACTTTGACAGGATGCAGATAATGGAATGGTCTGTGCGTATTGCTCCAGAATGGAGGGACTTTGTTGGCAATTATTTCGGGTCATCATCAACGCGACTGATGTGGGAAGTACTCGATTTTGTGAGTTACTTGCAGTGGGAGACTCATTTGTCAAATAATCATGAGCACCAAGCAAGTCTCGACCTTGTGCGGGCTCCGTGGAATTCGACTTTATCCATGCATGAGCACTGGTTGCAGCAACTACTGTTGGTTCGATATTCATATCATGACCTGATAGCAAGCATGAATTTGGGATAAAGGGGTCAATGTGATGCAGTTCTCGCACCCTTTGATCTGATAAAGACGATTGAGCTGTCGTGAGATGTTGGAACTGGTTCATGACAATAGTCAAGTTGACGGCAAATTGACAAGTGTCGCAGACTAATGAACTCCCGTAACGTGTAGGCTTTGAACAGTCTGCTAACAGGACGACAGCAACATCCGCAATAATAGCATGAGAAGGAGCGTCTAACCGTTATTTGCCGTTGAATAGGAATCCTCTTGAAAGAGGTTTTTCTAAACCTACAAGTCTTCAATCAGTGGCTGCTATTTCGCTGACCGAAGTGTAGGGTCTCAGCTGAATGCAAAACGTAAGACCGTTGCTTCTCCCATTTTACCAAACGCACGGCACTATTAATTATTTTGAAACGCTTTCGTGAAACTTGTATCAACGACCTTGGGATGAATTGGCTGTTCTTAGCAGTGTCATACTTTGACAGTAGGAGCATGAATGTGCCCTGAGAGAAAGAATTGCTAGCATTTAAAGTTTTCTAGGAATTGCATACTGTAATGTCTAATAAGCAATAGAATAATCATGAATCCAAATCACTGCAGAGTATAAGACGTAGCCCTTACAAAAGGAGCCCCCTATCTCACCAACGCTCTTGAAACTCCTAAAATTCCCATGAATAAAATACACTCAAAGGAAGACCAAAGTTGTAACTGTTTGGTTAGTATTTCGGTCGTTTGTAGTTTCACTAGCTTAAAACTAGCTCAAGTAAGAATGATTAGCGAGTGAAAACTGACCGGCAAAATTATGAAAGCGTTATTTTCTCTAGAGGTCCACTCAATTTCACTTCACGTCAATTACTTTATAAGATAATGTTGCTCGGGCTTTGAACGGACCAAATGGATGCCGAGTCGTCTTCCGATATAAACTGCGACGATGACCTACGGCGTGACGGATGTATCAAATCTTGCATCACAATTATAATTTCTGCAGCAGTAGGGCGGTCTCGAGGATTTTTTTGTAAACACGCATCTGCTATGGCTAAAATCTCCTCGGGACAATTTGGAGAAAACTCGGGTCGAAGTTGTCCTGCGGCCACTTGAGTTAGAATTTCTGATTCTTGAATTTTGCCACGGGCTTCGTTCGGGTGCTTATCATTCCAGTATGGATAATCATCTGTGTCAATCTCAGAGAGGACAACACCGAACGAGTAAATATCGGCGCACTCGTCGTAGTCATGACCAAGGAGAATTTCCGGTGCAATCCAAAATGAAGTTCCAACACCTGCTGTCATGTGAGTCTCAATGGCGTACCGCACACGGGAGATCCCAAAATCGCTTAGCTTTGCCTCAAAATACAGATTCAGCAGCACATTCTTGGACTTTAGATCGCGATGAATGATTTTAGGGTGTTGAGAATGCAAGTACGCGAGTGCTTCAGCAATGTGCAATACAATGGGAGCTTTATGTGTTTCCCATGACAATGGAGACCCTTGCTCTTTGAAAGTGTACAACACCTCTCGGAGATCACCATTATCCATGAACTCTGTTACAGCTGATAGATGCCTCAAATTATCCCAGGCCACTCCAATAAACTCCACAATTCTAGGATGATACAACATCGCCATAAGAATAATCTCCTTCAAGAATACCTCAATCTCCGCTGCATCTCCACTGCGATCTGGGCGAATTTTTTTGATGGCAACTCGGCGACCTCTGTATTCTCCAGTGAATACCAATCCAAAACCTCCTTTACTGATGCATTTGCCAAGTCTCACGTGTTTGTACTCGATCCGGTTGGTCACAATCACAGGGTCATCCAGGAGAACGGCATCCACATCACACCTCGTATCATCAAAGTATGACGCTCTCGTTAAATCAATTTTTGAAGAGGAAGAAGAGAGACGTTCCATATCCGATCGTTTGCAGAACATCCAAACAAAGATGATAAAAAGAAGTATGACAACAGCCCCTGCTGCAACGGCTATAGAGACTAGCAAACTGGAACCACTCGAAAAATCTAGCATTGAGCACACACAATAATAAAATATTGATCAGCACGACCCACTTCCAAATTTGCACCACTCAAGCCTACCATCCGTGTTGTTGGAGTCATTTAGTACACAGAATTTGACTCCGTGCGCGGTTTGCCACATGCCATTTGTGCATGTAGCTAATTCATGTGGTTGATCAGACTCGTACGCTCTCAGCGATGAGATTGCGTTGAAGACCGACGCAGTGACGTTAAAGTCTGTGAAGTTGTTGTTGCGAATGTACCTGCTTGTCAGAATACACATACGTGATCAGATATCCGATTGTTCTCCACGCAATTCGGGCTTCTCACAGTTCGCTAAGATCATCGAGATTGAACACGACAGCGGGAAAGCTTGTCAACTGGTTTCCAGTTAAATTCCTGTGAAGCCAAGAAACACAGCGTTAAACCTTGGTAGCAGAGGGTAGAAATGAATATAGACCTCACAGGATCTGAACAGCACAGAACTGAGTTGTACAGGTCTTGCTGATGGTGTTACCAGCGTAAGGCGTAGCAAGATTGTTTTCCGAGAAATCGCTATTCTTTCAAAACAGAGATGCATTAGATTTATCGACATGCATGCGTGCATTTACGTACAGGTATTCGATTGTTAGACCTTGAAAGAAGTCGAAACCAAACTGCTCCAAGCCACAATTGCGCATCGTCCTGCCATACAACCAAAAGTGAGTCTACACAACCCAAACAAAATACAACTGTAGTAAATGCCATACAGGTTGAGCGTTGTCGATGGAAAGAAATTTCCAGTGTTTAGCACGATGGATGACATGTCAATATTCTCAAGTCGTCTGGGCAACAGTGCGAGTTAAATCAGTTACTACACACACCAGTAGTAGACAGACTTACACTGCTGTAATTGAGGTGGCACTGTTGACGTCGTCTGCATTCACAGCGATAGGAGTATTTGAACCTGGTAGGTCTACATTTTGTGGAACGAATGAGATGGCTTGAGGTTCATCACCGACACCAGTAATTGATCTAGTAATGCAAAACATGTTAGAAATTCATCAAGATGTTGATGCCTTGAGGTCAACTTACAGCGAAACCACAGTTGACGGCACCAAGAGTGTCCGAATTGTGTCAATAGCCAGCACATCCGTCGCATTGAGCATGAGTGGATACTCCTTCTCTGTCGTCCGTTTTGTCACGAAGAACTCCCACGAATTGGTATTATTGTAGTCCGGTAGACACGTGCATGAGCCATTCAACGCTGTAAAGATGGCAGGACAGCCACTATTAGGCAACTGTTCTTCCGTTCGTCGTTGTAGTGATGGCACTCCTTTCCCACAGATAATATCATCACCAGTGATATTCGAGAGCGCTGAATTCACACCAACAGCTAAATAGGTCTTGTTATCGTCCAAGTTGGCTTCGAACCAGTCTTGAGCCAGGATCTGCGCTTGACTTTTGTCTCCAGCGTTCGTACTCAAACTCGATGTATCTACACTCGAGGACGACGAAACCTGAGCTGGAACTAGTGTACTCCATGACAGAAACAACCAAAAGCACAACTTGACATTGTTTCCAAGTAGCCCCCCATGGTCAATAACCATTCGATCACGGATGAAATGTAGCAATGGCAGTCGTACGTCGACTACCGAGTGTCAATGGATCTGTTGTTGGGCGTCCAGATTCAAGTCTGTTTTGCACGAACCATCCACAGAAGTACCAGAGAGCGTCTCGGTCTCCGCTGGACGGATTACATAGGAGGTGGGATATCCCACCTGGGTGAATGGTAGCAAAGCCTTAATTCCTTGCACGGATAGCAGCACAATGTGCTACTCTCTTGGCTCCATGCAAGTCGTTGGGTACGGCGGAGAAACGCTCATCGGTTCAGGTCCGGGTGTAGTGTTGATTGTATTCGATATGGGATTATGATACACGTCACTCTATTGTCTAGCTAGCTGTCCAGCGTGAACCCGAAGCGAAAGATGGCGAGGAATCGGATGAACTTGATTGGAGACTCGAGCGCACAAGTTGTTGTAACGTTTCAACAATGGCAGAAGCGGTCGGCCGGTCTTCAGGTTTCTCCTGCAAACAACTCTCCGCCAAGAGCATGATCCCAGCAGGACAGCTCGACGAGAAATTCGGCCGTTTATTCCCCGTCGCAACTTGTCGAAGGATGTCGGCTTCTTGTAGTTTACCACGAGCGGCATCGCGATTCGAGTCGTTCCAGTACGGGTAATCGTCCGTGTCAATTTCTGACAGTACGACTCCGAATGAGTAGATGTCGGCTTGTTCATTGTAGTCTCGGCCGAGTAAAACTTCCGGTGCAATCCAGAAGGACGTACCGATACCAGCAGTCATGGCGTGGGTTTGCACCGTGTACTGTGTTCGAGAGACACCAAAATCGGTCAATTTCGCTTCCAGGTGCATGTTGAGAAGCACATTCTTGGACTTCAGGTCGCGATGAATCACCTTCGGACTGTGTGCATGGAGATATTGCATCGCTTCAGCAATGTGCAGCGATATTGACATTTTGTGGTTCCTCCAAGACAACGGACTACCCTGTCGTTTGAAGCTTCGCAACACATGACGCAAATCTCCACTTACCATGAACTCGGTCACTGCTGAAATGTGCTTCAGGTTATCCCAAGCAATGCCGATGAACTCCACAATGCGAGGATGGTGAAGTTCTGCCATGAGGATAATCTCCTTGAGGAACGCTTTGATGTCTTTCGGGTCTTGACTACGATCAGGACGGATTTTTTTCACTGCAACTTGACGGCCTTTGTACTCGCCGACGAACACCAAGCCGAAACCACCTCGACTGAGGCATTTACCCAACTTGATCTCTTTGTAGTTGATTCGGTTGGTGATAATGACTGGATCCTCCAGCAACGACTCCGCCGTGCTGTTGTCAGATCCCTGGAAATTAAGGGTGTCGTTGCCACTTCTTTCGAGGTAATAACTCGAGGGTGAGGACACTGGAGAGGCTGAATAAGCCCGATGACGTGTGCGAGCTCGTTGATAGAGCAACGAAATTACAAGTGCCACAACGAGGCAACCACCAATGACTCCCACATACACGATAGTTTGGTTGCAGTTTCCAGAGCTCGACTCTGTCGGACACGAAAGCTAGTGTTAGTCTTCACAACTTGACTGGAAGATAATGATTCTTACCTGGTATCGTTATCGTCTCGTTGGCTACGCAGAATTTCGAGTTGTGCGCAGTCTGCCATGTTCCGCTAGTGCATGTAGCGGAAATATCCGGTTGATCCGACTCGAAGGTAGTCAAGCTCTTGATGGCGTTGAAAGTTGAGTTGCTGATATTAAAGTCCGCGATATCATTTTGAGCGATGTACCTGAGTAAACCATCAGCGCTTCTCATCAGATCAAGGCACGACCGACGCAATAATGGTTTGTTCTTACAGTTCTTGCAGACTTTCGATGTTGAATACCACCGTGGGGAAGGTTGTCAGACTGTTGTTCGTGAGGTTCCTGTTTGGAGCACCGATATCACAGGATAGTTAGCACAACCATGAAATATCGAGATCAGTAGATAGTGAAACCTTACAACGTCTCAATAGCACATAGCTGATTCGAACAAGAGCTTTGACTTGTTGAACCAGCATAAGGCACGGTCAGCGAATTTGAAGACAAATCCCTGTTCAACTTCGTTAGCCACTAAAAAAATAAGACAAATGTCAAGCGAATACGTACAAATGCTGTAAGTTTGTCACTCCGTCGAAGAAGTGGAAGCCGAAACCAAACAGGTTGCAGTTTCTGAGAGTACTGAGGCATTGAGAATTCTGTTAGCCCACGATTCAAAATCACTTGAGTCTAACTTACAGCTTGGTTGTGGTAGATGGGAGAAAAGACGATGCCGCCAGCGTAATGGAAAACATGTTAATGTTCATGATTTCTCTGCAGTAAGAAAGTATATCATAAGAGGTTTCGCACATGAATTCCTCAATTCCATCAGCACGTACACTGTTGAGATTGCGATTGAGCCACTAGGATTGATTGCAATTGGTAAAGCAGTACCAGGAATACGTTTATCCTCCGGTGCGAATTGAATTTCTTGCGGCAAGACCCCGTTTCCAATGATACGCCTTCACGAAAGATACAATCGTGAATACTATGATTAAAATGTTCTCAGACAATATATACTTACAGTGTCTTGAGAGTTGTCGGCACCAACAGAGTCCTGATAGTGTCAACTAGAAGAACATCCGCAGTTTTCAACGTGGTCGGGTATTCACTGTCAAAACTTGATCGAGCGACATGAAATTCCCACACTTCAGTGTCGTTGTATCCGGTAGTCAAACAAGTACACGACGCGTCTACTGCCGTGAAAATGTCTGGACAACCAAAGTTTGGCAGCACACCTTCGGAACGGCGTTGAAGTGAAGGTATACCACTGCAAATGATGTCGCTACTGGACAAGTTTTGTAACGCTGAGTCCACACCAACCGCCAACTGCGTATCGTTATACCAAAAATTTGCAGTGAACCATTCTTGAGCTAACTCCTCTGCTACAGTTGTTGCGTGAACGAAACCAACTTCTGAACCTGTAGATGATGTCAAAACGGATCCCGATGTCGAGGTCATTCGATCTGCTGATAATGATCCTGAATCCTGTGCAATGCAAACTTCGACTGCCTCATAGATAAACGCCACGACAGCTACCACCACGAGCACCCAGCACCTTCTCGGTGTGATCGCCATCGTGTCGAGTTTCTTACTCTAATCAACAAAAGTGGGAAACTCTGGTGTACGGCTCTGCCGTCGACATGCCTAGACATAGAGGTAGAGAGAGGTAAGTAAAACCAAATGGCTCAATTCCGTCATGGCGGATGTTGCAGTTTGCAAACACCTGGGCATTCATTTGCATTATAATTGGCGGAATGCACTCTTGTCCCCGACCCACAAGGACGCATCTACCTACAAGCGTTCATGCATTTTTTAATAAACTTGAGAGCATCTACAATAGTCCTCGACCAGATATACAAAGTAATACTACGTAGAAGCAGCCATGAGCTGTTTAACAAAACAGCATGGTGGGGTATATGGTATGAAGGAGCGGTTAAGGGTTAAACAGCTTTAATAATCAAGCACCTTCATTATCATATGAAGGATTTCCCAGGCATCACCACGTTGACCAGCTAACTGACCCACACATGGAGCAATTATGGCAGACTATGATGACATTGTCGACTTGTGAAACTCTTAGCAGATCCTAGCATGAAAATGTTCAAGATATCACTAGAATAGTATCTGGCATTTTAGTGCTCAACCTATTACCCGGTACATGCAAACGTGCAATAAACCTACGTGCGGTACTGGACGCCTTCCAAAATATGTAGTCATTCAGGGCATATCCAGGCATATCCCTCCTCAAGCACAGATATTGTGTCGACAAGCATCGCTACCCCAAGTGTATGCTCTATAGCTATCACATCTCGAACCGACAGGACATAGATTGCGCGCTGCCAGCGACGAAAAGAACATTCCACTAACATGACGGGCACGAGAGGCGCAGGCAATGGAGCAGGGTCCGTGAACTCGGAGGGAGCCCGGTCACTACATTTCACGAAATTGGTGTCCGGAAACAAGGATCGATACATTTATTATGACTAGCAGGACTCCGACGGAAAAGTATTAGTTTCCATCGGTTCTTTGTAAGTAAGTTAACGGAATCGAACCTTGACAATCAGTTCTACAACTTGAAGCGCTTATAAAACGTATAAAGAACGGCAACATGGAATAGTTTGAAGTACTATGCATATTGTTACGACTTACAGCTAGTAGTAAATCAAAAAGCGTCTACTGTAGACTGATCACAGTACGTCCGTTAAGCGGGAGCACCGGACGAGCGTTCATGCCGTTGTCCGTCACGTGGAGCTCCTTCAACTGCGTGAGGAAGCGCGTGAAGTCTGCCGACGAAATCGGCATGGGCTGCTGCATCACCCACCAGTCAACGATCTCGTTGCATCCAGGAGTCGTGAGGCTTCCCGGGTAGTTGTAAGCGCGGACGGCGTTGGCATTCACCAGGTCAGCGTACGAGCCGCTACAGAAGAATCATAACGTTCACAATCATCAGTATCACTACCATTGTTGACCGGCATATGTGGCGACATCCAAACTCACAGTGTCATCATGGTCGGCGCCGTCGGGGTCACAGATTCCATTCCGTCGAGAACCGAGACCATCCACGGGTCCGTCTTGCCACCGTCCACGATCTGCAAGAATACCCCCACGACCATCAACGCAGAGCCGTCCGCGTTGCTGTGTACGAAGTGGACCTCGCCGTCGAGTGGTTTGCCGTTCAGCGTGTGCTCGGATGGGGCGTGCAGGTGGAACTGCGCCATGTTGTACGAGGCACCGTTTGCCGACGCCGAGCAAGAACCTGTTAGCAGAGGTAGTCAACAGAAACACGACAAGAATTTAATATCGGTCATTCCAAGAGTTGTCGACAAAGAAGTTTCTAGAGTTAAACATACCGCCGACGACACTCGCCTTGAACGTCTCATCCGTCTGCGTGAGGTTGAAGTTGGCACACTCGCCGGTAAACGACAGTGAGCGAGTAGTTACGTTTCCTTCTGTGGTGGTGATGTCGATGGGAGATTGGCGTGAACCTCCGCACGTGGGGTAGTGCTCGGCCCACTGTGCCGGTCCGACCATGGTGGCGTCGTTGGTTTTGTATCCCCATGGAGCACTTCCCGTGACAGCAGCGGATACAGTGGTTCCGGCGAGTGCGATGAGAGCAGAGGTGGCGGTGAAGAACTTCATGGTTGAGTAATTGGAAGTTGCGATAGGTGGTTGGGTGCTTGTTGTCGAGAGTAAATTGAAGAATGAATCGTTCGAGACCCACGGTTTGCCAAACGGCGGGACGACAAGGAGAAGCGCTCGCGACGAGATCACGTGGCAGATCTGTTGGTTCATCTAGTTGAACACGAAATACTAGTTGAAGTAGGACTGCATACCAGCAGGTCATGAGACCACCGACGCTGGTGTTCCTTGCCTACTTGTAATGAAGCACGAATGAATCATCATGCTGTTGTTGATCTGTGGCTGGATACTCTACAGCCATAGATACTTACCGATGATAGTCCGGTAAGAAGAACGTGTAGGAACACGAGGCGATGGTGCGTCACACCGCACACAGCACCATCCGCGCATGGTGCACCGATCTGTAGGTGGTTTAACGCCATCTGGATCGAATCTAGGCTTTCGGTGAAGCCCCTCACACATTGACTCTATACTGGAGTGAGCTGGAATTTCGTTTGTGTGGTTCTGTGAAGATTTGAATCGATTAACGTGCAGTACCACGTGGTAAACCTACAATGTGTTAGTAACAAAGTGCTACTGTATCTTGTTATGTTACGCAAGCATCAAAGTAGAATTGTGGCTTGTGCAGCCTAGTTTGAGGACAATTAAAACAATTTATTTGAGCGGATATACATGTACGTTATCTGACGTCGCAGTAGGCTTACCTTGGTAACTTTTGACATACTTGCTGTTGAGAGGAAGAACTCGGGTAAAGTTACCCGTAACTGGCTATTCCAAATATATTAGCCATCGGTTTCAAGTAAATAATTAAAACGGAGTTCAATCGACAATTAGTTCTACAGCTAGGAGCATTGACTTTGTTGGCATCGACACTCCAGAAACGATAGCACCTAAATGAAACCTAAATGTGAAGTTTTTTTACCACGTGGTACTGCACGTTAATCGATTCAAATCTTCACAGAACCACACAAACGAAATTCCAGCTCACTCCAGTATAGAGTCAATGTGTGAGGGGCTTCACCGAAAGCCTAGATTCGATCCAGATGGCGTTAAACCACCTACAGATCGGTGCACCATGCGCGGATGGTGCTGTGTGCGGTGTGACGCACCATCGCCTCGTGTTCCTACACGTTCTTCTTACCGGACTATCATCGGTAAGTATCTATGGCTGTAGAGTATCCAGCCACAGATCAACAACAGCATGATGATTCATTCGTGCTTCATTACAAGTAGGCAAGGAACACCAGCGTCGGTGGTCTCATGACCTGCTGGTATGCAGTCCTACTTCAACTAGTATTTCGTGTTCAACTAGATGAACCAACAGATCTGCCACGTGATCTCGTCGCGAGCGCTTCTCCTTGTCGTCCCGCCGTTTGGCAAACCGTGGGTCTCGAACGATTCATTCTTCAATTTACTCTCGACAACAAGCACCCAACCACCTATCGCAACTTCCAATTACTCAACCATGAAGTTCTTCACCGCCACCTCTGCTCTCATCGCACTCGCCGGAACCACTGTATCCGCTGCTGTCACGGGAAGTGCTCCATGGGGATACAAAACCAACGACGCCACCATGGTCGGACCGGCACAGTGGGCCGAGCACTACCCCACGTGCGGAGGTTCACGCCAATCTCCCATCGACATCACCACCACAGAAGGAAACGTAACTACTCGCTCACTGTCGTTTACCGGCGAGTGTGCCAACTTCAACCTCACGCAGACGGATGAGACGTTCAAGGCGAGTGTCGTCGGCGGTATGTTTAACTCTAGAAACTTCTTTGTCGACAACTCTTGGAATGACCGATATTAAATTCTTGTCGTGTTTCTGTTGACTACCTCTGCTAACAGGTTCTTGCTCGGCGTCGGCAAACGGTGCCTCGTACAACATGGCGCAGTTCCACCTGCACGCCCCATCCGAGCACACGCTGAACGGCAAACCACTCGACGGCGAGATCCACTTCGTACACAGCAATGCGGACGGCTCTGCGTTGATGGTCGTGGGGGTATTCTTGCAGATCGTGGACGGTGGCAAGACGGACCCGTGGATGGTCTCGGTTCTCGACGGAATGGAATCTGTGACCCCGACGGCGCCGACCATGATGACACTGTGAGTTTGGATGTCGCCACATATGCCGGTCAACAATGGTAGTGATACTGATGATTGTGAACGTTATGATTCTTCTGTAGCGGTTCGTACGCTGACCTGGTGAATGCCAACGCCGTCCGCGCTTACAACTACCCGGGAAGCCTCACGACTCCTGGATGCAACGAGATCGTTGACTGGTGGGTGATGCAGCAGCCCATGCCGATTTCGTCGGCAGACTTCACGCGCTTTCTCACGCAGCTGAAGGAGCTCCACGTGACGGACAACGGCATGAACGCTCGTCCGGTGCTCCCGCTTAACGGACGTACTGTGGTCAGTCTACAGTAGACGCTTTTTGATTTACTACTAGCTGTAAGTCGTAACAATATACATCGTACTTCAAACTAGTCCCGGTTAACTCGGGTGACTTTACCCGAGCTCTTCATTTCAACCGGGTGAGCATTTTCAAAAGTTTTCCTGATAAGTAAGTCTATTGTGACGTAAACACTTTGAACCTGCTACATGTATACTGGAATATGTACATACATGCTGCGATCAAAACGATCTGATCAACATTTCACGAGCTGGATGCCTGAGGAGCACTCAATGCCTTTAGGGTATTGTTTGTGGAGTACCCGGACATCGTCATTCCTTGAAAACTACCAGAGCATCATCGTCGGCGACTCCATGATATGTGCAGACGTGCGGCTACCGGTGAGATGGGGTTTGGTAACAAGCACATCATCGCCACGCACCACAGCATTGACAAGATGTTCCACAAGTCGGTGAAGTCACTACATATTGCAGCCGCCACCCGAGGTGTTTGAGCTATTCGATGATGTGATGATCCTGAGTGAGAGTCACGTGATGTGCCATGTTCAGCGAGCCGAGGTCCCGGGCTCTGCCTTCAAGGGTCCTTATCGTCGCGACGTACCTGACTTATTGCTGGACCTTGGAGCGAGCAAGCGGATGCAGTACGAAGCGGAAGTTACTCCAAGGGCTATCACTCAGCGCACGGTGAGCGACTTTGCTGGTGCTGTCAATGTCCGTTCATTTGCCACTAACTTCTTGCTGATCTTGATATCCCGGTCTCGTTCACGACAATGAAACATATATGAATGCCCAGCCCGATTTTCACCAGAACTTCTGGGACAGCACTTCATGGCGTGACTCGCGGGGTCTATTGGACACTTGTTCCCGATCACCATCACGAGTGTGCAACGACTTCTGTCAGTTTGGTCCCACAAGTGCGTTATTTCGTGTCGGTCCTGTGTAGCCCCGCCAGCCAGCTGCCCCCGATCATGTTGGAGAGCATCACCTTCGACACCATCGAATATGTAAGAAATGTAGATCTGCTGTGTTGGGGGCTGTACTGTTCTATTAGGTACGTGATACATCAATTTTAGGCTCTCGTCTAATAGTTGCCCATTGCTGCTATACTTCGTTGATCATGAAACACATGAAAATACAGCTAATGGTATGGATAGTTCGGCTAAACTCATGATCATGACGATGGAGGGTGTACTAATTCGTGTTTATGTCAAATTTGTAAAGAACAGAATGCGATTTGGTAGATAATTTTGTTTTGGCATTGACTCCGGTCAGGTCCAAACTATCCTATGCCTGTAGTCATTAAGTGTTCCATGACATCCCCTCCGTGAATGCTACTAGCTACCTACTGCTAGTACTATTACAACTGATTACCGAAATCGTGACCACCAAGAATACTGTCCAATACTACATAGCACTATCCTAAACAACTCTTCAAGGTAATTCGTTACGTATGAATAGGTGACCTGGCAATGCTTTTGGGATCACAGAAACGTTTATATTAACTCAATGAACTGCGGCGTATACGGGTTCTACTGGAAGGATTTTACAATACGGTCATTCAGCGGCTGCACGGGACGGGCATTTTCGCTCTTGTAGTTCAATTCGATCTCACCCTGGTTCTCGCGAATTCGGGTGAGGTCCTTAGCGGAAACCTTCATCGGCTTCTCCACAACCCACCAGTCGACGATCTCGGTGCAACCAGGAGTAGTAAGACTTCCAGAGTAATTGAAGAGGCTGCCACCCTTGACACTCTTCTTGATCAGCGCCGAATAGGAGGCCCTGTACGATAAAATAACCGAAGCGTCAGTTGTGGAGTTTCAACCAACTAGTATAACATGGAAACTTACAAGTCCAACATAATCGGCTTAGTTGCGGAGACATCGTCAATACCGTCGATGACAGTCTCCAGCCACGGGTCCGTATCACCAGAAGGATCAACTTCCATAAAGACCCCAACAACTAGGAGCGCTGAGCCGTCCTTGTTGCTGTGTACGAAGTGAACCTCACCATCTAGAGGCTCTCCGTTAAGCGTGTGCTCCGAAGGAGCGTGCACGTGGAATTGTGCCAAATCGTACTGAGCCTTGTTCGCCTTTACTTGGCAAGAACCTGCGCATGATAAAGTTAGGAACATTGCTCAAGGAAACTGGAACTCATCAACACAACGCACCTCCAACGACAGCAGCCTTAAACCCTTCTCCTCCCATAGTGAGGTTGAAAGAGGAACATTCACCTCTGAAACGCAGACTATTCTGCCGCTTCGTGTACTGCTTGGTATTGTCCGACACAAGATCGATAGGGGACTGACGGGTGCCGTTGCAGGCGGGGTAGTGGTTACCCCATTGGGTAGGGCCAGCCCTAGCTTCATCGTTGGGTATGTAGTCCCAAGGAGCGCCATCCGCTCCAGCAGCACGAACTGTCGAAATAGTCAAAGCGCAAGCCGCGACGAGAGCAACGGTCATAGAAATGAACTTCATCGTGGGTGTGGGTTGTGGACTGCCGGCAGTAAGTTGGAAAATGAAGCGCTTCCTTTTCTTTTTTTAATCAATGCAGTAGAACGGTTGGGGATAAACCGCGGTGGAGAAGCAAGGCAACACAGCAACAAAGGGACCGAGCGACACAGCCCAGCCAGAGATATCGACGGCATCAGTGCGATTTGACAGCGGAAAATGTTGTAGAGCTTCAAGTACATGTATTAAGCTGGTGGTGTACGTGTACTGCCAAATCAACGCATAAACACCTGGAATCGCAGCTCGTTCGTGGCTCAGAGGAGCTGCAATCGCTGCCCAACATATTGGAAAATACGAATATCAATGTAAACCTACAAATCTGGCACTGAATCAACCTTGAAGATAAGTGAGAAAATTACAATTTTTACATCAGTTTACGCACAGTCTGCAAATCGGTTTAAGAATTCTGTGCAATTTATACAGTAATTATGGCAGTTCTAATTTAGAACTTCTAAAACATCATCTTGAAACGCCAAAACAACCTCCTTTTTATACTTGATCAATACCGTTTCTTGATACTCTTCTGATAACCATTTTTCCGATTCATTACCATGGAGATCACGTACATGAAGTTTAGGTTTTGAAAACACTATGCAGTCCTACTCCGTACACGATCCACGTTGAATTGTCTTGAGATTCCTGCCGGTTTAAAATCAATGTATGAAAGTTTCATTCTATAAGCAGGAATCTTCAAATCCCAATGCCACGATGTAATGCTTGGTCTGTTTGTTTGCTGTACAGCTTGTTCTCCCAGCTGGGAGCGATCGTCGGTGCCGACACCGCGAAAAAGATAAGCCGCGTCCAGTCTGCAGTCAATTGTGCCAGTACGCGTGTACTCTCTTCTCCGCACTTTTGAAAGTAAACTCGGCACAATCGCCATCGCCCCCTCGAAGTATTACCGTGACTCCACCAGCACTTCCACGGCCCATTTACATTTTGGTACAGATACATGTAGCTGTGGTTCTACATCTTTCTTAATAGTTTTCAACGGATCTTTCGGCCAGGATTGACGAAAATGTATGGATGACATCGTCGTATGGACGCTCTCAAGCAAGCGAGGCGCGTCTCAAGGCAAATCACAACTGTTTTCTCTATTGGTGTTGCTAGGAATTGGTCTAAATGTACGCGGTGACAACGCGGCCGTTAAGCGGATGAACGGGGCGTGCATTCTTGCCGTCGTCGGTGATAGGGAGCTCCTTCAGCTGCGATTGCAGGCGCTCGAGATCTGCGGTGGAGAGCTTGACCGGTTCCTTGACTACCCACCAGTCTACGATTTCACTGCACGGAGGGGTAGTTAGACTACCTGGATAGTTGAACACTCCGTGAGCGTCAGCAGCATCGTTGACGATGTCGGCGTACGAGGTACTGAAGAGCAAGAAGAAGGAAATCGTCAGCACACAGGTAGAAGTAGAGACTGAAGGGTACTTACGTTGATATGCCTGCCGAGGAGTTCATATTTACCATGTCTAGAGCGTCAAGGACCGATGCGACCCATGGGTCAGTCTCTCCACCGTCAACTGCCTTGAAAAAGACACCGACAACAAGAAGAGATGATCCGTCCGTGTTGCTGTGAACGAAGTGAACTTCACCGTCGAAGTGCTCACCATTTAGGGTGTGCTCTGAAGGTGCGTGTAGGTGGAATTGTGCCATGTTGTACGATACGTTGTTCGCCGAAACCGCGCAGGAACCTGCTTCAGCAACGAAAGTTAGTACTGCAAACATGATCGTGACAGTTTTATCATTGCACGCACCACCATTAACAGCAGCCTTGAACGCTTCTTCATTCTGGGTCAGGTTATACTCGGTGCAGTCACCGGTGAAGGTGAGTGAGCGTGTCTCCGCGTTACACCCAGGTGACACCTCAATATCAATGGGGGATTGCCTTGAGCCCCCGCACGTGGGGGTAGTGTTCCGACCACTGCTCTGGGCTAGCCATGCTGGAGTCGTTGTGTTTGTAGCCCCACGAAGTACTCTCAGCACCATCGGCGGCAACTGAGCTAGACAATAGAGCGCAGGCAACCAGTGCAGTAGTGATGGCGAAGAATTTCATTGTTGTCAATGGAAGGTTTGCTATGTAGCGAGCTATTGTAAATGACGATGCAACAAAGGGTGGCGAGCACGGAAACGAGCCCCTTGAGCCTCGAGGGGCTCGTTTCCGCTCGAGTCGAGCGTGCAACAAAGCGAGAGTCGGATGAACGACGTGGGTGTTGAATCGACTGTTCATGTACATCATCAATTAGGCGGAACAACCATTCAAGATCGCAGGCGGTGATTTGACAAGTCCAATCCTGCGAGATGATCTCTGAGATCCCATGACATGTGAACAACTTAACGACGAGTGTCAGTGTTCGATTTCTGCGTTCTTTGCGTTCGAATCGAACGTCGATTGCTGCTGACGTCAAATTGTCGTCGTTAATTCCTATCAGGTGATATTTTAATCATAAGATTAATGTAGATCTCGTCTCCTGTCTTTCGTCGACGATTCATGAATGCTATGGCAGCTTCAAATACTTGTCATTAGGTATAACATAAAGTATGTATAATAAAGCCTATTCCTTTGCATTTCGAGGATCCTTGGCGTAATCTTTTGACATTTGGAAAACATACCTAATGGTTGCTGGATAGCCCACTAGTTGCGTCCCATCGGTGGGAGGCAGAAGGTTTCGTCGCCATTTACGTGGACAAAGGAAGGGACAAAATCATGGTACCAAACGTAAGACCAACAATCCTCTTCTTCGAGAGAGATTGTATCTAATGTTTTCGTTCTGAATATCAAGCGTTCACTTTCTAAATTGTACATTGAGCAAGTGGTGAAGCGGAAAGGTGCCCGACTATTGCATAATTGCATAATAATCGGACTATGGATAAAGCTCGACAGCCTTCTAACCGGGTACAGTTCGTTGCTCAACGCATAAGACGAAATTCTCTCTTTTGACACTACCGACTCGACTTTCCATTGATCGAAATCCGAACTGTTTCGTCAGCAGTGTTGCTTTGTGTCCGCCAGTTAACGACCAAAACATTGCAGTTTACTTCGTTGCGTGTGGATGCTCGTAAGTCAACAGAATTCCGCTTTGCTCGGCTTGAGCGTCCATCTTATTACTGCTTCTGACTGAGTGATCTCATCATATTCGGCAGGCCCGTTTGTCATCCTACATTTCGACTCTCGACCATGAGTCAACATCGTGGGCCACGCTTGGAATAGTCGAATATACACTGTAGCATTAGATACACTGCTAGTTTGTTTACCCTCGGCGTGTGTATTGGTGCTATGTGTCATCAAGACATCTCACCGAGAAACATGCCCCATAGGTACACTCCATCACTTATCTTCAAATAATACAATACCATTGGCTATACTCGATTGGCTATATTCCCTTCAATCCTCAATGTTGATTGGTCTAAATTTTTCTCGAGTCAGTTGTGGGCTCAATTGAGCAGCTACGTTAACGGGATATCTCCTTTCTCGTCCCTCATGTCGTGTCCAGTAAAGTGGAAGCGACTATTAATTGTGTGGACGCTCTCGACAGTCTTTAGTCACTTTGGAACCCATGCACAAAGCTCCACCTCCACTGTATCAACATCAGAGACTTTGGCACAGGAATGGTTTACCACCAATTTTGACGACAACGAGACGCAATTGGCGGTAGGTGTCAATTCGGCATTACAGAACCTCACCGATAGCGACATTATGTGCTATGGGGTGCCGTCGGTACAGCGCCGTACGGACGAATCGAGTCCAAACGGAGGGTGCCCCGAAATCTACACTGCCGTGAATGCATCCTGCTCGTGTTTGACAACCGGGTATTCGGACACAGACACGTGGGAGTTCCATGTCACTCTGAGGACGGACGAAGGAGGTGAGAGCTACCCAACGACTTTGACATCGTCGGATGTACTGGCCATAGACTCAATCCGCACGTTAATTGTACCGTCAAACCTTACGACGCTGTAAGGGACTTCTCTAACTCGGTTTTAGAGGTGATAGAGATATTAATAGAGTGGTGAATATGTATCAACAGGAGAATTAGAGGAGATGGGACGTATCCACAGACCATCACATTCGTACCACAAGACCAAAGCTTACCAGGATCAACACTACCCATCGCAGATGTGGAGGATGGATCCATTGCCATTACGACAGTGTAAATGATTCCTATTGACTCGGTTATTTTCTACTGGGGCTGATATGGAATGTGTAATAATGCAGGTCACTAGAAAATATCGACATGTCCTCTATTACGCAGACCGCTTCGACATTTTACCCGTCGACAACGCTGAACATGTGAGTTCACGGCATAAATTTTGCTGCTTTGTGCTGCGCAATTCGTTGTGCTTGGTCTAATAATTGTTTTGCTGGGTGTGTAGTACCTTGAGAAACTGCAATGTAATCAAGTTTGGGTTTGACTTCTTTGATGGACTCGACAGCGTCCAGTATCTGTATGTTTTTGCATGCAAATGACCGTAGCGTACGTGCTGACGAAGTTGCTCTGTGTTGATACATGTTCATTCAGGGATATGTCATCAAACCATTTAACAGCTGCGTACGTTGGCTCATCCATCGCTCATTCTTGCGCTAATCAGTTCTGTGCAGTTGAGGTTTTGTAAGTGTTAGTTTGTGGCTGTGCTAGACAAAAACTAACGTGATGGATCTGTGAGTAGAAACCTGACCAACAACAGCATATCCACATTCCCCAGTGTGGTCTTCAACGTCGACAACCTACAGGAACTGTGAGTGAGCAGGTTTTGCTTTGATTTTGCACTGATCTGACCAGAAACCATGCTGTTGTCTCTTGCTTTCTCAGATACATTGCCGAAAATGACATTATTGATTTCAACATTAGTTCCACGGTGTTTAGCGCAATCCAGGCTTTGGCAGCTTTTGACTCGGACATTCCTGATGAATCTGCCACTTGCACTGATGGGACGTGGCAAACTGCCCACAATCGCAAGTTTTGCGTGACCGACGGCACCACCACAACAAGTATGCAGAAGTATTTTTCATTACCAACTTGTGTGATCTTGTTGAGACTCTAACTGCTGGTTCGCTTCTTGCTTCTAGCAGACACCTCTGGTGGGTCAAACTCGCTGGTTATTGGATTGGTAGCAGGAGGTGGTGCTGTTGTGATCGTCGTGGTTGCACTTGTCGCCTGGCGGTACTTCTTACGCAAGAAGGACCGACGAATGTCTTCTTCAAAGAACGACTTTTACTCCCAGGAATTCGGCGACACCCTTGATTTTGACGACACTCAAGTTCAAGTGAATCCGGTATTTCTCAATGACCCGGTCATTATCACGAACCGCCTTGACCACAAGCTGCTGAAGATGGGTAAATGCCTCAGCAAAGGTGGTTTCGGTTTGGTGTTTATGGGTGAATATAAAGGTCGTCGTGTGGCCATCAAGAAAATCCGGCCGGATCGCAGTGTGACTGCAGCAGAGATCGAGATGTTTCTCAAAGAGATCATCATGATGGCAGTGCTTTACCATCCACGTATCGTGGAATTCGTCGGTGTTGCGTGGGATAACCTGAGGCATTTGTCAGCGGTCACTGAGTTTATGGACAATGGTGATCTGCGCGATGTATTGTATGGTTACAAATCGAAAGGTGAGCGACTCTCGTGGGAGTCACACAAAGCCACAATTGCACTTCACATTGCAGAAGCATTGTCGTATCTTCACGGCCTCAAGCCCAAGATCATTCACCGCGACTTGAAGTCCAAGAACGTTCTACTGAACATGTATCTGGAGGCAAAATTGAGCGATTTCGGCATTGCACGCATGCGCTATTTGGTGGAAACTCATATGACTGCTGGTGTAGGCACGTCATTTTGGATTGCACCTGAGGTTTTGCTAGGCCGTGACTACGACGAAGCGGCTGACATCTACTCGTTCGGAGTAGTGCTGTCGGAGATCGACACAGACGATTACCCGTTCTGGAACGACAAGAACAAGTCAAACCGCGGTAAAATTCAAGAAGCAGAAATTTTGAGTTTGGTGGCGGAAGGAAAAAAGCGCCCGAGTTTCTCGGAGGACTGTCCCAAGGCGATTTTGGACTTGGCAGACTGTTGTTTACACAATAATCCTGAAAATCGGCCTACCGCTGCTGAGATTGTGGTCATCCTCGAACACATGATCCACGCATCCGAGCGCAGTTCGTCCTCGCTGCAATCCGGAGTCTGGTCGGTCACGACTTCGGATGAGGGGATCACAGAGTAATAAAGGTAAACAGCCAAGCAATTTATTTACTTGTTGGACAGCAACAGTACTGCACGAGGCAGTTAAGCAGAACAACTTCGAACGTGCCAACCCTACAATGACAAAGTCATCGTCAGGAATTCATTCTCTAGGAACGATACCAAGTTCTCCCTTTTCACACATTTGAGAATTTACGGCATCGGGAGATTCGCAACAAATGGCAATGAAGAAAACGATCTTCTATAAAATCGTTGGAGATGACGGCGACGCATTCTCGATGAGTGTAAAACAAGCTGCCTTTGCTGGTGCGTATTTGGTCGGCGACTTGAAGGAGGAGATCAAGAAGGAGAAGAAGAAGCCGGACACTATCAAGTACGAAGATAATGGTCTGAAGCTCTACATGGCGAAGAAGGAGGACAAGATGTGGTAGACGCAGCAGGTGTGACGCTCGATGAGTCTAACAGGGTTTCTGTGATACTCGATGAGCGTGGAAACCGCCACAGCTTTGAGCTGATGGATCCCACGCTGTAGGTCAGAAACGAAAAACACTTTAGAGTTTTTAACAGGGTGGGGGTCAAGTTAACGTGCTGGTGATAATGTCAAAACAACCGTTACAAGTTGAGGGCGTCAACAAGGCATTTTCGACACATCGAGCAGCTAGCGTTCGCCAAGTGCGACTTGAAAACTTCCTGGCGCAACATCTAGCCTCTTTACCACACAACTCAACTTCCTACTCCGATGCGGAATTGGGTCAACTTGATATTGCAAGGTTGAAAATGAGGACGGTGGAAGGATTTTTTTTGGGTCAAATTTGGCGCAGGTCAAGAATGGGTCAACTCCGCTTTTGGGTCAAAGGTGGGTCAAATTTGATCCTAATTTGACCCAAAAAGGAGACCTCAATTTAATTTATGATGAGCCTCTATAATTTAATATTATTATAGTAGTGTAATTATTGTATTTATAGAGAGAGATGTTTGTCCACGGCGGGTATCGATGTCTGTACCAATACAAACACTTATATAGAAACCAACACGAATAATGTGACGGGGTCACACGAGCATCTTGCTTAGAGGAAGCGTGCTATTAAGAGAATACAAACTCTAAGTGAACGGCAGTTCACTAGTCCCTGGTCTTAGGGGACTTAATAGCCAGTTTAGAGTAGATTTTAGACTGATTTATTTATAGTTAATTAGGTCCATTTGGCCTGTAATACAAATTACTAATTAACTATACTTTAACCTAATTATGCATATAAAAGGTAGGTTCAATGTTATTGGTTGGCCCTCAGCCACCGAACCTACGTGGCAGTAGTGTGGCTCACACCACAGTGTGGTCCACACCACTCCATCAGGGTATTAAAACAAATACCCACAGAAGTATATCTACTTCTAAAGGCGGTACCCTTTCTAGGGTACCCCCTTTCATGTAACCCCGTTACATCCTCCCCCACTTAGGTTGGAAACACCCCCAACCAATGAGGAGCTAGGAAGAGAGCTCCGCTCTCTTTCCTGTCCTTTGTCGATACCCATCGACGAGCCACCGTTGTGGCTTTAAGGCTTTCATTCAGCCTTTTCGCGCGCGCAAGACACCTGGAGGTTTCCACGTCAACCTCCCAAGATGCCTAAGAAGGCAAGCACCCGCGGCGCTTCGGCGCCTTCTAAGTCTAAGACCGCGAGGTCGAAGACTGCTAAGGCCAAGTCGAAAGACAAGGCCACTCCGCGCAAGGAAGTCCGCAAGGCGGCTTCCGAGGCAGGCAGCAAGCGCACGGCTGCTGCTGCTAGCCAAGAAGGGAGTTCGCGACGCAGTCGCTCGCGCTCCCTTTCACCCGACGATAGGCCGAACCCTCGGTTCGCCTATCGGGACCATAGTCCTGGGTCAGAGTCCCCGGAATTTCACATTCCTATTATCACGGGATCAGGGTCCGACGGGGACTCTCCTGGATCCGCCAAGGATCCGTCTTCTTCTCAGGATGCTCCTTCACAGGACGCTCCTGCACAGGACGCTCCTTCGCAGGACGCTCCTGTTGATGATGCTGAGTCATCAGAGGCCAAGGCAGCTTCGACGAGCTCGCCTGCCAAGAACCTTACCTTGACCGAAGGTAAGGCTCGAGCCCAAGCTGCGAAAGCAGCTTCTCCAAAACGGGCTGGTGAGGGTGCTGCTGCTGCAAAGAAGCGCGCAGCCCCGGGCTCTCCTACGTCAGAGCCTTCAATCGCCAAGGGATTCAAATCCCTGTTCGACTCCTCAGACGAGGAGGAAGAGGAGGGGGCTGTCTCCGAGCCCCGAGAGATCTCCAACGATCTCGATGAGCAGCAGGAGCGCTATCATACTGCTCAACTGCAAGGCACTCCTGTGCCTCCCACGCCGGTGTATCCTCGCGGATACTACCCACCGGATGCGGGGTCTGGGTCTCCAATGTTCTTGGAGCACCTCAAGGCCCCTCGTGGTCTTAACCATGGGCGCACTTCACGTGGCGCCTTTGAGCGTGCCTTAGTTCAAGTCGAACCACTCTTTGTCAATGACATTGAGGCCGCTAGGTGTGTGCTTCTTGCACCACACCGAATTCCTCTCAAGGAATTCACAAGTCTCCGGAAGAAACCGGAAGACCGTGGTGGGCTCTTCCCCGTGTGGGGCTACCCTTGGGTACAGCCCGAGAACACCACTACCCAGACCCAGGCAGAAGACCTGTTCTGGAGATGGGTTTCTCTAAAGAACTTCACAGTTCAGGAGTTGAAAGAACTCCGGGAAGATCGCCTGCTGTCCTATGTCTTGGACCAGCGAGATCTTCGAATTGAGTTTGCCCACTTAGTCGCTAAGCGGCAACTCCACTCCGTCATGGAGGGACTTAGACAGCAGTCTAAGTCCAGCGCTCAAGATGAGCGCGGGTACGGTTCCGTCAACCCAGGGACCGTACACCGTAAGGCGGCTAAGAAGCCGCGGACTACTTACGCCCCGGCTGTTGATCCCAAATCTCAACAGCCTTCGGGCAGTCAACCCGGAGCCGGTCTTCTGGCTCCCACGAGTTCTGCGACGAGGGGTAACCCGCCACTTCACAAGCAGCTGGCGCTTCCCAGAGCGTTGCCGCTCCTGGACGACCCGCTCCACAAGATAGTGGAGCTCGCCGTTCCGGTCAAGGAGGGCAGGAGGAGCTCTCGCACGCGTTTGAGTACGCGGCTCCCTCTCAGCCGTATCCTTCTGGACCCTCAACTTCGGGTCGGGACTCTGTGGGGTCCCTGTTAAGCGACGAGGTCCGTCAGCTTCGAGATCGCGTCTATGCGATCGAGATAGCCCTTGGGCTTGAACCTGGTGGTCAGGCTGCCTCTCAGGCCGGCAAGCCGGGGACCCTTGAGGTCCTTCGCCAAGACTTGGACGCCCTTGGTCGTGAGACTCATGAGCTCCATGGGCGTGTTGACCGCCGAGCTCCGGCTGCCGCCGTGAAGGAGCTCCGTCGAGGCTTAGACGCTCTAAGCCATGAGGTGCATGGTCGTATGCCCTCTTATGAGCCGCAGGGGTACTCGTACCACTCGGCTTATGGGTATAGCTCTTACCCGAGCTCTTCCCATTCGGTACCGTCATACCCTTCGTATGACTCGCGTGGGTACCAGCCTGTATATCATTCACAGGCTTCGACACCGGCAACCCCGGTTGTCCAGAGGACTCAGCCTCGTTTCGAGGAGGTGAGTTCTCACCTTGGTCTTCCTCCGTCCGAGAAGGAAGACCCAGCGGATCGTGATACCGCTTAAGACGCCCCACGTAGAACGTCGGGTGCGTCGCCATTGACTTTGGGAGGTCAATGGTATACGCCGCCCCATGTCTGGCCAGGACCGCAAAGGGTCCGATGAAGCGATGCTTCAGTTTGTTGCTCTCTACAGAGCTAACCACCTTTAGCGGTAGGTTTTTAGTGTCTAACAACACCAATTCACCCACTTTAAAAACACTTAAGTTTCCTCTTGCATGTCTGTCTGAGTACTCCTTTTGTCTATCTTGGGCCGATGCCATCGCATCTCTAACCCGGCTGATCAACGTCAACCTGTCGTCTATAAACGACGACAATTGTCTTTTCAAAGACTCTGGCTCGATCTCCGAGACCTGGGAGGAAAAGGCTTTCCGAGCCTCTCCCCCACTTACGATGGAGGCCACAGTGCCTCCCCGCAAGGTTAGCGGCACCTGGGGGTGTCGTAACCCATTCAAATAGAACGGGGTAAACCCCGTTGATGCGTGTACCGCATTGTTGAGTGCAAACTCAACCATAGGAAGCTGGTCCGACCAGGACCGAGGTGCTCCCGCACAGATACTGCGCAGAGTATCTTCGAGCACGCGGTTGACGCGCTCCGTCAGTTGACATCGTCAGCTTCGTTCCCAACAATTGGAACAGGGTGTCCCAAAACGCACCCGTGAAACGCGGGTCTCTATCCGAGACTATGGTCTCTGGTAGACCATGATAGCGGAACACGCTATCTAGGAACAGCTGTGCAGCTTGTTTCCCGGTGACCTTGTCACGTACCGGAGCAAGATGTACCATCTTGCTCAAACGGCAGACAAACACCAATATGCCGGTTTTGCCCTTGTCATCGGCCGGCAGGCCGAAGACGAAGTCGAGACTCATCGACTTCCAGCAATCTGCTGGTACAGGTAGGCTCTGCAGTGGAGCCGAGGCGTGGCCCGAAGGCTTCACCCTCTGACATGTTTCACATGTCTTGACATAGTGTGCCACCCACTTATACATGCGGGACCACCAAAATGTCTGAGAGACCATTTGGTAGGTCTTCTCCCGGCCAAGATGGCCACTTATCGGCGCATCATGCGCCTCTAGAAGTATGTCATACTTCAGATCCTCGTCGTTTGGAACGACAACTCGAGGAGGATCTCCTGGGTCTACTCTGTAATGGAGTAACCCATCGGCCAGCTCATAACGATGGAGCTGCGCCCGCTGTCGAGGCGAAAGCCTGTCGACTTTGGCGTCCTTGCCATCGGACAAGAACTGCACCAGCGGTGTATAGTTCTCGTCCTCCTGATACGCCAAGCGTATCCGATCATATAGATCTGTCGTGACCCGACTGACATGAGCTAGCTCATAGTCAGGTCGACGCGACAATGCATCGGCAAGCACGTTGAGCTTGCCCGGCTTGTATTCAACGCGGAAGTTGTATTCCGCGAAGAATGACAGCCACCTCGCCATCCGCTGCGACAGATGCGGCGAGTTGGTGGCAGTCCGCAAGGACGCGTAATCAGTATAGATCACAAAGGGCCTCGTGCCCAAGAGATGAACTCTAAATTTGACAAGAGCGTACTTCATTGCAAGTAGCTCCTTGTCATGAACGGGGTAACTCCGTTCGGCAGCCTTCAGCTGCCTGGACTGGAAGGAGATGACACGTTCGTGTCCTTCATCGTCCTTCTGCAACAGCGCACAGCCTATTGCATAGTCAGAAGCGTCACAGACGACGCTAAATGACTTGTTTTCGTCCGGCAAGGCCAGGACTGGCGCTTGCTGTAAGCTCGCCTTGATGCTGTCAAAAGCATCCTGGTGCTGTTGCTCCCAGACCCAGTCGGCATCCTTCTTTAAGAGATCCGACAAGGGTCGAGCTAGTTCAGCGTACCCTGCGCTGTACTTATGAAGATAGTTGGCTAAGCCCAACCACTTCCGGAGGTCCTTCTGCGACCTCGGGGTCGGCCAAGCCGCTATGGCCTTGACCTTCCCTGGATCGGCGCGTACGCCGACCCTGCTGACAAAGCAGCCGAGGACTTTTATCTCCTCAGCTGCAAAGACGCATTTGTCGATATTGGCATATAGCTTGTTAGCTCTCATGACCTCAAACACTCGACGGAGGTGCTTCAAATGCACCTCCATAGCCGTCTGGCCGCCTTCGGCGCGGCTATGGACGAATATATCGTCGAAGTACGTCTGAGCGAACTACGCAATGGTCTGAACAACTAAGTGACCAAGCGGCTGAACGTCGCTGGGGTGTTCGATAGCCCTTGTGGCATCACTAGCCATCCCCAGAGCATCCCACTCGGGGTGCTTACTGCGGTGAGAGGAATATCACTCTCCCGCATCAGGATCTGGTAGTATCCGTCTACCAGATCCAGGGCACTGTACAGCGTACAGCCCGACATGTTGTTCAGCAACACATCCTTGCGAGGGATCGGCGTCTGTGCCGGTACCGTCGCATTGTTCAGCTTGTTGTAAGCGTGAACCAGACGCCACTTCCCGTTCGGTTTACGAACGCAGAAGGTTGGCGTCGAGTGCGGGGACTTCGACTCCCGCACCATGCCCGACTTCGCCTTTTCGGCGAAGAAGGCATCTATGACCTCGCACTGCTCGCGAGGTAGAGGCCACTGCCTCGTGACACAGTACTTTGTGCCAGGCACGAGATCAATCTCGTGCCGAACTCCCCGATCCGGCGGGAGTTGGGATGGTGGGTGCTTCGACGCCACATCCGAGTACTCTTTCACAAGAGGATACACTGGATCCTCCGGGTTCTTGAGAATCTCAGAACCCAAGCGCGTTGCGCGCTGCTTCGTGAACCCCTCCAGGACGTCCTCGTCCATTACGGAGGAAGAGTTCAAATCTTCAGGAGAGGTCTCCGGCTTTAGGAGCACCATCTCCACAATCTCTCCGGCCTTCAACTCGGCCAGGAAGTCCTTCATGGACAATTCCTCGAGGTTCAGCAGTGCTGACATCCTCCAGATGGACGGCACCTGCCCTCACTTGACGACCGGACACGCCGTCGAAGACATGATATTGCTCTTCGACCGGTGGAGCCTCAGACTCCGAGTGTGGTACTTGGTTATCCACACGGGAGGTGCTCAACTACACCTCCGCCCTCGTACTGGTCTTCTTGACCCCGCGCGGAACTACGTTACCCACGCTAGAGACGCTTAGTGCGCTCTCGATCTTCTTCTCGGTCTCTTCGACCTCTTGTGGAACTATGTTACCCACACCGGAGGCGCTCTCAGCGTCCTCCTCAACAGCCTCGGCTGTTTGCGGAACTAAGTTACCCGCTTCTGGACCTATGCTACCCACCTGTGGACCTATGTTACCCACACAGGAGACGCCCTTAGCGCTCTCCTCAGCACCCCCTGCTGCTTGCGGACCAATGTTAACCGCCTGGCCAGTGCCGTCCCGTACTCCCACAGTCGAAGCCCATACGGCGCGACGACTCTCAGCATTGGGACTTGCAGTCGTGGCAATCCCACACGCTTGGCAATGAGCCTTGGTCTCACGACCGGTTGCGAGGCTCATCGCAACATCTTCGTTGGAGTCCGTGACTCCCAGTACTTCTTCGGGCGCATAAGCGCCTTGGCGACCATCTCTGGCGCCCCAGTCCCGGACAGAGGTGGGAACATTACTCAACGAAGCTCTGTCGGAGACTGCGGGCCGGCTAGCCCCAATGGCTTTGCCGCGCCAATCGATCCAGGGCTCGTGCTTTTCGAGCCACGGCATGCCCAGGATCAAGTCGTACTTGTCCATGTCTAGGACAAGGAACGACTCCGTGCTGTCAAAGTCTTCAAACTTTACAGCCAGGTCCATACGGACCCCAGGTACGTTAACCACCGTACCATCGGCCAGTCTCACCGAGACCTGGCCCCTGTCTTTGCTTTCTCGCAAAGCATCGGCATACTTGTCGCCATTCCGCGCGACCGTCTGGCGTCGAGCAAAGTTCGTCGACGCCCCAGAGTCAATCAGGACTCTAAAGGGATCTCCATATCCCCGTACACTCGCGTGTACCACGAGCAGTCCGCCGCTGCTCTTTCTCGTTTCGAGAGCACCCAGGCTCTCAGGGGCTAAGCCTCCATGGCGTGCGCCGTCCGCACTCCTACCATGGGGACTTAGATCTTCCCCAGTAGGGCGCCCCGCCCCTACTGGTGACTCCAATTCCCCTGGCCCTTGGGTCGCGGCTTCTGCCACGGGCCCCTCGAGCCCCTAGGTTTGGAAGGGAACTTCCTTTGCCCTCCCGCAGGGCAGGCACGTTGCATGTGCCCGAGCTTCCCACATCCGTAGCAACGGATGGAGCTCTGTACGGCCGTACCCAGTTCCATTGGTACCGGCCTGGTGCTAGCTCCAGCTGCTGGAGCTCTTTGCGCTGCGCCTGACGACGCATTGTGGCCTTGCCACACCGACGTAGGAGTACGAGCCTGTCGGTGGCTGTACTCCTCTTAGAGGGCGATCTGGATCGCTTCCTCCATAGTGTTCGCATGCACGCGGAACAACTGTGTGCGGGATGGGCCCACCTTCAGGCCATCCATGAAAACGGTCACTTCGATGTGTTCAGGTAGGGGGTTCCCTACCAGAGATGCAGCGAGTACTCGCATCTCCTGGATGTACTCATGCAGCTCACGCTTCCCTTGTTTACAGGCAAGGAAGCGCGAGCGCTGGCGATACTCATAGTTCGCCGGAAGGAAGGCGGCTCTAAGCTGTTGACACAGCTGAGCCCAGGTTGTGAAACAACCCGGAGTTGTCGCCTCGCGCGTGTACGCCCAGGTCGTCGCCCGACCTCCTAGGTTGGACAGGGCGAAAGCGACCCGAAGTCGCTCGGTCGAGATTAGAGCCGCGTCCATCGCGAGCTCTACCTCTCTGACCCAGAAGTGGAGGTTCTCTCCCTCCTTTCCCTCATAAGGGTTAACCTTAAGCCTCAACGGCTTAGGTTGGGCTGGCTTCATCTCAGCCACGGGGTCTGCAGCCCCTGTACGTGGGCGATAAGCCCTCTCTCGTACGTGTCTAACGCCTCGATGCGTTCGACCTGCTCGGCCGGCGTAGCAGCCGCCAAGCTTCGGAGGGCATCTCCTCCAAAGATGCCCACCATCTTCCGGACCGACTCAAACTGAGAGTCGGTCAAATGAGGGAACTCCCCTCTATCCATCCTGGCTTACCTTGTAGGAGCCACAGAGGATTCAGGTAGTCAATCTACCCGCGTAGGCGTGGATTGACTACAAGTGCTACCAAGTGTGACGGGGTCACACGAGCACCTTGCTTAGAGGAAGCGTGCTATTAAGAGTATACAAACTCTAAGTGAACGGCAGTTCACTAGTCCCTGGTCTTAGGGGACTTAATAGCCAGTTTAGAGTAGATTTTAGACTGATTTATTTATAGTTAATTAGGTCCATTTGGCCTGTAATACAAATTACTAATTAACTATACTTTAACCTAATTATGCATATAAAAGGTAGGTTTAATGTTATTGGTTGGCCCTCAGCCACCGAACCTACGTGGCAGTAGTGTGGCTCACACCACAGTGTGGTCCACACCACTCCATCAGAGTATTAAAACAAATACTCACAGAAGTATATCTACTTCTAAAGGCGGTACCCTTTCTAGGGTACCCCCTTTCATGTAACCCCGTTACAAATAATAATTAGGTCGAGGGTACCTCCGCTTGGGTATAGTGGGTACGTGGTAAATTTGCGAAATGCGAACAACCCACGTCTTAAAGGGGTGAAGACTTAGCATTTGCTCTCATAACAGAAAACTCGTAAAACAGTCGTACGGGCGCTGGTCGCCACATGGGAATTTGTGGGGGATAAACCCTTTTGATTGTTTCTAACACAGACAATGTTCAAAAGAAATATCTGGAGAATTTACCATTACGTTTTGGAAAGTTATCTAGTATTCTGGAGATACAGACGCAATGGAGTCTTCGCTTGAGCCATCTGAGTCGAAAACGTCGTCACGGTCGGCTTCAGAACTTAAGCACCCTCCAAATCTGGGTCAAGTCCAGGTGCTCGTTGAGAATTGGCATGTACTGGGGCTCTAGCTCTGCGGTTGGAAATGTCGTTCAGAAGACGAACATTCCCTCGGCTTTGTCTTTCGATAACAGCGATAAACTGTGTAACGTCTGGGTGGGCAATCAAGAAAGCTTCATTTAAGGTGCGGTTGTATCGCTCAAGTGGATTGTTGGTGCGGTTGACAATATCTTCACGCCCGTAAATGTTCCACCACTCTGGCTTGAACTTGATAATCCACGTTTGCTTGAAATATTTCCAAAACTGTTGCCAATTTTTCTTCGAGTATATGATGTTTTCAGTTTCACAGTCCCTCTTGATTATAGCCCTGACGTCACGAATGCCGCGATTGGAAATTTCGCATCGCCGAATCACGGTAAGCTTGTCGATGCAACCAGGACGCATTGCCAAATCTACTTCATCTGTTGAAATCTTCAGCTTCAGCATCTTGCGTCGTATAGCTTGCTTGAAATGAAAAAGACAACCGACTATTCTAGATTCTGGGAATTGATTCTTGACGGCCTTGATCATGGCTAATTCAAAATCGCAGACAACGTGCGTTGGAATCAACTTTTTATTGGATGCGACGAAGATGTAGTGTAGAAGATGCTCGTACAGTTGGGTCGTTTTTCCAGACGTCAATCCATACCAAACTGGTAAATAGAGCTCAGAAATTTGATCAAAGATCATTACAATCACTAATTGGTAAAAAGGCACTGGGGCACACCGGTAAGTGGCGTCGATGAACACTGAACATTGGCGTTGCTTTGTACGATCCATCAATTGTGGGTGCGCCCAGCCGATCACACGATGGAGCACTTCATCTTCGTAATACGTAAAGTGGAACTGGAAAAACTTGAGTCCGGGATTGAATTTGACATCACTCAGAGGTTCGCTCTCAATGCGTCCAAACACATCACGACCAAAATGTTTCGTTCTAGTTCGATAAAGCCGACCCAAAACTTGTTTTTTTGTCGCTCCTTGAACAATGATATTGTCGTCGTTGTAGAATTGGTCCCGAATAGTTCGCCACACTTCCGTCGGAGTCAGTGTAACGTCGCGAAGACCTAATTCGTCGGTGGCAAGCAGCATTTGCTGTTTCCAGTTCACAAAAACGGGTGTGGGTCCTGTAGGAACGCGGTGGATTTCGGGAACGCTATCTAACATGTGAGTGCCCTGGACCACAGCATTCCCGCTTGAAACAAAGAGCTTGGCTTTGCATTTGGTCCTTCGATAGACGCTACACCGGTAGTGCTTAGTCGATTCCCCGTGATACCAGGCGTAAGTGTACCCTCGGAAATGAACGGTGTTGGTTCCAGGCACATTGATTGGCTGCTCCATATCTTGAATGTTGTTGTCTGTCTCGGTCGCCCGACCACCGTTCTCAACATCCACATCAGATGATGGTGTGTCCGATAAAACCAAGGTCGTCTCCGATGGTGCGTCAGAGCCGGTATAATCGGATGAGCTGGACAGCGATGGAAGTGCCAAATTGTCGTGGATCATGGTGGCGTAGAGGGAAGCGAAGCGAGGCTTGGGAAAAGGATTGAGTGAAGAACGGAAAATTGCGAACTGACGTTGTTAAGGATCATTTTTTTCTTTTGTTTACTTGTTTCTGATGACTGCTCTTCCGTGACTTAACATGGAACGGTGTAGTTGCCGGTTGTGCCCATGATCCCGTTGTTGTATGAATGTTCATATCGTCGTTTGCTCGGTTTCACGGTTCTAAATGTGTGCGTCCACGAATGCACAACCCTTCCCTGTCGCAAGTGCGATGTGCGTTCATGTTCAGTCGCACATCGGTCGGGGACACGTGGTGGGATAAATAATGTAATTTAACGTTTTCAGCCAATCATGGCCCAACCTTTTTTGTCTGATAGTTGATTGACCCATAGTTGACCAATAAAGCGAGTTGACCCAAATTTGACCCAAAAGCGGAGTTGACCCATTCTTGACCTGCGCCAAATTTGACCCAAAAAAGGGTTACCGAGGACGGTGAAGCATATTGGTAGGAGGAAATTCATATTCAAGCCAATACCATTTCAATGAGACTGTTTTTGACGCTCCTTATTTCAGCAACGTATTTCACAACTCACTGCTCCGACCATACTTGAGTTTTGTATTGATAATATTGTCCAATCACCTCAATTTATTTATGCTTAACCAATCAAATGCACACATTATTATTTTTGACCTATCATAACGCAGGAGGTTAGGTAGGTGCTCTACACCAGGGTATCGATTCGGGTGAGCATGAAAAATTTGTACACCATTTGCCACCCAAATTGCAAAGTTTCCCAAGCAAGATGCAAAATGTGTTTTAAACATGTGCGCAAAAAAGTCATTTCCCAAGACTTGCAAAATGAGCTCTGAACTCTCCCAAGACTTGCAAAACGAGCGCTGAGTTTTCTCAAGCCAGTTTATTCTATGGTTAGTTCTAAGCTCTTAACTTCATGTCCTCTCCTTTCTCTGCAGCGAAGCAATGGCGCTCAAATCTCCACACAAGCTGCCGAGTTATCACGTGCTTGCTTGCTTCGACGGCTTCTGCCAGAATAGCCATTCGCTGTGCCGTATACGTCTCGTATTCGCCACGAACCATCATCTCATGCTTCCTTCCAGCTAGGTAGTGCTTCATTTTCGCCTTTAGCGAATTCCAGCAACCCTCAATGGGGTTCACATAGGACTTTTCGGACCAAGGCGTAGTATAGCAAGTCTGTTCAGGTTAACGATACCATCCTCCGCAAGAACTTTGAATGCCAGCTCATCGATGCCACTTTGCGCAGGGGCGTTATCCGTCACTATGACAACCTTCTTGGAACTGCCAAGCTCTCGATACTCTTCAGAGCGGAGTGCGGCCAAGAACAGGTCCGCGATAAAGCGAGCGTTCTCTTCCTTTTTGATGGAGCCTTCGTGGGGTTTTAACAGCAGCAGCCCTGCTCCCGACGACACACCTCCTTGCACATGCAGGTTTTCCCCTTTGAAGGAGGCAAGGCAACAGTAGCACGGTCGCCCACACGAGATCTACCATAAGTACAAATTAAAATTAGTCTCGTCATGAAATATAATCATGCTACCGTTGTCAATATGCGAGTTGAGAGCGACAACAAAATCCTTGCGTTTGGTCTTGTTATCTATCGAGTTCATGATAGTTTTTTTCGATACGAAGCTTCTTGATCGAGTATAGCATGCCCTGCAGTGCACGGTGCACCGAGGACGTGCTCGAAACCACACCCATTCAAAAAATAGGCGGTCACAAATTTGTTCCGGGGTCAGGCGGCAATCCTCATCATGTACTCCTCAATCTTGCACATTACGTCCACAGTCATCTTGATCGTGGTTCTCCGCAGCCCTCCGTGCTTTTTTGGCCCCTCGCAGTTGGTGATAATGACACGTCGAGCAATGTGGTACTCTACGTCGTTGGCGCTGACAACAGCACGCCAATTATCGCCCTCTTCAAACGCACGCACGACGCGTGCCTTGCAGTACACTTGCATTGCCGCTAAAAATGCCTTGTTTTCGTTTGGCCTTTTAAACTGGAGCAAAGTCAATATTTATCGACTTCGCAATGGTGCTCTTTTAGGTGTCCACAACAATTTATAGATGGCCAAGAGGCGACGGCCATTGAACAAATCACTGAGCAATTGGCCAACTAGTTGGATTTGTTGGTACATAAGGTATAGCAATAGTGGCGACGGATAAGCTACCAATTCATGCGGCGATTTATGATTGAAATGCTATATCTCGTAAGCTACATAATTCCTAGGTTTTAATAATTAATTAGGACTGTGAGTTATCCTCAGTACATAGCACTTCGCTTAGCCCCAACAAAAATATTTTTAGGATAAAAATAAGGATCAATTTTTTAGAGCTCGTTTTGAGGTGTCCGCAAGGACATTTAACGTCGAGTTGCATACAAAATGAAAAATCAGCATGTCTTCTTACTGTAAACGTAAGCATTTGCTCCTCAGCAGCCCAATCTCTTCGTGGGGCTTCGGCAGAATCCTGCATGCCCAGCTACCGTTCTGCGCGGGTTTATCCTTAACTAGGATAAATTAAAGCAGCCGAGTTGAGGTGTTGTGTGCTTCATGCAGACGCAAGGATCGCCGTCGCTTCTTGCTAGCAAGACGGACACTTGGAACTCGAGTAGGTAAATCGTCTAGCGATGATGACCTGTTCCTTAGTGGCGGTAACATGACCACCAAGGAATAGGCCAGTACCAAGTGAAACTATCCCACGCTGCACGGGTCCATACCTGCTCACGCATGTTTGTCGTAAGCACCGCAAACCAGTTTAGAACGGCGAACTAATTTACCCCTTTTTCGGATTACCGATATGATCAAGTCCAATGTCGTCGACACTCGCAGAGCGTAGTCGTATGAGATCGTCGTCTAGTGATGCAATAGTAGTTCCTGAAACAAACCCGATATCGGCGCATAGTCGCCGAATGAACTCAGCCGCATATGTCGTATCACGATCTGGACTAAATGGAGCTGCCCACTGGTTCATACCAACAGTTTCCTGTCTGTTTGTTGTACCCAACGCTGCTAGAATGGAGCGATATCTTTTAAACTTCATACATGTCTGGGCTGGTGGATACTGTTTACTGTTCTCCTTGTCAAAAAAGCATGATGGTGTTGCATGATAAAAGCTCAGCCACAGTTTCACTTCTACGAACTCGAAGAGCTCATCCACAGTGACCGCTGTATCGTCAGCTAAGCGCACGTTCACAAACTGCTGTAGCTTTGAGATAATTGGGAGATCCAGCCACGTGGACAGGATTCGTGATACGCTTATGCTTGCCGTGTTGTGCTGCGTGGTGCCAAACATTCGCTGTAATAGCCTCTCGACGACGTAATTTGCTTCGACTCGTGCCTTCTCCAGCAGAAGCGTGTCCACGTCGTCCACCTGGAGATGAACGCGGCTGCTATGGATATACTTCCAGCTCCCAGGGTTTGTTTCCTCCTCATCAGAGTCGGTGTCCGACCACCATACATCGTCCACAGATGACTCACTGTCAGAGATGGCTTCCAGCACCAAGACAGGGCAAGCCGTGCGCACAGGACCAGTGAGGGCAGCGCTGATGCCTCAGCAGACCAACACTCTTTTTTATCCTAAAGAAAATGGGTTAAGGATAAAATTTTCGCAGATACGATAAAAGTTGAACTCAATTGATCCTCATTTTTAGGATAAATTTTGTTGGGGTTAGGACAGGAACTGTAACGGGGTTACATGAGGGGTACCGCAGAAAGGGTACCGCCTCTAGAAGTAGATATACTTCTGTGAGTATTCGTTTTGTGAATACTTTGTCATGGGTGGCGTGGACCACACCACTGGCACGTAGGTCGGGTGGCTGAGGGCCAACCCATAGTATTTGACCTACCTTTTATATAGATAGAAAAGTATAGTTAATTAGTAATTTGTATTACAGGCCAAATGGACCTAATTAACTATAAATACATCAGTCTAAAATCTACTCTAAACTGGCTATTACGTTCCCTCAGACCAGGGACTAGTGAACTGCCGTTCACTTAGAGTTTGTATACTCTTAATAGCACGCTTCCTCAAGCAAGGTGCTCGTGTGACCCCGTCACAGAAATGGTCCAGGTGGGGTGCTGCCCGGTGTTGCCATACAAATCTAACTCTGCACGTTTTCTAGATGACAGCTGATATAGCGTATTGCGCTCAAACCATGTGTCGCAGTCAGCCCTCGGTTTACGGTAAAATACCAGTGGCTTACGTTTAAGCACCAGTGGGCATCATCATGAACTTCATATATCCCAACATCTTCATGGTGAAGAGGATGGGATATGCGGTATCCTCATCGAACAGCGGCAAATGTGATCTACGATTAACGGGGTCTGGTGAACATTACCCTATTTGATTACTAGATGTTATAGTTGTCTGATTCTTCTTCTTTTGTTGATGAAGTAAAAATCATGATGTGCTTACCAGGTTTCTCCGTAGTATTAATGTCACTGATTATTTTGTTCTGGACGTATAGTGCATAGATTCGATAAGAAATAATCACGACGTTCTGATGGTTATATCCGCCAATCAACAGAGAAAGGTACATTCGATGTATCATATTGGATCAAGGGGCTATTTACCTTGCAGAATTCCCAATAGCTGCCGTAAAAGAACCGTTTGATCTGGACAATCTTTGGGAATGTCTTACGAGCGACGCAACAGGAAAGCTGGTCGAGACGACGCGTACTAACATTGCTGCGCAGCCTTCCCACGGCTCCCGATAATCGCTCCACACCGTGCACGACCAGAAGCAGAGTAAATGAAATATCTACCGTATGTCGTTGCTGTGCATCGAAAGGGTTGAGTTGGTTTCATCGCCATCATGGATACATGGACATGCATTTAAATATTAAGACGTGTGGACTCCACAGTGGAGCGAGGGCTAATCTTACCATACATGTAGATCCAGTACACTCACCTTCCCATGATTCAACACACGGAATGGCGGAACACGTTCACTATCCAGCTCAGTAAAAGACCTATAGTGTGGTTTTGGTCCAATACACCATATAAAGTTAGTGTTAAATACATGTGTTACTACATGGCGTGACAAAACCTCTCAGCAGCAGTATTAGCCAAATCATTACGCAATTCACTTCCCAGCCCTCAGTGACCAAGCACCAGCTACGATGAGTCTCTATTCCGTCGTACTCTTCGTTGCTGCTGTTCTCCTGGTAAACGTTGAACAGGTTGCCTCATTCGAGCTGACCACCGCTGAATATCCGAGTGTGATAATTCGTTCCCTCGCCAACTACCACAACGGTGTCGCTCCTAAGAGGTTGTTGAGACGATACGATGAGAATACCGAAGAGAGAGCCATCGGGGGTGGCACAATCTCGGAGTTGGCAACCAAGCTCAAGGGCAAAACGTCGAACCTCGCTAAAAAAATGATGGGTACGAACAAAAACGAAGCTCAATTGGCGATCAAATGGAAACTCGGCAGTATTACGGATACCTTGACAAGTGTGAATCTAAATAAATTGACCACCAACGTCAAACAGCTCAACTCCAAGAATAATATTAAGAAAGTATCGGTCATTGGGACTCTCACCGCTCACTACGGAGATGATAGTCTAGCGAAGGCACTCCTGACTGTCGAGAAGCAAGCAACAGACCCGGCATTTAAAAACCAAATCCACGCATTGCGAACTGCTCAAATGACAAGGTGGCTGAAAGGTGGTAACTCCGTTGACGATGTTATTAACTTACTGAAGATTCGTGAAGATGGAGCCAAAGTGATTGCCAGTCGGAAGATGGAGGTTCTGGATGACTACATCAAGTTCGTCAACCCTAAAAACTACGACCAGACATCTCTGATCAAGACCTTGAGTAAAACATTTGGTAGTGAAGATAAGGTGCTGGCGCTCCTACTGACTGCAAAAGCAAATGGTCATGCGCCCAACCATTTGGAGAGTTCTCTACTGAGAAAGTGGCTGAGTGAGGGCCAATTGCCAGCTAACGTCTATCAATGGCTAAAGCTTTACGATAACGTAAATGACGCTTTCACCGCCTATAACTTGAACAAGTTCACGAAGTATGTCGACGACTTTAACCTGAAGGATCCCAGAAACCAACAGTCAGTACTTACGCTTTACACGAATAGTTTTGGAGACGCCGCTGTGGCGAAGAAACTCGTATCGGCAATGGGTAAAAGAGACACAAGCACTGTCGCGAAGAGGTTACAGACGCAGCAGTTGGAAGGTTGGATCAACAGCGGGAATTCGGTTGATGAAATGTTCACGACGCTGAAAATTGACATCATAAAGGGCGTTACTAGCTGGCAGTTGGACGTGCTCGAGAAGTTCATTATGCGAAAAAATGGAGAACAAAATGTGATCAAGATTTTGACGGAGAAGTTTGGTGGTAACAGCAATCTTGCGACGATTGTGGAGAGAGCAAGTAAACCCACAAAAACTTCAGTATTGCAGAAGAAGCAATTTGCCGCGTTGGCGGATAAAAATATCAGACCGGAGAACTTTATGAGTGCTGTATTCAAGAAGGTTCCTAAATCAGCTACGGAAGAGCAGAAAACGATTGCGGCCAAATTCGAGGCGTTCTATCCGAGTTTGACAATCTTGTGATTGAGCGAGACGGTATTACGTTGATGACGCTCAGGTATATGAGTAAGTGGCTAACCTCATGTCATTGTGGAGTACATGTGTGTTGCTGTAATTCTGTGGCATCCTCGTACCCAATACAACTGGCTTGATAGGTAACTGCGTCCAAAACACGTTGATCATCATGTACCGTATACTTTAATAGTGCAAAAACTCTCAACGGTCCTTTTCCAGAATGAAAAGTGTAAATAAGAACTAGATAGTATTAATACTAGAAGTTTTCACTTTGTTAGGGAGAATATCATCCGATGTACTTAAATGGCGGTCCCTGTAAGAAGAGGGAAAAAGGAATCTGCGACTCACCAAATTCCGGTCTTTGTTAATAAGCAAAACTATTAACTGCATTCGATAGCTGGGTATTTCTTATCTACTGATAGGATGCGTTTTTATTTGTATAATTATTATAAGAATCATTATCCTCATCGCCGCAAGGTGCCTTCCCTGTATCTTTCTTTAGGTGCTCAGATTTTCGAAAATTTCCCTGGGAGAGACGGGTAATAATCTTATCTCGATTTACTCTTCGTTTAATCATTCCCAACCACCGAAATTCGCCTTGTGTAAGCAAAACGTGATAAACGCTTCTTCGTAGCCACATTCACATTGTCACAAGCTTTTTGCACCACAACGATAGCGTTTTCATAACAGATCTTGCACCATCCACACTAGTTAATGCTGGAGGTCATCATGGTATTTAAAATACCAACGCAATGACGTCAAATTACATCGGCTATCAAAACCTCGCTTATGTGTATCTCGACGCGACGCCAGATTATCTAAATCTCTGAAAACTGTTCTAACGGCACTAGTATGGAGTTTGCAGCGTTGGGGTTCTAAATACAATATACAGCTTTGCAATGTTATTGATAGTTACCTATATATTTGTAAAATATTCTTACTTTGATGCTGTAGCAACGGCAAATCCAATTGAAAAATCACGGAAATAGTTTTTTTTCTATTCCCCACCCGATTATGGCCTCTTCTTACAGGTACCTCCTGTCAAATGTGACCATGACAAAACTCTAGTAACATTAACCCTAACCCAGAACGATAGTTTTTTACAAATGAAGATAGATGGCAAGCTTTAATATTACTGGAATCAAGAGAATTCAACGTTTTTTGAAACAGAAAATTTCAACTCTCAGAACCCTCTTTGATTCTTTTTGTCCAATGACTGCAACGGAACTGACGTATCACACATACTTAGTGACTCGCTGTTATTGTGTCTCGGGCTGTCCTGCCCGCTAGTGGGTTGAGTAGAATCCTATGCTGAAAATATCTTCTTGTGTTTTGTGCAAGTTAGATGGCCATGCCGAACCTTGATCTTATCCGTGCTGGACTCGATCGTTATGATCACCTTCTTGTCCAACGTACATGAAGTTGTGCAATCGATTGGGCTTGGTTAGGACGGATTTAACTTCGTGTCCCGTAACCCGTTGACCTTGTAGCTTACGTAGATGTACATTCCATGGTACGGTAGAAATACTTTCAATTTGATGGTTACAGTTGAGCTGGTGGAAGTGTTTCATAGGATACATCTTTAGGTCGGTTTTGCTGCCACGAAGTTGAATGATAGTAATCACATCTAGCGCATTTGCACACCTCAAGCAGATCAATGAAATACATGATGTCAGCAATGGTCAAAACCTCGACCATCTTTGACAACAGTTGATACATGTGTTCGAGTTTGCGGTTATCGGGAGCATTGCCTGGAACTCGTTTGACAATTAGGAAATTCGCTTTCGACTTGTCGCAGCTCTGTGCAAGCTCTTTTCGCTATTTAATATGTAGGTATTCAGGAACCACCGACGTTCACCGATCATTTCGTTTGCTATCTGCCACATTACACATCAGAACACAACGTGTTGTTGTTTCCCACATACGTTCTATACGTTGTCAGATTTACATATTATAATTCACCTCAGATAGCTCCATACATGTATAAAGCCACCGCATCATCCACAAATAGGCATGTTTGTGGTTCGTATTATTCGAGCAATACGCGGAATACGTTGCAAGCATCATGTCGACAGGCAACATCTCTGTAACGGGGTTACATGAAGGGGTACCCTAGAAAGGGTACCGCCTCTAGAAGTAGATATACTTCTGTGAGTATTCGCTTTAGATACTCAGTCGTGGGTGGTGTGGGACACATCACTGCCACGTAGGTCGAGCCAAGCAATAGTCTTTGACCTTATTTAAATAATATATAGGGAAACCTAAAGTTAATTAGTAATTTGTATTCATGGCCAAATTATCAAACAAACTATAAATACATCAGTCTAAAATCTACTCTAAACTGGCTATTACGTTCCCTCAGACCAGGGACTAGTGAACTGCCGTTCACTTAGAGTTTGTATACTCTTAATAGCACGCTTCCTCTAAGCAAGGTGCTCGTGTGACCCCGTCATGCTTGGTAGCACTTGTAGTCAATCCACGCCTACGCGGGTAGATTGACTACCTGAATCCTCTGTGGCTCGTACAAGGTAAGCCAAGATGGATAGAGGGGAGTTCCCTCATATGACCGATGCTCAGTTTGAGTCGGTCCGGAAGATGGTGGGCATTTTTGGAGGAGGTGCCATCCGAAGCTTGGCGGCTGCTACGCCGACCGAGCAGCTAATCCCGCACACAGTTGTTCCGCGTGCATGCGAATACTATGGATGAGGCGATCCAGAACGCCATCCAAGAGGAGAACAGTCACGGACAGGCACATACTCCTACGTCGGTGTGGCAAGGCCACAATGCGTCGACAGGCGCAGTGCAGGGAGAGCCAACACAGGGCCGGTATCCATGGAACTGGGAACGGTCGTTCAGAGTTCCATCCGCTGTTAGGGATGTGGGAAGCTCGGGCACATGCAACGTGCCTGCCCTGCGGGAAGGCAAAGGAAGTCCCCTTCCAAACCTAGAGGCTCGATGGTCCAGTGGTAGAAGCCACGACCCAAGAGCCAAGGGAACTGGGGTCACCAGTAGGTGTGGGGCGCCCTACTGGGGAAGGTCTAAGTCCCCATGGTAGGAATGCGGACGGCGCACGCCATGGAGGCTTAGCCCCTGAGAGCCTGGGTACTCTCGAGACGAGGAAGAGCAGCGGCAGACTGCTCGTGGTACACGCGAGCGTACGGGGATCTCCTAATAATTTGAGCTCTTCCTCCGTAATAGACGAGGATGTCCTGGAGGTGTTTATGAAGCAGCGTGCAACGCGCTTGGATTTTGAGATCCTCAAGAACCCGGATGATCCAGTGTATCCTCTCGTTAACGAGTTCTCGGATGTGGTGTCGAAACACCCACCACCCCAACTCCCGCCGGATCGGGGAGTACGGCACGAGATTGACCTCGCGCCTGGCACAAAGAACTGCCACGAGGCAGTGGCCATTACCCCGCGAACAGCGATTCGATTGATACTTTCTTCACCAAGAAGGAGAAGTCGGCCATGGTGCGGAAGTCGAAGTCCCCGCACTCGACGCCTACCTTCTGCGTTCGTAAACCGAAGGGGAAGTGGCATCTGGTTCATGCTTATAACAAGCTGAACAATGCGACGGTACCGGCACAGACGCCGATACCTGGCAAGGACGTGTTGTTGAACAACATATCGGGCTGTACGCTGTACAGTGCCCTGGATCTGGTAGACGGATACTACAAGATCCTGATGCGGGAGGGTGACATTCCTCTTACCGCAGTGAACGCCCCTACTAGGATGTTTTGGGAGTGGCTAGTGATGCGACAAGGGCTATCGAACACCCCAGCGACGTTCAATGGCTTGATCACTCGACTGTTCAGACCGTTGCGTACGTTCGCAGAGACGAACTTTGACGATATATTCGTCCATAGCCGTGCCGAAGACGGCCAGATGGCTATGGAGGTGCATTTGAAGTACCTCCGTCGAGTGTTTGAGGTCATGAGAGCCAACAAGCTCTATGACAACACGACAAGTGCGTCTTTGCAGCTGAGGAGATAAAGGTTCTCGGCTGCTTTGTCAGCATGGTCGGCATACGCGCCGATCCAGGGAAGGTCAAGGCCATAGCGGCTTGGCCAACCCCGAGGTCACAGAAGGACCTCCGGAAGTGGTTGGATTTGGCCAACTATCTTCATAAGTACAGCGCGTGGTACGCTGAACTTGCTCGACCCTTGTCGGATATCTTAAAGAAATATACCGACTGGGTCTGGGAGCAACAGCACCAAGATGCTTTTGACAGCATCAAGGCGAGTGTGGTGAAGCGGATAAGAAGTTTTCCGACTTCAATCATGTCCCGTCAATCAAGGTCGCGAATAACTCCTCTCTATGGTGATCCTCGATATAGTGACATTCACTATAATGACCAAGTGAATGCGTGCGCCATCATCCCCGTCCAAGACGATTGTACCCACGCGATATCGATCCTGACAGGTAAATATCGATCTTAGCTTTATTATAGGTATTATGGAGCCAGTGCATTATGGATAGCCACAGATGGGAAGCATAGGACATTAACCATTAATTCAGAGTTGTTTTTACCTTCTACTACACAAATCTTCCTTCTCCTTCGCTACTCCGGGTAGGGATATACAAGATTGGCCCTCCCGACGTCGCGCAGGATCAAGATCGACACTAAGTAGAACCCCTACGCCCAGATTGCTTGGCTGGACGTTCGTCAACCCTCAAATCTCAAGACCCCGCTATAGGAAGCGGCAAGCACGTATTGGAACTACTGAATAAAGGTCACACACCGACCCCAAGACCCCCCGAGCTAAGATCGACACTGGCCAAGGCAAGATCGGCCAAGTGCATCCAAGATCGAAGCTCGATAACTACGCGGCGCAGCGAGTAGAAGTATCCCCGCTGCTGCCACCCTTCCCGCTGTCCTGTCAGACAGCAAGATCGACAACAAGCGCGTCTAATCGAGATCACCCGAGGAGCGATCTAGTCCCACCGACGGGTACACAAGGTGAGATCAAGTAACTTCACGGAAGATCGGAGTACCCCCTCCGTTAGTCGGCAGTTCGGGCGCAGTGTGCAAGAGGACTCCTGCGATCTTGCGATTTCGCAGAACCACTTCGCCCCAATGGGGCGCGTGCCCGGATCTTTGGGTGACTCGGGATTTCACCGTGAGTCCCATGAAGAAGCGCATGCTGATCTTAGATCAGGGAAACCAGCGTCGTTGGAGATCGGATCACCAATGACACCGCTGAATCAAGATCGATCCGCGGATCGGCAGAGCTTTGGGAGGAGCTCTACCGACGGAACAGAGGATGGTCCGGCTACGGACCTAGAAGAAAAGCCTCTACCTCCTCCCCAGGTTCCTTCGGGGACCCCAGCAGACTCCGACCTGCGTCGTGATCTGCAGGACGAAAGTCCACCGGCGAAAGCCATCCAAACGCTCGTCTCCAAGTCGAGCACAAAAAATAAGTCAGCAAGATCGAAGCCTCTACGGAAGAAGACGAAAGCACCAGGATCGGACGCTGATGACCAAGACGATCTTAAAACAGTGTGGACTGATGAGTCCCTCGAGAACGCATACCACAAGAAGGAACTTCACACCTTCTTGATCAAGAACCCCGTTATGCAGATCATCAAGTCGAATATCATCAGCGACCTAAACGACCCAGTGCAGAAACCAACTGCAAGATCGAGCAAGTTAGAAGCTGCGAAGGCGTTATTACAACTGATCAAGGAAGGTGGGATCATCGCAGGATCGTTCGACGCTAATGAGCTATTCGATACGAGGCTCAGTACGATCAACACGGCTTTAATGTCGATCTTCGATCTACTGAAGCCCTTGGTAGGCGAGAAGAATGTAACCTCCAAGGTCGCGACCAGATCAACCGACGACATGCTATGATCGTTGCCAGCACTCACATTGGAAGATCAGACAGGAACATCCTCACATTACGAGTCGGCGACTGAAGAAGTGGACACCGATAGTGCAGATGAACCACCCCGAATGACGCTGGGACCGTCAGGTGCTGCTATGCTACGGCAGCGTGGAGATCATGAGACCAAGCGAATGACGGACGCCATCGCGCCGAACACGACACAAGGATCGAATGCGAAGTTGGAATCGTACTTCCAGGCGGCGATGAACCGATTCTTGAAGGAACAACAAAGCCCTAGTAATCCCGTGATCTCAGCATCAGCAGAAAATCGAGATGTGGATATGGAGTCTGTGGGATCGCCAGATCAACACCCAAACCTTCATGAATATGACCCAGATGATCTCGACCTTGATCCTCCCAAACGTGCGGCCATAGCATCAGCATCAGCTACGACCACCGGAAGATCGACAAGTGTCCCGCGTATACGGGTTTCCGCCATGTCTGAACTAAAGGAGTTTGCGGGGAAAGAAGGGATGAAGATCGAGCCAGGGCCTGGCTTAACAAAGTAAAATCCGCCTTTGTGCGAGATCAAGCCCCAGACGAGGAAAAGTGTCTTGTGTTCGGCGATCTCCTCACAGGATCGGCGCGAAACTGGTACCGACAGCTTAGTCGCACAACACGCAGTACCTGGAAGGATTTGCTCCGCAGCTTCCAGGTTCAATATTGTGGACGAGGAGTGTCAGTCGCGAGGCAATATTACCACGCGCGCAAGAGATCGGACGAATCCCCGCTCGAGTATTTGTATCGGCTCAATGTGGCAGGTCTTAGTGCCCGCCTCCAGATCAAGGATGGATCTTCGGAAGTTCGACGGGAGCATGTGGGACACTTCATTGAAACTCTCGATGACCGCGATCTTGCAGATCACCTGGCTTTATTACGAATTCCAGACGCTGACACCCTGGAAGAAGCACTTCGATCTCGGCAACGAGCGAAAGCACGACAGAGCAAGGCTGTTTATGGATCAATCAAGCCTCGTCAGAAGAACAACAGTGCAGCCCCGTCTGCTTCAACTCGGGCCGTCAGAGCCGTCAAGGCGACCTCAGACAGCAGCGAGTCTAAAGAGGACTCTAGTGGATCGGATGGCGAAGCAGGATTACGTCGTGTCTACCTTGCAGCATCTGAAAACAGTGAAGGACAGCAAGATCAAGATCAAAGGAACCAAGATCACAGCCGCTCGGAGACCGGAAACAATCGTGCACAACAAGATCGACATGATATAGGGTCGCCACCTAAGCGATGCTCGCACTGTGGGTCGCGCAAACATAGCGATCTTGGGTGCTGGGGACGTCTAACGTGTGAGAAATGCGGTCGCAAAGGACATCCCTCAGATCGCTGTCTATTCCCATACAAGGCATGCGGTGACATCCACGAAGCAGGAAAGTGTACCATGGAGGAATGTTACAACTTGACCCGACAATGGTACAATCCCACCAAGCACGCTGGAATGCTGCCAGAGACGGCGGAAAATATGTTAAACTAGGACGCTCGCCGGTTTGGAAACCGGTACGAGACGAGCGTTCTAGCTATTGCATTTATGCATATGTCGAGAAACAATCGGAGGCAACAGTTAATCAGCTGATCGTCCGATCGACAATACATGTGATCTTCTGGAGAAATCTACCGCTACAGTGTCAAGTCTACGCCAGATCGATGAATATGCAAGATCGAGTGTGATGATGGCTCTTGAGATCTCCCCTGGGAATCGCGAGGTTACTGGAAGTACCATGTTCCAGACAAGAAGTTCAAGCAATCCAAGGCTATGGGGAAGATCAACAACAAAAAAGCAACTTTGCTATTTGACAGTGGTGCCGAGATATCCATACTGGATGCCACCTTTGCTTGTAAGGTCGGGTGCCACATTGATGAAAATCAAACGTTGGAATGCGAAGGTGTTGGACGATCTCCATATAAGATCGAGGGACGTACTCGTCTCAAAGTCACGCTGGCAGGATCGCTAGTGTACTTCTTTGATGCATGGGTAGGTCCACCCACTGGAGGTCAAGATCTGATATTAGGAATGGACGTCATGGTGCCAGCGGGTATCCGCCTCGATCTCGCTGATGGGACAATATGTTTGCCCGACGAAGTCCGCCTTCAGATGGCTGGTAGGCGTCCTCTTACGGTGACAAGATCGAACATGTGTGCTGGAAGGATCACTACTGGATCGATGTCGGACAGACGGCCGAGATCAGGCTGCGCGGTCAGACGTCAAACCAGTATAAGTTATGGGTCACCAGGGGAGATCGATGGGTGCCAACGATCACAGTCGGACCAGGAAGAACGCGTTATCTACAGGTGACCAACATAAGTGATCATGCATTAACTCTCCACGAAGGATCGAGAGTCGCGATGTGGTTGAGTGGAGATCGAGTTCCCCGAATTCCGGGATATGTATCTGTAGGGTCGAGGAGATACGCTGAATGGCAAAATCTCGCGTATCAGGCGACTACGGATGAGATCAGTGAAGTGGATATTAACGAGCAGGTCGCCGAGCCAGCGGTGGAACGTCCCGAGTACGTAACACCAACTGCGATCTTACCACGGCCGGCAATAGCCGTCCAGAATATCGAGATCGCAGGGGACGGGGACGTAAGTCTACCATTAAGCAAGTGTACATCGGACCAAGGCAAGATCGATCCTATTAAGAGTAATGATCTTCACACCAAGATTGAGGCAAACATTGGCGATCCTACGATGGATGATGAAGTTTGTATCAAGGAAGGGGGAGCTTATTCGCAGAAGATGTGGAAGATCAAATGGCTGTGCTACCAGAAGTAACCGCGACCACGGAAGAAGTCAAGATCGAAGATCTTCAAATAGGTGATGCCAATATCAACACCCAGGAGGAGATCGAGCGTCTCGTGCAAATTATCTGGAAAAGGAAGCACCTTCTTATCGGAAAGGGCAATGCCTTACCACCAGCGGTGAAGGGGGTGGTATGTGACATAGATGTGGGGAATGCAAAGCCAGTCGCTCAACGTTGTCGCAAAGTGGCGATACAATTCCGCGAAATGTTGTATCAACTCATCAAGGGACTACTATCGGCTCGAATGATCCGACACTCGACCTCTCCTTGGGCGTCACCCATAGTTGTGATTATCAAGAAGAATGGGATCGACATCCGGTTATGCATCGATTACCGCCTGGTTAATAGCCTGACAAGGCTCATGGTATATCCCATGCCTCTGATCAATGATTTGCTGGGTGATCTCGACAAGGTTCTCTGGTATTGTTCTTTGGATATGGCCAGCGGTTTCTGGGTAGTGCCCATGACGGACCGAGCCCGATCGATCTCGGCATTTATTACTCCATTTGGATTTTTTGAGTGGAATCGAATGCCGTTCGGACTTAAAAACGCTCCCCAGATCTACCAGAGACTCCTAGACAATGCACTATATGGATTCGTAAAAGTAACCCAAGATCAAGATCGATCTGACCGAAAGGACGTATTCGAGACAGGAGAACCTGATCTAGCAAGAAATGAGTCAGTGTTGGGACGTCGATCTTACATCGACGACATACTGGTAACTGGAAGATCGTGGGATGCGTTATGCGAAAGGGTGGAAAAGCTGCTGGATGCCTGCGACGAGTGGAACCTGTCCATCAGTGTCGCCAAGAGCTTCTGGGGTCGGCAAAAGGTGGATTATCTAGGTCATCGTGTATCAGCTGAAGGTTTGGAGACACATCCAAAGGATTTGTCGGCTTTACAAGAATTACCGTTCCCCACCAGCCTAAGATCGATGCAATCATTCTTGGGGAGCCTCAACTACTACAGCCGATTTATTGAAGATTTTGCGATCTACGTATCAGTTCTGTACGAACTACGTGAAGCGGATTCTACGAGATCGCTCGGAAGGTAAAATCGACTGGGGACGATGAGGGTGTCGTGGTAGAAGAGGATGGTAGGTGGACTGAGGCTAGGACAGCGTTCGCCACACTGAAGAACAAGATCGTGAATGCTCCGATCTTACAACACTTCGATGTGGATCGACAACCGGTGGTGGTAGTATACGCCAGCAAGTGGGCGATCTCAGCTGCCCTGATGCAAGAACACGATGGAGTGTATAAGCCAGTGACTTTCACTAGTCGCACACTCAAGCCTAACGAGATCAACTATGGTATGGTCGACAAAGAAGTGTTGGCTCTGCTCAGGATACTAGATATCTGCTATACTCAACTCGTGACAAGATCGATCAAAGTATTGACGCGCCACTCTACATTGGCGTGGCTACTTCACTCATCCGGGTTGCAAGGACGGTTAGGACGATGGGCTGCACTTCTGTCGAGTTGGACCCTGGAGATCGTGAAATGTACCAGAGGGGAAGATGAGATCTTAGGTGTGATCGCGGCAAGTATTACACCCCGCAAGGAAGTGGACTCGATCTTGATTTCGATCGCTCCCAGGAAACAACCGCGACAAGTGATCTCGATGCCACCACCGACAGTGGAGCCAAACGAGAGATTACTAGTTGTTAGCTTTGATGGATCAGCGCGTGTGAGACGAAGTGGAGGGGCATACAGTGGAATTGTGTGGAACCTTCCAGAGTGGACAGTGATCTCAGCAGCCTCGAGGTACAAGCTCGATCTTATGGTAAATGAGGCCGAGTACCATGGTCTGCTTCTGTGCCTCGATCTCCTGTCAGATATGGACAGGGGACGCCTAATTATCTGTGGAGATTCTAACTTGGTGATCAGACAAATGAAGGGTGAGATCGAATGCAAAGCCCCGGGTTAACGTTGTTACGACAGCAGTCACTGGAGCGTCTCCGATCTTGGCCCAACCATGAGTTCCTTCTTATGAAGCGAGACTGGAACCAAAGCGCAGACAGTCTGGCGAGTGCCGCATTACGTCGCGAAAGTGGAGTTGTGATTGTCACGGAAGAGGAACGCCAAGATCTTGTGACTCTCAATAGATTGGAGGAGTTGCTAATAGCTAAGGATGACGCAGCCACAGTCAAAATCGCTGCTGTCACAAGATCACGTAAGAAATGTCGACCTCAGGTGTTACAAGAAGAGATTGTGCAAAGGATGAGGATGGAGCGTATTAGCCGAGCTCAAGATGAGGAGAAATGGATCGTCGATCTTAAAGCTTACCTGCGAGGGGACGTACAAGATCTTACTTCGGTTGAAGCGAAAAGCTGCGCTAAGATCGCAGATCGCTATGAGACAGATGAATCAGGGTTGTTGTTTTATTTTCCGCCGACCAAGCAGTCCGACGAAGATCGCGATCTTGTGGTCAAGCTTGTCGTGCCCGAAATATTGCAAAACGATCTTATGCACCACTATCATTCGAGTTTGGAAGGTGGTCACCAAGGTATTGGACGGACATACCACAAGATCAGAGCTCATTTCCACTGGCGCGGATTATATCAGAGTGTACAACGCTACGTGGGTCAGTGCATAGACTGCGAGACAGGAAAAGGACGGCCTACGATCCATGGGGAATCGCCTGGCAATTTACAAGCTACGTACCCGTTCCAGATTATCGGCATGGATCACATACCGTCGTTACCAAGATCGTACAAAGGAAACACCGAGTTGCTGATCTGGATCGATCTATTCACTGGATCGATCTAATCACTGGATATGTGATCGCGAAAGCTAGTGCATCACGGACAGCTCAGACCGTCACCGAGAATTACGAAGAATGTGTCTTTCGTCGATTCGGTGCAAGCGAGGCTATCCGACATGATCGAGAACCCGGTTTTATGTCTGACTTCTTCAGAATCGTTCAACAAGATCGTGGGACAGAGACAGCGAGCAACAATGGCATACCGCCCAAAAGCAAACGGTACAACTGAACGGATGGTGGGAACATTGACACGTGCAGTCAAGATGTATGTGGAAGATATCGATCAGCGAGATTGGGACGAATATGCGGAGCGCCTCACCTTCGCGCTCAATAATGCCCAAGATCGCGTCCGAGGAGATACTCCATTTTATCTGTTACACGGCTGGGATCCTCGATCTACGCTGGAAGCAATGGTACCATTAGGATCAACGAGAAGACGAGATCGTGAACCCCGTCGGTGGCGATACCGTATCCAGAAGCAATATCAGCAGGCATGTGAGCAGGTTAACGAGAAACTACGAGATGCGATCCAAGAAGGGCAGATCGACACAATGAAACGGTCCGACCACATGAGATCGAAGTTGGAACTCAAGTGTGGCTGTATTTAGATCGAGTCAAGGAAGGATATGCGCGTAAGCTGGCACACATGTGGCACGGTCCTTTCCGTGTGTTGGAACTGGTGGATGAACACGCAGTACGTCTTGAGATCGCCGGTACAGAATATCGACTCTTCCCGGTGGTACATGTCTCTAAGATCAAGCCTGTACGACAATTCCCAGATCGTCCCAAGACGCGGCTGAAAATACAAGATCAAGATCGATTCGATTTTGATGAAGCTTTGTTGCCTGAAGATAGCTGGGTACGAGATCTAGACGCCGACGAATACGAAGTTGAGAAGATCGTAGACATGAGATCGGGGAAGCGCACGCGATACGGACGTACATTGCGCGAATTCCTGATACACTGGAAAGGATATGACGAACCGACATGGGTAGATGAAGCCGATCTTAATTGTGGAGCTCTACTGTATGATTATTTGCGGGATCGAACGAATCGAAATCGATTCGAAGTCATGCAATCACATGAGGAGCCATGAGGAGGCGAGATCGTGAAGTGAGTTGGCCACATCACGAAGGAACAGGTGGAGGATCTATCGGATGGCGGTAGATCAGGAGGGTAGGGGTGAATATGATGTGTGTGAACCGACTAGTGGTCATGCGACGCTAGATCGAAGACGTTGATATTTCAAGATCGACGTACAACAAAAAAGGATATCACAACGAAGGATATGGAATGTTTTGCAACAGCATGAAGGTTATTGGCCAGGATATACTATTTCAACGTTAGATCCCGTCGCAGAGGGTGTCGCATTAACACCTTGTCTCAGAAGCGTGGAAAATGCGATGCTGGATGATCAGCGAGAGTTTGGCGTTATTATTTTAGCCATCAAGGTTCTGCTAGATCGACGACCGACAGTGCATCCGCTAATGTAACGGCGGTCACGTTGTGGTACCAGATCTTAAAGTGACGAGGCTTCCGAAAGTGAAGGTGCGATCTTGCAGAAGTTTCTAGATCGATCTGGGACGATCCAACCTCTGAGCAGGGACGAGCTAAGTCGCCGTGAGACATTGAGACAAGACCAAAATGAGAAGGGGTATAATGTCGCGATCTGGAAATTCCATACCAAGTACTTACCACAAGCATGAAGATCTAGCGCGACTTTGTCTAGACGCTCAGAGGAAGAGGTTATTTCACCACCGATTGATCTCGTTCAATCCGACCAGGCTTGGAATTGATCTCGTTCCTCCTGAAGTCAGATGATACGGCGATTCTGTACATTGACCTGACGTTGAAGCCGACAAGCCTAGACTCTGAACCGGCAGCTGCCGTTGGGACACCGACAGCGATCGATCCTGATCTTAAACTTGGTGACTGAGATTGGTGATCCCGTCCTAGTGGACTGTGCTACGGGATGTGGACTGCAGTGGGTCATAAGCTTCACACGGTTTGGAAGTAGCCGGTGATCGAGTTCATGGACTAATTCATCGTGTCGATCTTGGCGAAATTGGGCGAAAGGGATGACGTACGACTATCTGACGAACTTGAAAGCGACGGCAATGATCATGCAGAAGAAAATAGATCTGGGACAGGGAAGATCGACGACCGTTTGAATCTCCCGAAATGGCGAATAATCTATATTTGTCAGACCCGGTCGATCCAGATCTTAGGCATGGAAGATCGACGACCGTACTAATCTCAGGCGCCAGTGACGTCGAACGAGGAGACAAGTCTTGATCTTACATCAGCAAAACATTATTAGAAGGTGTGGCTTGAGGCGAAGTTGGCATTGAACCTGGACTACGATGCAGCGAGCGAAAACCGTTGTGCGGCAGTCGCTCGTGCAGGGGACGGTTTTGGTGAAGCGGATAAGAAGTTTCCGACTTCAATCATGTCCCGTCAATCAAGGTCGCGAATAACTCCTCTCTATGGTGATCCTCGATATAGTGACATTCACTATAATGACCAAGTGAATGCGTGCGCCATCATCCCCGTCCAAGACGATTGTACCCACGCGATATCGATCCTGACAGGTAAATATCGATCTTAGCTTTATTATAGGTATTATGGAGCCAGTGCATTATGGATAGCCACAGATGGGAAGCATAGGACATTAACCATTAATTCAGAGTTGTTTTTACCTTCTACTACACAAGTCTTCCTTCTCCTTCGCTACTCCGGGTAGGGATATACAAGATTGGCCCTCCCGACGTCGCGCAGGATCAAGATCGACACTAAGTAGAACCCCTACGCCCAGATTGCTTGGCTGGACGTTCGTCAACCCTCAAATCTCAAGACCCCGCTATAGGAAGCGGCAAGCACGTATTGGAACTACTGAATAAAGGTCACACACCGACCCCAAGACCCCCCGAGCTAAGATCGACACTGGCCAAGGCAAGATCGGCCAAGTGCATCCAAGATCGAAGCTCGATAACTACGCGGCGCAGCGAGTAGAAGTATCCCCGCTGCTGCCACCCTTCCCGCTGTCCTGTCAGACAGCAAGATCGACAACAAGCGCGTCTAATCGAGATCACCCGAGGAGCGATCTAGTCCCACCGACGGGTACACAAGGTGAGATCAAGTAACTTCACGGAAGATCGGAGTACCCCCTCCGTTAGTCGGCAGTTCGGGCGCAGTGTGCAAGAGGACTCCTGCGATCTTGCGATTTCACAGAACCACTTCGCCACACGAGCATACAGCATGCACCAGCCCTATATCTGCCGGACGAGACAAAGGCTTTCAGCGTCATCTGTGATGCTTCAGATTATGCAATAGGCTGTGCACTGTTACAGAAGGACGTTGAAGGACGCGAACGCGTCATCTCCTTCCTGTCCAGGCAGCTCAAGGCTGCCGAACGGAGTTACCCCGTTCATAACAAGAAGCTACTGGAACGAAATATGGTCTTGTCAAGTTCAAGACACATCTCTTGGGTCCAAAGTCCTTGTGATCTACACGGATCGCGCGTCCTAGCGGACTGCCACCAACTCGCCGCATCTATTGCAACGGATGGCGAAGTTGCTGTCATTCTTCGCGAAATACAACTTCCGCGTTGAATACAAGCCGGGTAAGCTCAACGTGCTTGCCGATGCATTGCCGCGTCGATCCGACTATGAGCTAGCTCATGTCAGTCGGGTCACGACTGACCTGTACGATCGGATACGCTTAGCGTATCAGAAGGACGAGAACTACACACCAATGGTGCGGTTCTTGTCCGATGACAAGGACGCCAAAGTCGACAGCTTCTCGCCACGACAGCGGGCGCAGCTCCATCGCTATGAGCTGGGCGATGGGTTACTCCACTACAGAGTAGACCCTGGAGATCCTCCTCGGGTTGTCGTTCCAAACAACGAGGATCTGAAGTATGACATACTTCTGGAGGCGCATGATGCGCCAATAAGTGGCCATCTTGGCCGAGAGAAGACCTACCAAATGGTCTCTCAGACATCTTGGTGGCCCCGCATGTATATGTGGGTGGCACACTATGTCAAGACAGGTGAAACATGTCAGAGGGTGAAGCCTTCGGGCCACGCCTCGGCTCCACTGCAGAGCCTACCTGTACCAGCGGACTGCTGGAAGTCGATGCGCCTCGACTTCGTCTTCGGCCTGCCGGCCGATGACAAGGGCAACACCGGCATATTGGTGTTTGTCTGCCGTTTGAGCAAGATGGTGCATCTTGCTCCGGTACGTGACAAGGTCACAGGGAAACAAGATGCACAACCGTTCCTAGATAGCGTGTTTCGCTATCATGGTCTACCAGAGACCATAGTCTCGGATAGAGACCCGCGCTTCACAGGGGAGTTCTGGGACACCCTGTTCCAGCTACTGGGAACTAAGTTGACGATGTCAACTGCGGACCACCCGCAGACGGATGGTCAGACGGAGCGCGTCAACCGCGTGCTCGAAGATACTCTTCGGAGCATCTGTGCTGAGGCACCTCGGTCCTGGTCGGACCAGCTGCCTATGGTTGAGCTTGCATTTAACAATGCGGTACACGCATCAACGGGGTTTACCCCGTTCTAATTGAATAGGTTACGACACCCCCAGGCGCTGCTAACCTTACATTGAGGCATCGATACCAATACAGTAAGTGGGGAAGAGGCTTAAAAAGCCCTTTCCTCCCAGGTCTCAGATATTGAGCCAGAGTCTTTGGAAATCCAGTTTCCGACGTTTATAGACGACAGGCCGACGTTGGTCAGCCGGGTTAGAGACACTACAGCCCAAGACAAACAAAACGAGTACTCAGGCAAGTAAGGTAGGGGAAATGCAAACGTGCTTATCGTTGGGGATTCAGTACTCCTAGATACTAAGATCCTACCGCTAAAGCTTGCTAGATCCGTATGGAGCAACAAACCGAAGCATCACTTCATTGGTCCCTTTGAGATCCTCTGCAGGCACGGCGCCGCCTATGCCATTGACCTTCCGATGTCAATGGCAACGCGACCAACGTCTTACGTAGGCGACACGAAAAGTGCGTTCGTGGTTTAGGTGCTCTGAACTTCACTTAAACATTTGGAGATCCAGTCTCCGCGTCCAGTGGATAGTATCCGCGAGGACACACTGGTTTAGAAGGCGCAGAGGACGTTACCTCTTAAGCTCCTTGGTGTTGAGCAGCTTGATAACGTTCTTGCTGCTCATCGAGATCGTTGGGATCACTTGGGGCTCAGCAATAGCCCCTCCTCCTCGCCCTCCTCGGACTCAAAGTCAAAAAAGGTACGTTACCCTTTAGCGATAGCAGGCTCCTGAGTAGGAGAGCCAGGGGGCTGTGCGCTTCTTAGCAGCAGCGACACCCTCCACAACCCGCTTTTGGGAAGCTGCTTTGCGGCTTGGACTCGAGCCTTACCTTCGTCCAAGATAAGGTTCTTAGCAGGCGAGCTCGTCGGAACCGCCTTAGCCTCTAATGATTTAGTATCATCAACAGGAGCATCCTGCGAAGGAGCATCCTGTGCATGAGAAGGATCCTTAGTGGATCCAGTAGTATCCACTTCGGACTCCGACCCCGTTACCATTGGGATGTCGAAGCCAGGGGAATCCGTCCCTGGACTATGGTCCCGATAGGCTAACCGGGGGTTCGGCCGGTCATCGAGCGACAAGGAGCGCGAGCGACTGTGTCGCGGATCCGTCGCCGAGCCGCTGGCGTGGTAATCGCGTATTGCTGCCGGTCAAAGCATAAAACACACGACAAGCAAAGAACAAGCCATTCCTCCCACCAACAAACCAAGCAACGAGAGCAAGACCATAGATTATCAACGCAGTGTGATTCACCAGATAATGGAACACATCAAGAGTCAAGATTGGTTAATCTAGACGCTAAGTTAGACGGAATCACATCACACAACAAGAGAAAGAACCAAGTCAAGAACAAGAAAAACCCAAACGCCGACTAGGATTAGTGACTCGCCTTCAGCCACCTGGTTTGCGTGGTACACACAGGAGACGCGCCGGTTGCTGACACGCCGAAACGGGAGAGGTAAAACGCCAACTAACCTGTCGCCTTCACGAAGCTCTTTGTAGTGGGTGACTTGAGGTTCGACCCAAGCGCAGACGACTATCGTGACCGAGTCCTTGCGCTTGGAAGGTAGGTGGGGGCTGCTGTGCTGGCAATCCTCAGCGATCGCGAGATCAGGTCCCGCGGTTCCGCTGCCGTACGCAAGCACCTGCAGAAGCTATACGCCAGCGGTCTCTAACGACTTGGTAGTCAAGCACCATTGGCTTTGCCAGTTCGTTGCTATCAATAACCCTGATCGTCAAGATCCGTTCGAACCTGTGCCTGCCAAAATAACGTAGACATCAAACAAGACAAACACGGACCGAGAATACACAATAAACATGATTTACCGTCTCACCCGTCTAAGTGTCCCACTTGTCATAAGTTTGACAGGCAGATCAGCGGATAGCCATGCCAATATCCGGCCACAAATTGATAACGACGGCTGGATTCGAACCGGCAACCCCAGGTTAATGCCCTTCGCTCTCCCGCTAAGCTTTGTCGTCGTCGTCTGTGGGGGGACGGCAGCTGAGGAGAGGGAGCCGATCGGGTGAAAGGCGTGGGTGGTATAGCTGGAGGCCTGCCAAACAGCGACACAAACAAAGAGACCGAGCTTCGTGTCCTGCTGTCAACGATAGCCAATGTAGATGTGTGTCATTGGTAACCACTAGTTGTCTGCGTATCCGCACACTGACAAATGGCAAGATTTTAGTGGTTAATTCTTGGACCAACATGAACGTTCCACACTGTGTGGCTTTGGTTGGTTTTCGGATAGTTGGTCCAATTATCCGATACTACCGGAGAACTGGGGGCTCAGTATTGCGTTTACCTGTTCGAGAGCACATGGCTCTCAAGTCAAATTTGCGTGTAAAAAGAAAAAATGCGTTTTCTAGTCCCACAGGCCATTCCAGGCGATTTCCTGCCGCCTATAAACTCGGCCCAAACAGGCTCTCTCTCATTCCATCAAAACAATTTCCCTAAGAGCGGTGTTCAAATAAAAAAGTGATGACTTTTCGCGCCTACGACTTATCTAGGCCGAGGAAATAAGGTGGCGGACAAAGTTTCTCCATGTCCAAGTCGGAAAAAGATGTCGTGCTGTCTTTTACGGCTAAACCTTTGAAACAGCATGTGACTTGCGAGGGTATCCATTTTGACACGCATTCCGCTTCCGCGTTTCGCAGAGCACATGCGCGCAAGATCTGCGGACACGACAAGAATGCCTACGATACTGTCCAAGCGTGGAAGAGATGCAGGTGTTCCACAGCCAGCGGCAGCTGTTTCAAGTCGCGTGCAGATTGCAACGGTGACTGCGCCACAGTTATCACTAGGTTTACTCTCTTACTACACAGAATACAAAGAAGTTCGCTCCAACAGAAATGGAGAGAGGCCTGACGACGAGGATGGCACAGCATCACCACGCCAAGTTAAGAAATATGTCCTCCTCTGCGTCGCCATCATCATATCCACATTCATTTCGCCCAGCAAAACATTTGATTCTTGCTGAAGATGTTGTAGACTGCTGCCTGCAAACGTGCCCTGGTAGAGCTCTGTCACGGAGTCAGTACCCCTGTCAGCCCAACCAGCTTCATCTGACATGACGCCCACGACGCTGTCAACGTCCATGGCGACGAATTCTTCGTGTAAATCGCGTGCGGAATGATGGTCGCTAGATAATAAGCTAGTTCTTCTCCAGAAAAGCTGGTGCCGAACCTACTTCTTTTTGCCGCCTTTTGAGTCGGCAAAATCCTCCTTTTTTGAGTGGTCCGTCTATGCAATAAGTTGGTTCGAAAAAGTCATCACTTTTTTAGTTGAACATCGCTCTAAACTCACCTAAAAACTAACACGAAATTTACATACAATTTCATGTATCACACATAGATGTACTTTATTTAGGGTGCACTCCTCTGGTCGGATATTTCATGGTTTGGATGAATATCATCACTTATCCGACCGTACTTGATTTTATTATTGATAATATTGACCAATCACATTACCTAATTTATAACTAACCAATCAAATGCACACTTTAATTGTTTTTGACCTATCATTAAGCAGGAGGTTAGGTAGGTCCTCTATACCAGCGATTCTGGCGTATCGGGTCGGATGGACATTGAAAATATGTATATTGCCATTCAGAATACTTATATAATACATATCACTTGCATATTCGCATCCTATCCGACCAATCCGACCAGGATGGGCTTAGACGAGCTCAAACCTGGCAACACTAAGCGTGCCAAGAACACGGCTATCAGTGTGTTTAAAGCGTTTGTGAAAAGCGAACATGTTGAGTTTGACTATGTCAAGCAATGCATAGAAGAAGACGCTACAGGTAAGTGTTTTGTATCTGTATTAGATAAGTTTGGTATGTATCTAGCTTATAACGAGGGCAAGAAAGGTAAACCCCTTGCCCGGAATACAGCTATACAATACTTTAGACAGAGTAAGATGTGGTTGTTTGAGCTCTTTCCCGTACAACGACACATTGTCGAAGCAAAGCTGCTAAGTATGGGGAAGACGCTCGACAGCTTTTGCATGAAACGAGATGGAAAGGTCATCAACAAAGCACCACCATGCTCAAAGAGTGATTTAAAAAAGATGATGATGTATTTGTATAAGAATGCATGCTGCTCTGCTGACTACCAAGATGCGGCTTTGTTGTGCTTGTTGTGGTACCTGTTCGGGAGAGCTTCGGACTTGTCCCTGGTCCGAAAGCAGAACCTGTCCGTCGACGCAGCGGAGGTATTCTTCGTGCGCTTCATCCGGATGAAGACGTCTGAAGAACAGGGTCTCTCGCTATTCCCCGACGCTGACTTCGTCACTTGCCCGCTCCACGCGATCGCTATGGCCCTCATCACCCAGGCAGCTCCGTCCGCCGCCTTAATCGACAACTTGCCCGAAGTCCCCGTCGCTGCTGCTCTGAACTTGGCTCCATCCACGCCGCTGCTGGAAGTCCTCAACCATCCGGTCGAGATCGCCTGTCTTGAAGCCGCGGATACTCCTGTCGTTGCTGCCCGTGTGCCCGTTGAAACCACGCTGACGATTTACACTCACGTGAATCGGCTGCTTGATCGTGTTTCCAGCGCCGCAGGAGTTGCAGATGCATTGACATCGCACTCGTTCCGTCGAGGTGGCGCGCAGCACGTGAACGGATGTGACGGGCTGACGCAGCGCTGGATCTTTGACCGAGGTGCCTGGAACATGAGTACAACAAACAAGGGCTTCAACTACATATTCAATACAAGTCGAGAAGATCACAAGGTTAGTAAAGCCCTCAGTGGATACGACACACAAACCAAGGTGAAGGCGCTGAGTTTGAAGCTCTTTGATACGGAGACGCAGGAGAAGATCGCCGGTTGTCAGCGTTTCCTGTTTGCAACCTGCTTCAAAATGAAGAGCTCGAAGTACAATCTCAGTCAACAGGTAGTCGATGTACTCACAGCTTACCTCATCATGCACTACCCCCTTATGAAGGATCTTCAAGCGGATGGGCTGGGTGTTCGTCGGGTGGAGGCGGCTGCTGCTCAAACTGGAGCGTCTGTCGCTGAGCTGTTGGCGTGGTCATCACATCTTTCTGCCTGTCAAAACACAAAACACAAGGCAAGCCAAGAACAAGCCATCGCATCCACCAACAAGCCAAGCGAGGAGAGCAAGATCATAAATCATCAACGCAGTGTGATTGACCAGTTAATGGAGCACATCAAGCGTCAAGACGAGCGCATGGATAACCTAGAAGCTAAGATAGACGGAACAACATCAGACAACAAGAGCAAGAAACGTCAGCAAGAACCAAGTCAACAACAAGACAAGCCCAAGCGCCGACGAGGGTCAGTGACTCACCTTCATACTACCTGGTTTGCCTGGTACGCACAGGAGCCGCGCTGGTTTGCTGGTGCGCCAAAACGGGAGAGATCCAACGCCAAGCAACTTGTCGCCCTCATGAAGCTCTTTGTTGCTGATGACTTGAAGCTGGACCCAGGCGCAGGCGACTACCGTGATCGGGTCCTCGAGCTGGGAAGGAAGGCGGAGGCTGCTGTGCTGGCATTCCTCAACGATCGAGCGATCAAGTCCCGCGGCTCCACTGCCGTACGCAAGCACCTGCAGGACCTCTACGCCAGCGGCTCCCTGAACGACTTGGTGGCCAAGCACATCCGGCTTTCCCAGTCCGCTGCCTTCAATGACCCTGATCGCCAAGATCCGCTCGAACCTGTGCCTGTCAAAATAACGTAGACATCAAACAAGACAAACACAGAGTGAGAGCGCCCAATACATATTTGATTTACCATCACACTCGTCGTAAGCATGGCAAGTAGACAACCAGCGGATAGCCATGCCAACATCCGACCACAACTTAATGGCGACGGCTGGAATCGAACCAGCAACCTCAGAGCAATGCCCTGCGCTCTCCCACTGAGCTTCGTCGTCGGAGGAGGGGGTGCTGTGGTGGACGGCGGCTGCTGTGGGGCTAAATGGCAGAGCTGGAGGTCTGCGTAGTAGCGTTGAAAAATAGGAGACTGAGCTCCAGGTCCTGTCGTCGGCGATGGCAACTGTGGATGTGTGTCATTAGCAACCACTAGCTGGGTGTGTGCATCCATTGACAAATGGCATTGTTTTATTGGTTGACGTTTGGCCAATGGGAATACTCCACACTGAGTGGTCTTGGTTGATTTTCGGATAGTTGGTCCTATTATCCGGACTACTTAAAAATCGGGGGCTCATTGTTGAATTTACCTGCTCGAGAGCACATGGCTCTCGAGTCAATTTTGCACGTAAAAAGAAAAGGGCGTTTTCTAATCCCACAGGCCGTTTCAGGCGATTTCCTGCCGCCTATAAACTCAGCTCAAACAGGCTCTCTTTCGTTCCATCAAAATTTTGTTCCCTAAACACACCTAAACACAAGTACATTATTTCCACACAAATTTAATGTAATAAACATAGATGTACCAAATTTAGGGCACAGGTCCGATAGGTCCTCTGGTCGGATATTTTATGGTATGGATGGTCATGATTTTCCCTTACTGTTGAGAACCAATTCGGTATCACAATTCAACTTTCATTGCAAAGAAAATCAATCAATCAGTTGGAATTCGTATTACTTAAGTTTACCTAATTCATGTCCTTCCCGTGTATCTGTACCGTCACCTTTTTGATGCGATACAGCGTCTTGTCGCGGCGTGGTTTGGGACTCTGCTTCCGGACAGCGGACGAGGGCATCGTCTGCTTTGGCACCAGCACCAGCTCCGAGCCTTCACGACCCTGAAGCCGCGTGGGCGTGCGCTGCTTCAGTCGATATTCCATCTTCGGTTTCTCTTCCAAATGCAACGGTGGTGAAATCCGCTCACTCTCTAAAGAAATTGTCAAGTATATTTCTAATCTTTTACGAGTTTCAGAGTGCAGTGATTTGTTTGCTACATAAAAGAGATAAGGTATGCATAAATTTGTAAACTGTACATGAAAAGGTCATAAACTACACGGAAAGAACTCGATTAAAGCAAACTTAACACATATTTCAATATGATTGGTTGATCTTAATGAATGGCGTGGACGGGTTTTATAGCTAGCACCGTCGTTGTCTGGTAAGCGTTCTTACTAATAAACTGTTGTTTTGACATCTGAGTCTGCCTACCGGTATCCTATTCTATGATTCCTATATAGTATTCCCCCACTATTATAGTCAATATAGATCGACGGTGACGGAGATCATAGTAAATAACATAAAATTTAGCATATCTGAGCTATCTCCAAGGGGAGGCGCATGTATGCACGAGTTGCTACATGACGGTGGTAAATCGAAGGCTCAGAGTTATCATGAAGTATCATGGGTACATGCTGTGTCTGCACCGAGCCATCCACGAAAACCACAGACCTCATGCTTGCATCTCCGATGTCAAAATGTTGATTGCATTATGGGATTGTATCCAGAGCAAGATCTCAATATCAATGCTTATGATCATCAGCTACATGTATTAACAAAATGTCAATAGCCTGTCGCGTTGATCAGTCTATTGACTCAAGAGTCTTGAGTACTAAGTACAATTTGTACTTTCGCATTCTTTATCGGCCCCGATTTGCCGGTGAATTCTATATTTAATCGATAGGGCACGCCCGTACCGCTGGTAAAGCATCGTCCACAAATTCTGCCATCATGGATTGTATCCGGAGAATTGCAGCTCAAATCTCAATTTGTCTCCTCGTTTGCCCGATCGATGCATTGTTTTTTGGTTGCTCATTTTCCAACTAGCTTCCAACGCAACAACTCGCTTCGCCCTCTTTGACTCCGATCCGATAGTGTTTCAAGCAAAATGAAGTTCTTTGCAACGATCTCCGCTGCTGTCGCTGCTTGTGCCATGACTGTATCTGCTGATGTGGCAACGGACACTGTTTGGGGATACTGTGCCAACGATCCCAGTATGGTGCACACTTCCAAGTGGGCTGAGCACTGGCAGGCCTGTGGTGGCAAGCGCCAGTCGCCTATTGACATTGTCACCACTGCCAAGGCCGGTAAGGGCAGACCTACACTACCGCTCAGCTTTACTGGCAAGTGCCCGCAATGGAACCTGACGGAACCCCACGAGCCTCTTGATGTCGTCGTCTCTGGAGGTGCGTAACGATCACCTCGGGCATTCAGTGCGTGATCGGGTCTAAGTTTTTTGATGATGATGTTTGAACAGGTAACTGCAAGGTGGTCGTGAACGAGGCGTCTTACGACGCGGCTCAGTTTCACGTGCACGCTCCCTCGGAGCACACGCTGAATGGCAAAGCTCTGGATGGCGAAATCCACTTCGTGCACAAGTCTAGCGATGGCAAGTCCCTTTTGGTGGTTGGCATCTTCCTTGATATCGGACCCAAGTCAGACCCTTGGTTGGGCCCTTTGCTTGATGCTCTTGAGACCGTCAACTCGACTGACCATTCGGAATCCGCCATCGTGCAGCTGTAAGTTGGCACTTACTGATCGTGTTCAGCTTCTATCAGACTAACGAGTTTATGTTTTGGTCAACAGGAAATCGTACTCTGCTCTCGTCAGGAAGGCCGCCAGAATCGGAGGTATCTACAACTACCCAGGTAGTCTCACAACTCCCGGTTGCGATGAAAATGCGGATTGGTGGGTGGTCTCGAACCCGATCAAAATCTCATCCATGGACTTTGGCCGTCTTCACCAGGATCTGGTGGAATACCACATTACCGACGACGGTACCAACGCGCGCCCGGTGCAGCCTCTGAATGGCCGTAAGATTGTTCGCTACCATTAGGTGCCTCGCTTTTGCAGTCCACAGCAGATATACCTACGTTCCGATGTCGTTGCTGACATCTTGACATCTTCATGTGATACACGCATAGAATAAACTGAACGCGCTTTCTAACTTCTCGACAGTAGAGAAGTCATGCATAATGAAAGCAGTTTCTTCTTTAATTCTCACTGTTGTCCCCCTACATTCATAAGCCTACTTTGTCGATCACCGTGCGGATCTTAATCCGCTATATCAAATCGCTTCAATACCTGCTAGCTATGTGAATCGGTGAGCTGGGAAGTGAAGCAGATTTGTTGCAGTATTACGAAGCGAGTCCGACCTTTTGGTTGGCGGCGAAATAAGCCTGCCTCGTAGCCCACGATACCGTGTCTGGTTAGATAAAGATCGGATAATTCGTGTTTTCGTACGATGCTGTAGACAACATGGACTGCTCGTTGTAGTCGAAATCGAAGGACATTTCCGTATCGTACTGGTCCAAGCATGGCGGCTTCAGTTGAAAGTCAGTGACAAGCCACACCAAAGACAAAAATCCACGTACCTCGGTGCAATAGAACCAACCAAGGATGTCGTGCTTCTGCCATGAACTGCTGGTTGTCGCAGTGAACCCCTACACAGCAAAACATCTCCATTAACACGTAGCCATGGACTTAGAGATGCTGGAAAGGTACCACGAATGACTCGTCGGAATCCAATCTCGGCGTAGCAGCTAGATTGATCGGAATAGCCAACATGGGCCTGTCATTTTTGATACCGTTGTCTATGAACACCAGTAGCGTTCCCACCCTTCGTCCTTCAGACACGTCCTTAATAAACTCGGGTAGATTTGCAGTCGCGGAGAACCAAGTATCAAACTCAATAGCCAGAGAAGCCCATGGTAGAGCCCTGATCTCCTGAACAGCTCCGATACTCGTGAAGACCAAAATTTTGATCCTTCACTTCAAAGTAGCGTCTGGACTGGTCGGTAATCTGGAAAGTGAATCTCGTTTTGATTCCCTGTAGGACCAGAAGCTGTTGCACATACCCAAACGGATGAACCTGATGTGGTTGTGAAGCTGTGAGACGCAGACGCATAGGGCATCGAGATTTCTCTTCGCTGGCTTTGAAAACGTCACGGTGGTGCAGCCTTGCTGCTATCCACGCATACTTTATTTTAATAACGGAGTTGTCACAATCGTTTACTGTCATTTGGAGGTATAAACGATTAAGTCAAGATTATGATCATTTCAAGGTAATACACGTTTACATATTGTTTACTTAGTGATGTAGATGGTGAACAATTTGACAACAAATTCGATGGATAATAACCCTTTCGCGAGTCGCAGGGATAAACTATAGTATACAGAGTTAAGATATTCCTAGCTAAAAGGGCACATTGCGCGCCCTTTTAAAAAATCACGGTACTCACCCTAGGCAGTAACGACGATCACAATCTTATCTGAGCTGTGACAGAGATAGACACTGTGACTAAAACGCGCACGAAGCGCCTTTTTAGAAAATTACTGTACTATTCCAAAACCATATCGATTGGTTATAATTCGCATTTTTTGTGGACGACTAGCCCGATAGAATTGTAATTGGCTAAAATAATGTAGTACAGCGTACCCCCTACGTTATTTATTCTGTAAAATAAATATATTCACTTTACTTTACGTATCCATCCTCGTTTCTGTTCAGTGTCGCGCTCAACGCTACAGTGCTCGCACTCGAAGTGGACAATACACACTCGCCAAATGGCATGCTGCTGTATTGGATCCGTGTAGACTCTTATATGCGGCAGAAGAGCACTATATGGAGCCCTTCTTCTATATAGCTTTCGCTGTGGTACAACAAATGCGTACGTATCCATCCTCGACTTTGTGCCAGGATGTATGACCCAGAACATATGCATGTGATTAGAATTTTGTATTGCCTTGCTCGGAAGCGCTGGTTTTATCTCAACCTGTGTATGTAATTGAATCTTAGTATAAATCATTCTAAAAAGGCGTCATGGACCTCGAGTTTTGTTGACCTCTATATACTAATGAAAATTCGATATCAAAACCACACTGATATAGTACAACTATGGCTGTAACATTTGATGTGGCTCGATGCGACGATCGGTTTTAGCTTCTCCACCATCCACCACCACACAATCGAAAAGGGAGCGATGGCGAAGCGGAATTATAAATCGACTAATGACGACGCGGGAAAGAGCAAGCGTCGACGCCTGCCTCGGACGCGTCAGGACTCTGTGGTAACGGGAAGTCACGTCGGAGGAGTTGCTGAGTTTAAGGAGGCTTGGGCGCACCTAAAACAAGCTGGCTGGTATGCAAAACCGCCCCCACTACGAAGCTTGGACCAGCGGTACTTTTATATTCGAGCGGGCGGGGGGAATGCTAATCGACAGGAAGGCATCGACTATCTCCGTGGCGAGGCTGCAGGGATACGGTTCGCGCAACAACATTCCAATAGCATCAAAGGTATGAAATCTCGTTTATTTTAACTACTGTGGTACGACTAATTGTAATTCACCTTTTGTTGACCTCCAAGGTCTATCGGATAAGCCGAACGGTACGGCGAAATCTGACTTGCTACCTGCTGCTGACAGTGGTGGTGCGGAAAGCCAGCACACAGTCTCGAAGGTGCGTACTGCGGCGTCGGTGACGCGCGGAGAAGCGCCTGGAGGCCGAGGTGCTGCGCGTGGTCGTCGGGAGATGGCACCAGGTACAGTGTGCACTTGTTGACGATGTTGATGGTGCTGTTCTTGAGTGTGACGTGTCTGTGTAGATCGTGGCGCGACTCGACGCCAGGGTAATATCAATGGAGCTGAGCAGCTGCCTGCTGCTGACGGTGGTGGTGCGGAAAGCCAGCACACAGTCTCGAAGGTGCGTGCTGCGGCGTCAGTGACGCGCGGAGAAGCGCCTGGAGGCCGAGGTGCTGCGCGTGGTCGTCGGGAGATGGCACCAGGTACAGTGTGCGCTTGTTGATGTGGTGAAGCAGATGAGAAGTTTTCCGACTTCAATCTCGTCCCGTCAATCAAGATCAAGAGCAATCTCTCCTTATGATGATCCTCGATATAGTGACACTCACTATAATGACCAAATGAATGCTTGCGCCATCATCCCCGTCCAAGACGATTGTACCCACACGATATCGATCCTGACAGGTAAATATCGATCTTAGCTTTATTATGGGTATTAGGAAGCCAGTGTAGCATGGATAGCCACAGATGGGAAGCATAGGACATTAACCATTAATTGTTTTTACCTTCTACTACACAAGTCTTCCTTCTTCTTCGCTATTCCGGGTAGTGATATACAGGATTGGCCCGCCCGACGTCACGCAAGATCAAGATCGACACTAAGTGGAACCCCTACACCCAGATTGCTTGGCTGGACGTTCGTCAACCCTCAAATCTCAAGACTCCGGTATATGGAGCGGCAAGCACGTATTGGAACCATTGGATAAAGGTCACACACCGACCACAAGACCCCCCCGAGCTAAGATCGACACTGGTCAAAGCAAGATCGACCAAGTACAGCCAAGATCAAAGTTCGATAACTACACGGCGCAGCGAGTAGAAGTATCCCCGCTGCTGCCACCTCTCCCGCTGTCCTGTCAGACAGCAAGATCGACAACAAGCGCGTCTAATTGAGATCACCCGAGGAGCGATCTAGTCCCACCGACGGATACACAAGGTGAGATCAAGTAACTTCACGGAAGATCGGAGTACCCCCTCCGTTAGTCGGTAGTTCGGGCACAGTGTGCAAGAGGACTCCTGCGGTCTTGCGATTTCGCAGAACCACTTCGCCACAATGAGCTATTCGATACGAGGCTCAGTACGATCAACACGGCTTTAATGTCGATCTTCGATCTACTGAAGCCCTTGGTAGGTGAGAAGAATGTAACCTCCAAGGTCGCGACTAGATCAACCGACGACATACTAAGATCGTTGCCAGCACTCACATTGGAAGACCAGACAGGAACATCCTCACACTACGAGTCGGCGACTGAAGAAGTGGACACTGACAGTGTAGATGACCCACCTCGGATGACGCTAGGCCCTTCAGGAGCTGCCATGCTACGGCAGCGTGGAGATCATGAGACCAAGCGAGTAACGGATGTCATCGCACCAAAGTGACACAAGGATCGAATGCGAAGTTGGAATCGTACTTCCAAGCGTCAATGAGCCGATTCTTGAAGGAACAACAAAGCCCTATCAATCCCGTGATCTTAGCACCAGCAGAAGACCGAGATGTGGATATGGAGTCTGTGGGATCGCTAGATCGACACCCAAGTCCTCATGAATACGACCCAGATGATCTCGATCTTGATCCTCCCAGACGTGCGAGTATAGCATCAGCATCAGCCACGACCACCGGAAGATCGACAAGTGCTCCATGTATACGAGTATCTGCCATGTCTGAACTCAAGGAGTTCGCGGGGAGAGAAGGGGACGAAGATCGAGCCAGGGCCTGGCTTAGCAAGGTAAAGTCTGCCTTTATGCGAGATCAAGCCCCAGACGAGGAAAAGTGTCTGGTGTTCGGCGATCTCCTCACAGGATCAGCGCGAAAATGGTACCAACAGCTTAGTCGCACGACACGCAGTGCCTGGAAGGATTTGCTTCGCAGCTTCCAGGTTCAATATTGTGGACGAGGAGTGTCAGTCGCGAGGCAATATTACCACGCGCGCAAGAGATCGGACGAATCTCCGCTGGAGTATTTGTATCGGCTCAATGTAGCAGGGCTTAGGGCCCGCCTCCAGATCAAGGATGGACCTTCGGAAGTTCGACGAGAGCATGTGGAACACTTCATTGAAACTCTCGATGACCGCGATCTTGTAGTTCACCTGGCTTTATTACGAATTCAGACGCTGACACCCTGGAAGAAGCACTTCGATCTCGGCAACGAGCGAAAGCACGACAGAGCAAGGCTGTTTATGGATCAATCAAGCCTCGTCAGAAGAACACCAGTGCAGCCCCGTCTGCTTCAACTCGGGCCGTCAGAGCCGTCAAGGCGATCTCAGAAAGCAGCGAGTCTGAAGAGGACTCTAGTGGATCGGATGGCGAAGCAGGATTACGTCGTGTCTACCTCGCAGCATCTGGAAACAACGAAGAGCAGCAAGATCAAGATCAAAGGAATCAAGATCGCAGTCGCTCGGAGACCGGAAACAGTCATGCACAACAAGATCGACATGATATAGGTTCGCCACTTAAGCGATGCTCGCACTGTGGGTCACGTAAACATAGCGATCTTGGGTGCTGGGGACGTCTGACGTGTCAGAAGTGCGGTCGTAAAGGACATCCCTCAGATCGCTGCCTATTCACATGCAAGGCATGTGGTGATATCCACGAAGCGGGAAAATGTACCATGGAGGAGTTTTACAATTTGATCCGGCAATGGTACAATCCTACCAAGCACGCCGGCATGTTGCCAGAAACTGCGGAGAAGATGTTAAACTAGGACACTCGCCGGTTTGGAAACCGGTACGAGACGAGCGTTCTAACTATTGCATTTATGCATATGTCGAGAAACAATCGGAGGCAACAGTTAATCAGCTGATCGATCCGATCGACAATACATGTGATCTTCTGGAGAAATCTACCGCTACAGTGTCAAGTCTACGCCAGATCGATGAATATGCAAGATCGAGTGTGATGATGGCTCTTGAGATCTCCCCTGGGGAATCGCGAGGTTACTGGAAGTATCATGTTCCAGACAAGAAGTTCAAGCAATCTAAGGCTATGGGGAAGATCAACAACAAAAAGCAACTTTGCTATTTGACAGTGGTGCCGAGGTATCCATACTGGATGCCACCTTTGCTCGTAAGGTCGGGTGCAACATTGATGAGGATCAAACGTTGGAATGCGAAGGTGTTGGACGATCTCCATATAAGATCGAGGGACGTACGCGCCTCAAGATCACGCTGGCAGGATCGCTAGTGTACTTCTTTGATGCATGGGTAGGTCCGCCCACTGGAGGTCAAGATCTGATACTAGGAATGGACGTCATGGTGCCAGCGGGTATCCGCCTCGATCTCGCTGATGGGACAATATGTCTACCTGACGAGGTTCGCCTTCAGATGGCTGGTAGGCGTCCTCTCTACGGTTACAAGGTCGAACATGTGTGCTGGAAGGATCACTACTGGATCGATGTCGGACAGACGGCCGAGATCAGGCTACACGGTCAAACGTCAAACCAATATAGGTTGTGGGTCACCAGGGGAGATCGATGGGTGCCAACGATCACAGTCGGACCAGGAAAGACCCGTTATCTACAGGTGACCAACGTGAGTGATCGTGCACTAACTCTACATGAAGGATCGAGAGTCGCGATGTGGTTGAGTGGAGATCGAATTCCTCGAATTCCGGGATATGTATCCGTAGGATCGAGGAGATACGCCGAATAGCAAAATCTTGCGTATCAGGCAACTACGGATGAGATCAGTGAACTGGATATCAACGAGCAGATCACCGAGCCAGCGGTGGAACGTCCCGAGTATGTAACACCAACTGCGATCTTACCACGGCCGGTAAAATCCATCCAGAACGTCGAGATCGCAGGGGATGGGGACGCAAGTCCTCCGTCGAGGAAGTGTACATCTGACCAAAGCAAGACCGACTCTGCTAATAATGACAATCTTCGCACCAAGATCGAGGCAAACATAGGCGATCTTACGATGGATGAGGAAGTATGTATCAAGGAAGGAGGAACTTTGTTCGCAGAAGATGTGGAAGATCAAATGGCCGTGCTACCAGAGGTAACCGTGACTACAGAGGAAGTCAAGATCGAAGATCTCCAAATAGGTGATTCCAAGATCAACACCCAGGAGGAGATCGAGCGTCTCATGCGGATTATCTGGAAACGGAAGCATCTTCTTATAGGAAAGGAGAATGCCTTACCACCGGCGGCGAAGGGAGTGGTATGTGACATAGATATGGGAAATGCAAAGCCAGTCGCTCAACGTTGCCGCAAGGTGGCGATACAATTCCGCGAAAAGTTGTATCAACTAATCAAGGGATTATTGTCGGCTCGGATGATCCGACACTCGACATCTCCTTGGGCGTCACCCATAGTGGTAATCATCAAGAAGAATGGGATCGACATCCGGTTGTGCATCGATTACCGCCTGGTCAACAGTCTAACAAGGCTCATGGTGTATCCCATGCCTCTGATCAATGATTTGCTGGATGATCTCGACAAGGTTCTCTGGTACTGTTCCTTGGATATGGCTAGCGGTTTCTGGGTAGTGCCCATGACAGACCGAGCCCGATCGATCTCGGCATTTATTACTCCATTTGGATTGTTTGAGTGGAATCGAATGCCGTTCAGACTTAAAAATGCTCCCCAGATCTACCAGAGACTCCTAGACAATGCACTTTATGGATTCGTGAAAGTGACCCAAGATCAAGATCGATCTGACCGAAAGGACGTATTCGAGACAGGAGAACCTGATCTAGCAAGAAATGAGTCAGTGTTGGGACGTCGATCTTACATCGACGACATACTGGTAACAGGGAAATCGTGGGACGCGCTATGCGAAAAGGTGGAAAAGCTGTTGAACGCCTGCGACGAGTGGAATCTGTCCATCAGTGTCGCCAAAAGCTTCTGGGGTCGGCAAAAGGTGGACTATCTAGGTCATCGTGTATCAGCTGAAGGTTTGGAGACACATCCAAAGGATTTGTCGACTTTACAAGAGTTGCCGATTTATTGAAGATTTTGCGATCTACGCATCAGTTCTGCACGAACTACGAGAAGCGGATTTCTATGAGATCGCTTGAAGGACAAAATCGACTGGGGACGATGAGAATGTTGCTACAGAAGAGGGTAACATGTGGACTGAGGCTAGGACAGCGTTCGCCACATTAAAGAACAAGATCGTGAATACTCCGATCTTACAGCACTTCGATGTAGATCGGCAACCGGTGGTGGTAGTATACACCAGCAAGTGGGCGATCTCAGCTGCCCTGATGCAAGAACACGATGGAGTGTATAAGCCAGTGACTTTCACTAGTCGCACACTAAAGCCTATGGATCAACTATGGTTTGGTCTACAAGGAAGTGTTGGCTCTGCTCAGGATATTAGATATCTGCTATACTCAACTCGTGACAAGATCGATTAAAGTATTGACGCGCCACTCCACATTAGCGTGGCTGCTTCACTCATCCGGGCTGCAAGGACGATTAGGACGATGGGCTGCACTTCTATCAAGCTGGACCCTTGAGATCGTGAAATGCACCAAGGGGAGGATGAGATCTTGGGTGTGATCGCGGCAAGTATTACGCCCCGTAAAGAAGTGGACTCGATCTTGATTTCGATCGCTCCCAGGAAACAACCGCGACAAGTGATCTCGATGCCACCACCGACAGTGGAGCCAGACGAGAGATTACTAGTTGTTAGCTTTGATGGATCAGCACGTGTGAAACGAAGTGGCGGAGCATACAGTGGAATAGTGTGGAGCCTACCAGAATGGACAGTGATCTCAGCAGCATCGAAATACAAGCTCGATCTTACGGTAAATGAGGCCGAGTACCATGGGCTGCTTCTGTGCCTCGATCTCCTGTCAGATATGGACAGGGGACGCCTGATTATCTGTAGAGATTCTAACTTGGTGATCAGACAAATGAAGGGTGAGATCGAATGTAAAGCCTCGGGGTTAACGTTGCTACGACAGCAAGCACTGGAGCGTCTCCGATCTTGGCCCAACCATGAGTTCCTTCATATGAAGCGAGACTGGAACCAAAGCGCAGACAGTCTGGCGAGTGCCGCATTACGTCGCGAAAGTGGAGTTGTGATTATCACGGAAGAGGAGCGCCAAGATCTTGTGACTCTCAATAGATTGGATGAGTTGCTAATAGCTAAGGATGATGCAGCTACAGTCAAGATCGCTGCTGTCACAAGATCACGGAAGAAATGTCGACCTCAGGTGTTACAAGAAGAGATTGTGCAAAGGATGAGGATGGAGCGTATTAGCCGAGCTCAAGAGGAGGAGAAATGGATCGTCGATCTTAAAGCTTACCTGCGAGGGGACGTACAAGATCTTACTTCGGTTGAAGCGAAAAGCTGCGCTAAGATCGCAGATAGCTATGAGACAGATGAATCAGGGTTGTTGTTTTATTTTCCACCGACCAAGCAGTCCGACGAAGATCGCGATCTTGTGGCCAAGCTCGTAGTGCCTGAAACATTGCAAAACGATCTTATGCACCACTATCATTCGAGTTTGGAAGGTGGCCACCAAGGTATCGGACGGACATACCACAAGATCAGAGCTCATTTTCACTGGCGAGGATTATATCAGAGTGTAAAACGCTACGTGGGTCAGTGCATAGACTGCGAGACAGGAAAAGGACGGCCTACGATCCATGGAGAATCGCCTGGCAATTTACAAGCTACGTATCCGTTCCAAATTATCGGCATGGATCGCATACCATCGTTTCCAAGATCTTATAAAGGAAACACCGAGTTGCTGATCTGGATCGATCTATTCACTGGATATGTGATCGCGAAAGCTAGTGCATCACGGACAGCTCAGACCGTCGCCGGGAATTACGAAGAATGTGTCTTTCGTCGATTCGATGCAAGCGAGGCTATCCGACATGATCGAGAACCCGGTTTTATGTCTGACTTCTTCAGATCGTTCAACAAAATCGTGGGACAGAGACAGCGAACAACAATGGCATACCGCCCGCAAGCAAACGGTACAACCGAGCGGATGGTGGGAACTTTAACTCGCGCGGTCAAGATGTATGTGGAAGATATCGATCAGCGAGATTGGGACGAATATGCGGAGCGTCTCACCTTCGCACTCAATACTGCCCAAGATCGCGTGCGAGGAGATACCCCGTTCTATCTGCTGCACGGTTGGGATCTACGATCCACGCTGGAAGCAATGATACCACTAGGATCAACAAGAAGACGAGATCGTGAACCCCGTCGGTGGCGATACCGTATCCAGAAGCAATATCAGCAAGCACGTGAGCTGGTTAACGAGAAACTACGAGATGCGATCCAAGACAGGGCAGATCGACACAATGAAACGGTTCTACCACACAAGATCGAAGTTGGAACTCAAGTGTGGTTATACCTAGATCGAGTTAAAGAAGGATACGCGCGTAAGCTGGCACACATGTGGCACGGTCCTTTCCGTGTGTTGGAGTTGGTGGAAGAACATGCCGTACGTCTCGAGATCGCCGGTACAGAATATCGACTCTTCCCGGTGGTGCATGTCTCTAAGATCAAGCCTGTACGACAGTTTCCGGACCGTCCCCAGATGCGGTTGACAATACAAGATCAAGATCGATATGATTTTGATGAAGCGCTGTTGCCTGAAGACAGCTGGATACGAGATCTAGACAATAATGAATATGAAGTCGAAAGGATCGTAGACATGCGATCTGGGAGGTGGACACGATATGGACGCACATTACGTGAATTCTTGGTACACTGGAAAGGATATGACGAACCGACATGGGTAGATGAAGCCGATCTTAACGGTGGAGCTCTACTGTATGACTATTTGCGAGATCGAACGAACCGAAATCGATTCGAGGTCATGCAATCACATGAGGAGACGTAAAGGAGGCGAGATCGTGAAGTGAGCTGGTCACGTCACGAAGGAATAAGTGGAAGATCTATCGGGCGGCGGTAGATCAGGTGGACGGTGGTGTATATGATACATATGAAACCGACTAAGTGGCTATGTGTCACTAAGATCGAAGGCATCGATATCTCAAGGACGACGCACAAAAGGGAAGGAAATCACAAAGAAGAAATGGATCAATTGGAAGATTATAGCACTGCTATGTTGGAAGCTGACTGGGAAGATGGTACGTTGACAAACTTGTCCTGAAGACGGGGAATACGTGTCGCCGGGTGATCTGCGGCAGATCGGCGATATTGTAAACGCCAAGGCTCCGCGAGATCAACGGCTGACAACGCGTCCTCAAGTGACACGGCGGACACATCCGTATACCAAATCTTGGGATGACGTGGCTTGGGGAAATGCAGGAAGAAGGGGTCCAGCAAGACATCCAGATCGCAGTATTGCTGACGCAAAGCAGGAACGAGATGACGAAACAAGAACTGTTTCCAGGCGGCCCCAGCCCGAGATCGACGCTGGCGTCGACTCTCGTGGTAAGCCTACAAAGCTGCATCCGCGACACATATGTCTTCCGAGATCGGCAAGAAATGGCTGGATTCCCAGAGCGCCTGAAGATACTTCTCCTCATATTCCAGGTACTTCTCACAAAAACCAGGGGGCATGAAATCAACCATGAAAGAGAGAGGTCCCTCGGTGGATTCCAAAGACGCCCAAGGCGGAGGATTGAGAGACATCAGGGCATCCACGGCAGGGCCCGTGATAAAATCTTCGATCTCGATTCGAGAAGGTGTTGCAGAAGGAGCCACGTCAGGAAACAGCCATTCGGAGACATCGAGCAAAAGATGACTTAACACCTTTGTGTTCAAGGTGGAGATGCTTAGATGACTCACGCGATCAACATCCCAAGGGAAGACGTCCGCGGAGCGAAAAAGACGTCTGGCGATCAAGCTGGGAATCCACTCTGATCTTGGGACCTTGGGATGCGGCGGAGTCAAGGTGGTGGCCTCGGAAGACTGTCGAATATCAGGAAGCGATTTACCCGCACCAGAATCGAGATCACTGTCATTGGGAACGGAATCGGGGCTATCCACAGGTGGATCGATTTCCGGAGACTGCTCGGACAGGTCGTCGGAGGAATATTATCACTTCCCTCGCCACCCAAGTCGATAGGATGACCGGCAGTTCCTGAAGCACCCTGATCTCCCCCCGACGACTTGGATCGACGAAGATCCGAACGAGATTTAGCTAAAGCCGCCAACATCTCAGGATCGTCCGCATCATCATCCTCAGGAAAGCCGCCTTCCTGCTCAGGAGAGCCGCCTTCTTGCTCGATCTCGGACTCTTGAGGAAGATCAGGGAGTTCAGGTTCAGGGACTTCAGGATCCGGACCCTCGGAGTCAGGAAGACCGTCAGGAGCATTGGAGGATGAAAGATCAAGCCGTCGAGTCTTGCGAGATCGGGTTGGGGATGATTCCGACCCAGATCGAGGACGTGTCAGACTTGCAGGAGTCGGAAGAGCGACGTCTTGATTGGGAGAGCGGGCCACAGCCCAGAACCGACTATAGGCGTCCTTATAGTGAGCAGCGAGAGCAGCATGCTCGACCCGTAGAGCAGCAAGGTCCCGCTTCTGGCTCACGAACTGGTGATCAACTTGGGAACGGGCAGTCTGAAGATCAGCGACCTGCTGCTCGAAGCGGGAAATGTTGGCTCTCATTGAGTCAACATGATTCCCACGGGCACGAAGTTCAACCCGAGCCTTATCCAGACGCTCAGATGAAGAAGCTACCTTCGCCACTGCTTGATCTCGCTCGGATTGAGCCTCGTGAAAGTCCGTTCGGAATTGGTCCCGTTCATCCTGAAGTCGGGCGATACGTCGATCTTGTGCGCTGATCTGACGTTGCAGCTGGAGAGCCGCCGCCTCCAGCAAAGCTTCCGATCGCTCCAGCGCTTGACACCGCTTCTGAGCCTTGGACAAGTCCTGATCGCGATCCTTCAGGCGCTGACGGACCTCCAGCAGCGACTGATCTTGGGTCTGATCGCGCTGACGAGCAGCAACCAGTTCCTGATCTTGATTAAATAAGAGGCGAGCGAGCGCAGGAGGAGGCGGGGAGCCAAGATCGGGATGACTGGTTAGAGCAGCCAGCTGGGCTTGGGAGTTTTGGGCCTGGCGTTTCAAGGTGTCGATCTCGTCTTCCAGACATAAGATCGTGCGCTTAGAAGTGGCCTGCAGTTCGCTGTAATCTTCCCGAAGCTTAGAGACCCTGTCTAGCTTCTCTTCAAGTTCTTCGACCGTGGATCTGCTCTCTACCAGCTGTGCATTGGAATGCTCCAACGCTTCGATCAGCGCGTCATACCGATCTTGACAGAATTTAGCGAATGGTATGGCTTGAGATCGGAGGTGATCCAAATGTCGATGTAGATCGCCCATGTGACGAAGAGAGTCCACGTGAGCGTGTTGGAGATCCTCATGATCATCTTGCAGTTGGAGGAAGATCGATTCACGGTTGACAATGTCCTCCACACACCTGAGAGAAGTTTGAACGTCTCGGAGCGACGCTCGAACGACTTGTAGATCCACATGAGACCGGTGGACATGAGCTGTCGGCGCCGAATATAACCGATGACATTCCGGACATGAAGAATGAGGGCGAGGTGGTGAGGTGGGAGACGCGTCAGGATCGACGGCAGCAGCTGCCACCGCGAGTAGGCCCAATTGGCCCGGTGGCATAGTCGATCTGGGAGTGGACGGAAGATTGGAGGCTTGATCTTGAACCATGGAGGATGATCAGCTGGAAGGAGATGCGATGCAGCGAGCGAAAACAGTTGTGCTGCTATCCCTCGTGCAGCGGACGGTTGTGGTGAAGCAGATGAGAAGTTTTCCGACTTCGATCTCGTCCCGTCAATCAAGATCAAGAGCAATCTCTCCTTATGATGATCCTCGATATAGTGACACTCACTATAATGACCAAATGAATGTGTGCGCCATCATCCCCGTCCAAGACGATTGTACCCACACGATATCGATCCTGACAGGTAAATATCGATCTTAGCTTTATTATGGGTATTAGGAAGCCAGTGCAGCATGGATAGCCACAGATGGGAAGCATAGGACATTAACCATTAATTCAGAGTTGTTTTTACCTTCTACTACACAAGTCTTCCTTCTTCTTCGCTATTCCAGGTAGGGATATACAGGATTGGCCCGCCCGACGTCACGCAGGATCAAGATCGACACTAAGTGGAACCCCTACGCCCAGATTGCTTGGCTGGACGTTCGTCGAGATCGACCAAGTACAACCAAGATCAAAGCTCGATAACTACATGGCGCAGCGAGTAGAAGTATCCCCGTTGCTGCCACCTCTCCCGCTGTCCTGTCAGACAGCAAGATCGACAACAAGCGCGTCTATCGAGATCACCCGAGGAGCGATCTAATCCCACCGACGGATACACAAGGTGAGATCAAGTAACTTCACGGAAGATCGGAGTACCCCCTCCGTTAGTCGGCAGTTCGGGCGCAGTGTGCAAGAGGACTCCTGCGATCTTGCGATTTCGCAGAACCACTTCGCCACATTGACGATGTTGATGGTGCTGTTCTTGACTGTGGCGTGTCTGTTTAGATCGTGGCGCGACTCGACGCCAGGGTAATATCAATGGAGCTGAGCAGCTGTGGTGTAGCGGGATCAGCAAAATCTGCGAGGTTGCTAGATCCGACTTCCCACCAATGCCCGGACACCGACTAACGAAGGGGGTCCTCCGATGATCCGTGATCTGCTGAACTTGCTCACCTTGTGTACCCGTCGGTTGGGCTGGATCTTCCTCTCTTGGTGACTGCTAAGTTGCTCGATCTGTGTTGGTTGAACGTCTTGGCGTGACGTTGGGGTTGTAGAGTAGCGTGGAAGTCTTCACACCACTCGCCAGTAGTAGATCCGGAGTCCAAGCGATTAGATCAAGCTTGGATCCGGCGGCCTAGATCTGGATCCGGCCCTGCCGTAATTCCTTTGTAGTAGATTTCCCTTTACGCGGGGTCCTTTGATTGCTTGGCGCTTCCTATAGCGCGATCTTGATCGTTGAGAAACCCAAGATCTACCGGCTAAGCAATTAATACCGGGATCTTGGATCTGCACTTAGGGTAAGATACTAGGAGGTTGGATCTAGCCAATATATTATCTAGATATTATCAACCACCCTAGATCTATACACCTAAATCGCTATTAATACCGTAGGGCCAATGTAGTTCCCGTTTCCAGGCGCGTAGCGAAGCACTTGTGCCGTACAATGCAAATTCGGTTCTGATTTAATGTTAAGACCTATCCCATCCTGTATCATATCCTTAACGACACATCGACGGATTACGCTATCCTGATTCTTGTCCTTTTTTGTCCTTACCATCATAGCAGTCGACATCTTTGCAGATCACCCTGGATCTGGACCATAAACAGTAGATCACTAGTCGCAATGTTGTGACCTGGACTTCTCCTTTCTCCAATATCGTAATCATCCCTCATAGTATCCAGATCACACGTCTCCCGAGGCAGATCATGCCTTAATAAGCCAGATCATGCTGATCCAATTCCAGATCGGCTAGATCGGGTAGATCTCCTTGATCTGGGATATCCGTGGTTGATCCAGTGATAATACTTCGTAATAAGCATAATCGTGATATATCCCAGCTTACTCGATGCTGTTAATCCTCCAATCGCCGTCCAGCTTTGCCATAATAGCTCTAGGTCCTAGATCACCCCGATCCGCCTATAGATCTAGGTCCTCAGATCTTGATCCGAGTTCCTTGAATGGAACCTGATATGCGTACCGATCTAGTCTTCACGGCTATAGATTATAGCTTAGATCCAGGTGACTCGGTCTAGATTACCAGTTTCCATAGCGCAAATAGGCGTACTGCCACACCCATCTCATAATCACGCCAGTCCCACATCATCCATATCCTTATGTGATCATCCCAACCCTTCGGATCTTGGTATATGTATAGATCGTATGTCAATACATCTATCACGTCCCACCCAGGGTGTCACTAATCTCCATCAATCTTATCCACCCGCTGGATCTATAACCAGATCCATCCACGTCAGCTCGTCATCTACTCCAATCACATCACGTCAGGTCCGATCACGTCCAAATCGGATCTTTCCTGGATATTCCAATACCCAATCTTTCCAATCCACTCCACCACACAGCTGCCTCCTGGTCGTCAGTTGTAGTTGCATACCAACTTCACTGCGTCCATTCTGCAAATCACCTTGCCAAGCTCAAGTCTCTCCACCTCATCAGTTAACTATGTCGGATCACGGCCACGACGGATCACAACATATATCTGGCCACCATGATCCTCCTTCACCCCGATCGGAGATCGACGGCCCAACCGGAGACACGGCCGAGGATCACCGTCGATCCACCGCCACCCTCAGTGTTGCACTTAAGCAATGAGCTCCGGCAGGCCACTCGTCGAGCGGATGAAGTCACGGATCTGAACCGTGAGCATATCTGCTCCCTCGAGTCTCTCGAGATAATGTGTGCCAATCAGGGCCGAGAGATCGGGCACTATCGGGCCGAGGTTAGTCGCCTCCGAGAGGAGCGTGACAACCTTCAAGCTTCGCTGGAGTCTGATCGAGTTGTCAGCATGGAGCCACCATCCGTGGCGCCCGAGATCTCGGCCTTGGAAGCCCAGATCGCCGACCTCAATCATGGTCTCGATCGACGGACTGATGAAATCCGCCACCTACAGGCTCACATCGACGACCTGGCTCGGGATCGTGGCAATCTGGAGTCTACCATCCACCATCTCGCCTCAGAAATGGCACAGGCAGGTGGGGAGATTCTGGATCTCCAACAAGCCAACCGCGATCTAGATCGGGAGCGGGAGGATGCCGAATCCACCCTATCTGCGACGGAGGAGAGTCTGCGCAGGACCCGATCCGAACTGGATCGGGTTGAAGCGGAGCTATTGCTGTCTCGATCCGATCGCACTGATCGTGGATCTTCAGGTCCTGATCCCCAGTCTCGGCAGGCAGACCTCCCACACACGGGACCTACCCAAGCTGATCTCGACCAGATCATTCAGGAGCGCGACTCCTTGCAAAGTCAGATCCGCGCGCGGGACGCTGAGATCCTGGCGGCACAGCGGACCTTAGGGTTATTGCAGTCGGATCTGGCAGCTCATCGGGCTAGATCGGCCTTGATAAGGCTCGGCTACGGACGCTGGAGGGTGATATGACCCGTGCGCGTCATGATGTGGAGGTGGCCCAGAGAGCTTACGCCGATCGGGAGCGTACCATCACCGAGAATCAAGCCAAGATCCGCACGCTTTCTCGGGATCCAGCAAAAGTGGTCCGTGAGCGGGATGCCCTCCGTCATGAGTACACCGCTGCCTTCCAACGCCTCACGTCCATCTCAGCCACAATCGGAGCGCCTCCCCCTCAGACCCAATTGCGTCTGGATCCTGGATCCGACACGGATCAACCCGCGGGAGGGATCCCACGCTCTCCTTCTGCGGAGACTTCCGGCAGCGAGGATCAGGGTGCTGACACGTCTGGATCCAAACGATCTCGTAGCAGATCCAGCTCTCCTTCCCCTTCACGGCCTCAGAAGAAACGATCTGTTCCCGTCGAGGCAGAGGATGAGTCTATGGAAGAGGAGGGTGAATCTGAGTTCGATCTAGGTGGGGGATCCACCGGGGACAGGTCGCCTTCCCCAGATCAAGCATCACCCCTGCCTTCCGAAGATGTCGAACCTAGTCGATCATCAGACGAAGTGATTGAGGTCGGATCCGGATCCGATGAGGAGGGGGAGGAGGAAGATGAGAACGCGGAAGTGGCCGATGACCTCTATGAGGCTCAAACATTGATGGCCATTTCCCAATCTCGATCCGAGGCTCGTCGTCGAGATCATGCATCACCTCAGCGTCGGTCTGTCAGCGGATCCGGCGGACCCCAGGTGGATCCGACGGATCAGACTCCGATACGGGATCCGGAGGTCAGGGTAATGGATCTGACCCCACAGGTGGATCTGGTCTGGCCAATCCGCCTCCTGGACGCCAGCCTCCTCGGATCACTTCCGTCCCCCAGGTTCCATTCCCTGAAGGTCGTTGCATACCCGGTCGGCGGATTGTCCGGGTCATGGCTGTTGCCGACATAGATCCGTGGATTGAGTCCCGGTTGGCAAATCAAACCTTGATTGCCATGACCGTGAACTTCCTGTTCCCAATCCTGCCATTTCGGCCCGACTGGATCTTCCCTCATCGGCCGACGATCTACACATCTCCGACGGCCCCGGCCTTCTGTGGTCTTTTGATCACAGAAGCCAACGTGAAGGCACTACAAGCGGCGGAGCCGTGGCGGGTGATCCGGAACATTCTGCCTCCGATTTCCTTCGAGGCTGATGTTGGTGGCCGACTTGGGATCTTCGTCCGCCAATATCGCGATTTCGAAGCGTCGGAGCTGATCGCGTAGTGGGAATCGACCCACAAGTCCCCGATCACTGCGGCCATGATCGCGCAATCACCGTGGCTGGGATCTTTCGCTAAACAGCGTAACAATCGGAGATCCTACGCGGGCAATAGGTGGAAACGCATGTTGCTTACGCTGATCCAAGCCATGATCGAAGGTTGGTGTGATCTGGATCTGCTCCTAGATCCATTCTTCCTCCACTTCCCCAAACGGACTGACGAAGTGGCTTGGTATCCCGGGATCGAAGCCAGACGTGCAAATCTGGCCGATCCGCAGCTTAATCGCCGGGAGCCCACTGATCTGCTGGAGGCGTTAGCGGAGGCCGACACAGCAGATCCCTGGCGCAACCACTATCGGGATCACACTGCAGATCACCCTGCGCGCCATCTCCCTCGTTTGGATCGCAAATTCTTCGGTCTTCAAGTGGCGCAACCACCGACCAGTAGCTAGATCGTAGTGATTAGCTCTCGTAAGTGATTTGTCTCCTTTCGTAACGTCCTTCAATATATGTCCGGTGATCTTGACTTGTATGCTTCCCATTTACCTCGATCCATTCTCCTAGGGTCATGACCGTCCTCGATCAGCTAGGATCCTTGGATCTCGAGACTTGATCTTCCATCCTCATCGTATCCAATGTATATATGCATACCCATTCCACCGATCTACATCCCTCATGTAGATCCTTCAACCGACTTCCCCACGACAACAACCAGCTTATTGTCGTAGATTGCAACCTCACGATTCCTCGTGAGATTGCATCACACCGAATCGATAACGATTCGTGCGATCTCGCAGAAACTCATGTAGCAGAGCGCCACAATTAAGATCTGCTTCATCCACCCAAGTTGGATCATCGTATCCTCGCCAGTGTACGAGGAATTCACGGTAGATCCGTCCATATCTCGTTCTTCTTCCTGATCTCATATCTGTGATCTTCTCCACTTCATATTCATCAGGTTCGCGATCATGGATCCAGCTGTCCCCTGGTAATAGATCTTCATCAAAATCGCGACGATCTTGACTTTCCACATTGAGTCGCATTAGTGGTCGATCTGGATACTCTTTCACAAGCTTCAACTTGTTCACGTGTACCATAGGAAAAATGTGATATCCGGATCCGGCGATCTCCAACTTCACCGCATGTTCGCCGACTTTCTCCACGATCCGGAATGGTCCATGCCACAAGTGTGCTAACTTCTTAGCATATCCCTCTTTTACTCGATCTAGGTATAGCCATACTCGAGATCCAACCTCGATCTGATATGGGCGGATCTCCTGGTTGTGTAGATCCGCTCGATCGGAGATCGCCTCTCGCAGCCGTTGATTAACTTGTTCCCGAACCTGTTGATAATACCGCTGGATCTGATACCCCCATCGCCGTGGATCCCGATCATGTCTTCGCGTACTTCCTACCGGGATCACAGATTCCAAAGTGGATCTAGGATCCCACCCATGTACCATATAAAAAGGTGTTTCTCCTCGGATCCGATCGTGTGCGGTGTTGATCGCGAAAGTAATCCTCTCGGCATACTCGTCCCAATCTCGTTGATCCAGATCCTGCACATACATCTTAATCGCCCGAGTTGTGGTTTGGACCATACGTTCTGCAGATCCATTAGCTTGGGGCCGATATGCCATCGTGGCACGTTGACGTTGGCCCAAGATCTTGTTAAAGGCTCGGAAAAAGTCGGACATAAATCCTGGCTCACGATCATGCCTAATCGCTTCCCTGGCCCCAAATCGTCGGAAAACACACTCCTCATATGACTCGGCGACGGCCTGAGCAGTTCTTGACGAGCTGGCTTTCCCGATCACATATCCAGATAGTAGATCTTCAAAAATCAACAATTCCGTGTTCCCTTTATGCGATCTGGGTAAGGACGGGATGTGATCCATAGCTATGATCTGGAAAGGATATGTTGCCTGAAGGTTGCCTGGCGACTCTCCTTGGATCCGAGGTTTACTCTTACCAGTCTCACAATCCACACATTCACCCACGTATCTTTGGACACTCTTATACAGTCCTCTCCAATGGAAGAGATCTCGGATCCGTTGATAAGTTCGACCGATCCCTTGGTGTCCACCTTCCAGGCTCACATGGTAGTGATGAAGTATATCCTGATATAGCGTTTCCGGGATCTCTAGACGCATCAGCTTATCTCGATCTGCATCCGTCGGTCTTGTAGAGGGGCAATAGAACAGTAGATGGTGGCGATCCAAGTCATAGTCGGCCGCCAGATTAGCATAAGAGTTGGCTTCTTGTTAAGTCAGATCTTGCAGATCCCCATTCAGATATTTCTTCAATCCCGAAATCCACGCCTCCTCGTCTTGAGCTTGTCGGATCCGATAGATCCGGAGATCTCAAACTACTTCCTTCCGCAATGATCGAGGATCTGAAACCGTCCGCGTCGTGGATCGCGAGCCTGATCGTGTCACTACCGCCGTGATCTGGGCCGCCTGATCCGCTTTCTTAACTACTAATACCTCGTCCAATCTGTTCAGCGTGATCAGATCCTGCTTATCCTCATCCGACTCAATCTTCACTCCACCTTGTCGTTGTAGCGCTGCACTAGCCAACCTATCCGCACTGCCGTTCCAATCTCGTTTCACATGCACAAGTTCGTGATCTGGCCAGTTTCTCAGACGATCCAACGCCTTTTGCTTGAGTAGAGTCAAACCGGATGCCTTGCACTCGATCTCACCCCTGACCTGTTGGATCACGAAATTAGAGTCGCCGCAGAACACCACTCGTTTACGATCCACTGTACTTAGCAGATCAGGCATAGTAACAGCCCCTGATATTCAGCCTCATTGACAGTAAGGTCTTCCGCATAGGCCGATCTGGCCTGTATCACTGTCCATTCAGGCAACTTCCACAAGATCGCGCTATATGCGCCACCTCCACGCTTCACGCGGGCTGATCCATCAAAACTGACTACATACAGCTCTTCATCTGCTCGGACCACCGGGATTGGAGTTTGGATCTTCCGTCGTGGCTCTTTCTTAGGCGAGATCTGGATCAACGCTTCGTCCTTCACGGATCTGGGCGTGAAACTAGCCGCTATCACTCCTAGGATCTCTTCTTCTCCTTTAACACATGTCACCATCTCTAACGTCCACGGTGATAGCAGTACCGCCCATTGGCCCAATCGCCCTTGTAATCCGGTCGATCTAAATAGCCAGGCCAACGTGGAGTATCTAGTCAGCACCTGGATCCGACGTCCCACCAACATGTTGTATCCAAGATCCAGGATCCTTAACAGCGCCAACACTTCTTTCTCCACTGGGCTGTAATTCAACTCGTTGGACTTCAACGTTCGACTCACGAAGGTGATCGGGTAGTAGATCTGGTCGTATTCTTGCACGAGAGCCGCCGAGATCGCCCAATCACTTGCATATACGATCACCACAGCTTCTCGATCCGCATCAATATGACGTATATTGGGGTGGATGCGATCTTCGATTTGAGCGTCTCGAATGCCCGATGAGCACGGATCCATCGCGAATCAACCTGTTCTCCATCCAGTCCTCCAGGATCGGATGTTTCCGTGGGCTTTAATGTCATATCCGATCCTGGATCTTCCTTCAGATCCAGCTGATCTAACTCCTTAGGTTCCATACTTCGCTTGATCTGGATCTGCACATCATCCTTGGACATCGCGGCGAAATCGACCTCCCTCAACTCGTACAACACGGCTGCGTAGATAGCGTAGTCTTCGATAAACCAACTGTAGTAATTTAAACTTCCCAGAAAAGGCTGCATCGATCGCAGCGATCTAGGAAATGCTAGATCCGCTAATGCCTCTAGATCCTTGGGATTCGCCTCCAGTCCATCTTTCGAAACTCGATGACCGAGATATTCCACTTTACTCATACTCCAGAAACTCTTCACCACACTGATCGACAGATTCCATCTATCGCACGCCTCCAGTAGGGCGTCCACTCGATCGCATAGCTGATCCCAACTATCCGCTGGTATAAGGATGTCATCGATATATGATCTGCGTCCGATCACTGATGGCTTGTCCGGATCATCGGCTTCTCCCACTTCAAACACATCCATAGATCTTGGATCCGATCCAGGAGGTGGGATCCGGGTAAATCCATACAGGGCGTTGTCGATCAGACGTTGGTAGATCTGTGGCGCATTCTTCAAGCCGAATGGCATACGATTCCATTCGAATAGCCCAAATGGGGTAATGAAAGCTGAGATCGCTCGAGCTCGATCTGTCATAGTCACCACCCAGAATCCACTGGCCATATCTAAGGAGCAATACCACAAGACTTTATCCAGATCTTCCAGAAGATCGTTGATCAGGGGCATAGGGTAGACCATCAGGTGAGTAAGGCTATTGACCAGGCGGTAATTAATACACAGCCTGATGTCCACTCCATTCTTCATCACGATCACCACGATCGGCGAAGCCCAGGGTGATTTGGAATAGCTGGTCATATTAGCTGATAATAATCCCTTAATCAGCTCCGATAACTTCTCGCGAAATCGAGGGGCGATCTTCCTCACTCTTTGGGCGATTGGTCTAGCATCTCCCACATCGATATCACAGACCACACCTCTTGCGGCTGGTGGTAGAGCGTTCCCCTTCCCGATGAGAAGATGTCGATATTTCCAAATCTTCTGACGCAATCGTTCGATCTCTGCAGTAGTCTGGATCCCCGGATCTCCAACTTGGATATCTTCAATCTTCACCTCATCCGTGGTAGAGTTGATTTCTGGGAGGATCGCCATCTCTTGATCTACATCCTCTGCATACAGATCGTTACCTTCATGGTAATGTACCTCCGGATCTGGCTATAGATCCGGGGAGTTGTTCCGATTCTCCAGCGACGCCTCCTGTATCGGGGCCGATAACCGTCCGGGTAGATCTCTTTCAGCTGATCCTCCGATCACTGGATCCAAATCATCCGCCTTCACCTGATCCATATTTTGGTTTGTCACCTCGGTCTTTGCCGGTTGGATCGGGGTCCGATCCTGCGGATCCATCCCCGCTGATGGTTGATCTTTGGTCGTCAACGCTGGTTTTACCTGTATCTGCGAGATCTCAGGCCGTTTCAGGATAGCACGAGGTGCAGGGTAGGAAGGTCGATCCACCATCGGCTCTGTGGATTCCGTCAAGATCTCATCATGCTCCGATTCTCCTTCCACCGTAGCTTCTAGAGCTAAATTTTGCCATTCCATATACCGACGTGATCCCACTGAGACAAATCCTGGCATCCGGGGAATATGATCACCCGCTAGCCAGATCCCGATCCTTACATCTTCTTGCAATATGATTGCCTTATCACTTACGTTGGTGATCTGCAAGTACTGTCTCCTTCCGAGGCCTTTCACCACCGTAGGTACCCAACGATCCCCCCGGGTAACCCAGAACTTCTCGTGATCTGACATCCGGAGATGTAGTTGAAGCTCCACTGATTGCCCGATCTCGATCTGGATATGTTCTCCTACGGTTACCAGCCGGGCCTTGTCGCTATAGAGCTGTCGACGCCCGCTAAGCTGGATCCGCACCTCATCAGGTAAGCTTATAGATCCATAGGCTAGATCCAGTCGGATCCCCGCCGGTACCATGAAATCCATACCCAGGATGGCATCTTGGCCTGCCAGATCTCCAACCCAAATATCGAAAAAGTAAACCAGCGATCCGGCCATAGTGATCTTGATCCGGGTTCTCCCTTCTGTCCTGTAAACACTTTCACCGATCCCAACGCAGTCTTGGATCTGGCTCGTGTCGATATAGCACCCAACCTTACGAGCAAAGGCCGTATCCACTATGGACACTTCGGCGCCTGTATCTAAGAGCAAGATCCCTCTCTCATTGTTGATCTTACCAGCGATCTTGGCTTGTCGGAACCATTTTCCTGGGGCATAGTGTTTCCAATACCCCCGAGATTCTCCTGGCAAGAGATCCATAACTTCGGATCTTCGGATCTCCTTGATCTGACTTGGCTTTTGAATCACTGGTATATCCTCCTGATCTGGGGGCTGGAACCACAGATCTGGATCCCGTTGCTTCCAATAACCCCTTATCTCTCCTGGGTGGAGGTCCACCATCATGATCACTCCAGATCTGGAATAGTCACCAACCTGGCAGACACTCGCGATTGCGACAGCACGGTTTCCATTCAGATCATATGTATTACCGGGTAGATCTGGGATCTTGCTACCTTGAACTACCGATTTCTTGTTCACAAATGTATAGATGCAATATCTAGAACGCTCGGCTCGTACCGGTTTCCAACCCGGCGAGCGTCCTAGTTTAACATCTTTTCTGTAGATTCCGGGAGCATACCTGCATGTTTGGCCGGGTTGAACCATTGGCGGATCTGGTTGTAAAACTCTTCCATAGGACATTTTCCCATATCATGTAATTCCCCGCACCCCCGGCACACAAAGAGGCAGTGATCTGCCGGATGTCCTCGCTTGCCACACTTATGGCAAGTGAGGCGTCTCCAACATCCTAGATCTGAATGCTTCTTGGATTCGCAGTGCGAGCAACGGTTCCGATCCGATCCGCCGCTCTGGGTCCGGGATCTATGATCTGGTGGGGTTTGATCCGTCGACTTGTGGGTGATTGGTACTTGCTCGACCTTCTCCATACCAGGTTCCATCTTGGGACTAACCTCTTGCTCAGCTGCCAGGTAGATTCGCCGATGATTGCCTCCGTCCGAGTCAGATCCATCCGATCCGTCGGATCCGGACTCAGATTCAGACTCTGCGGTCTGGATATGTACCGCGCGGACATGTTTCGTTGTAGCTGCAGGTGCTGGATTAGTTGCCTTCTGCTAGTACTTGCTGGATCCGAATGCGGCCTTCTTCTGTCTGCTCATTGCACATTCACGGGCTCGTAGCACTTCTTCCAGATCGTCCGCGCCGGATAGTCGTAGCAGAGTGAGCCTGTCAGCTAGATCTTGATCCTCCAGAGTCTCAATATAGTGATCCACATGTTCGCGTCGATCCTTCGCATTACCGTCCTTGAGCTTCAACTTTGCGCGTAACCCGGCGACATTCAGACGGTAGAGATAGTCGAGGGGAGACTCCTCTGGTCGGCGTCTGGCATGATAATACTGTCGGGCCACTGATACCCCAATCCGCAATACTGGATTTGGAAAGCTCGGAGCAGATCAGACCATTTGTTACTGGTGGATCTGCTTAGTTGGCGATACCTGTTCTTAGCGGACCCAGCCAATAGATCAGCGAAGGTCAGACATTTTTCTTCTTCGGAGGCTTGATCTCGCATGAACGCCGATTGCACTTTGCCAATCGACGCTCTGGCCCGATCTTCGTCTTGATCTTTCCCCGTGAATTCCTTGAGGTCTGAGATCGCGGAGATCCGGACTCTCTGGATCATGGTTGATCCGGCTGATCCGGTCGTGGCTGTCGCTACCGTTGCTCGAGCGGCCATGGGGAAGTCGATATCATCTGGATCATACTCCCATCGAGATGCGCTGTGTTCAGATCTTACAGATTCCATATCTACATCTTGCGAACCTGGATCCTGTACCTTCACCGCTCCTTGATCCATGATCGGCCCTCGCTGTTCCGCCAGGAATCTACTCATGGCTGCTTCGAAATACTTCTGCAAGGTGTCTGATGAGGCATCTGACGTTGTGGCTGCTGTGACCTGGTCTTCAGAGGCCGGGATCGTCCTTGAGCGGCCGGATCTCGGCTGATTCCGACGTTGGATCTTGGATCGCGCCTCCAGCATTGAAGTACCAGACGGTCCCAGAGACATTCGCTTAGGCTCCGATGAGAGATCTGATTCGTCCTCGGCAGCCGATGCGTAATGTGATGAGGACGTTTGGCGGTCCGTAATACTTGCCGGAGGTGATGGCACTGGATCTGTGATCTGCGGGATCTCGCCGACAAGGATCTTAAGCTTTGAGAATAAATCCTTAGTGGCAGTCTGGATCACCTTCAGATCCAGATCGAAGACATCATCCGCATCGAAAGCTCCAGTGGTCATCCCTGCTTCCCTCAGCAGTCGCAACAAATCCTTGACTGCTTCTAATTTGTTGGCAGTCTTGATCGGAGCTGATACAGGTTCCCTTGGATCCCCGACCTGCTTCAGCCTCAGGATCCGCATCACGGGATCTCGATCCAAGAACTCGCGAAGTTCATTGTGATAGAACAAGTTCTCTAGATCTTCGTCGGACCAACCTTGTCCCGATCTGGATCTAGGTTTAGATCCGATTTGATCTTCATCATCCATCTCTGGAGCCTTCATCTTCTTCCGTGTTGACTTCTTTTTGGGCTTCTTCTTATCGGATCTGGAGATTGAAGGATCCTTGGGTGGATATGGTGGAGGCTCGACCGGAGATCCGACCAATCTGTACGGTTCCGCTTTCGCCTTCCCTTGTTTTGTTGACGGATCTCGACTTGCGTCGAGATCCACCGGGGTCCCCGCGGGGACCTGTGGAGGTAGAGGTATTTCTTCTAGATATGGATCTGGATCCAGATCACCCTCTCTTCCGTCAGCTGAGTTCCTCCTAGCGCTCTGCTGATCCGCGGATCTTGATTCATTCAGCGGCATCATCGTCGATCCGAGATCCGATGACGCTTGATCCCCTTGTTCAACCTTCACTTGAACATCTTCTTGAGACTCACGGTGAAATCCCGAGTCACCAGCAGATCCGGGCACGCGCACCATTGTGGTGTAGCGCGATCAGCAAAATCTGCGAGGTTGCTAGATCCGACTTCCCACCAATGCCCGGACACCGACTAACGAAGGGGGTCCTCCGATGATCCGTGATCTGCTGGACTTGCTCACCTTGTGTACCCGTCGGTTGGGCTGGATCTTCCTCTCTTGGTGACTGCTAAGTTGCTCGATCTGTGTTGGTTGAACGTCTTGGCGTGACGTTGGGGTTGTAGAGTAGCGTGGAAGTCTTCACACCACTCGCCAGTAGTAGATCCGGAGTCCAAGCGATTAGATCAAGCTTGGATCCGGCGGCCTAGATCTGGATCCGGCCCTGCAGTAATTCCTTTGTAGTAGATTTCCCTTTACGCGGGGTCCTTTGATTGCTTGGCGCTTCCTATAGCGCGATCTTGATCGTTGAGAAACCCAAGATCTACCGGCTAAGCAATTAATACCGGGATCTTGGATCTGCACTTAGGGTAAGATACTAGGAGGTTGGATCTAGCCAATATATTATCTAGATATTATCAACCACCCTAGATCTATACACCTAAATCGCTATTAATACCGTAGGGCCAATGTAGTTCCCGTTTCCAGGCGCGTAGCGAAGCACTTGTGCCGTACAATGCAAATTCGGTTCTGATTTAATGTTAAGACCTATCCCATCCTGTATCCTATCCTTAACGACACATCGAAGGATTACGCTATCCTGATTCTTGTCCTTTCTTGTCCTCACCATCATAGCAGTCGATATCTTTGCAGATCACCCTGGATCTGGACCATAAACAGTAGATCACTAGTCGCAATGTTGTGATCTGGACTTCTCCTTTCTCCAATATCGTAATCATCCCTCATAGTATCCAGATCACACGTCTCCCGAGGCAGATCATGCCTTAATAAGCCAGATCATGCTGATCCAATTCCAGATCGGCTAGATCGGGTAGATCTCCTTGATCTGGGATATCTGTGGTTGATCCAGTGATAATACTTCGTAATAAGCATAATCGTGATATATCCCAGCTTACTCGATGCTGTTAATCCTCCAATCGCCGTCCAGCTTTGCCATAATAGCTCTAGGTCCTAGATCACCCCGATCCGCCTATAGATCTAGGTCCTCAGATCTTGATCCGAGTTCCTTGAATGGAACCTGATATGCGTACCGATCTAGTCTTCACGGCTATAGATTATAGCTTAGATCCAGGTGACTCGGTCTAGATTACCAGTTTCCATAGCGCAAATAGGCGTACTGCCACACCCATCTCATAATCACGCCAGTCCCACATCATCCATATCCTTATGTGATCATCCCAACCCTTCGGATCTTGGTATATGTATAGATCGTATGTCAATACATCTATCACGTCCCACCCAGGGTGTCACTAATCTCCATCAATCTTATCCACCCGCTGGATCTATAACCAGATCCATCCACGTCAGCTCGTCATCTACTCCAATCACATCACGTCAGGTCCGATCACGTCCAAATCGGATCTTTCCTGGATATTCCAATTCCTGGATATTACAATACCCAATCTTTCCAATCCACTCCACCACACAGCTGCCTGCTGCTGACGGTGGTGGTGCAGAAATCCAGCACGCAGTCTCGAAGGTGCGTGCTGCGGCCTCGGTGACGCGTGGAGAAGCGCCTGGAGGCCGAGGTGCTGCGAGTGGTCGTCGGGAGATGGCACCAGGTACAGTGTGCGCTTGTTGACGATGTTGATGGCGCTGTTCTTGACTGGGGAGAGGGTATTTGGCTTTGTAGGTGTGCTGCACACGCCGGAACTAGCGGGTATTATAACACCTTCCTCGGCAATGGGGTTTCAAACACCATCAACACGAACACCACCGGTGTTATTACAAGACGTATGTCTAGACAAGTTGGTGGTGTTTGCCCCCGAGATGGAGCCCTGGATGAAATCTAAACAATATCGCCAAGTGGGTACTGCCTATATTGTGGGTAGAGTATGCCGTCGTCCAATGCGAGGCAAGTTTGCATCACTTTTCGAGATTCGTTGGCTTGATAGCCAATTTCAAAATGCCGTAGAACGCGTTAGCGTCGGCATCATGCAACATGGTGTGGAGAACTACGCGGCGCTTACCAGATTGAAGGATAGCCCAGATTGGCAGGAACTGGTTAGTGGAGGTGCGGATGACGACATTAACATTGACGATTCGGCTGACCTTCGTGTGGTCGAAGGTTACGAGGAGTATGACCCAGGGGTACTGATCCCAACGAGTTTCGAAGAAGTAGAGGCAATTGAGAACATGCGCTTGGAACCTACGGGGAGTGTCGATGCACCTGGAGATTTGTATGAGCGTAACGATGGTTCGACTATGACGAGACTTCGACCTGAATACAAGCATCTATTTCTTCAATCTACCACTTCGAGTTTCTTCGCCTACTTGCCATTATACTTTTGGCACCAAGTTCTCTTCGAGACAAACAAGTACGCAATTATCTACGACATCAGAATTACGACTTCTTTTACGCTTCATGAGCTAATGACCTTCTTAGGCATTATGTTCTACATGGCGTTGAACGACAAAGGCGAATACGCCAATTACTGGGGCGCACCGCCCGAAGATATGGTATTTTGTGGGAGCTCGACATCTTTGGATAGCATCATGTCGCTGAATCGATACAAATTACTACGACGGTGCTTTAGCTTCAATGCGGCTTCTACGACGCTAGGCCAAGACGCAGCTGCTCCAATTAGGCCCATTTTGAATTTATTGAAGGTGACCGGTGGCTTTTACGTTGATGTTGGGAGAAATATTGCTCTGGACGAAGCCAGCGTAACGTGCAGGTCTCGACAAGGTCGTCACATGATTGTTTTTAACCCAATGAAGCCTACCGGTAAGTACCATTTTCGACTGTATGTAGTCTGCTGCTCGACTACTTGGATCGCGTTGAACTACAAGCTGCACTGCAATCGATGAGACGTGTCCCATCGACTTGATGGGGTAGTTGGTGAGGTCGAGGCCCAGCAACTGCGTACTGAATTCGACAAAGTGTCGAAATCCGTCAGCATGTGCTAGAAGTTATCAGAGCATTCTTTGGAACGAAGCGTATTGTAAACATGGATAACTATTACAGCTCCGTGCAACTTCTACAAGAACTGCAGCTCAAAGGTCTCTATGGGCGAGGGGCAATTAAATCCAACAGCAAACATTTTCCACGGCACACCATCCTCGACGAGTCCAAATGTTCCCGTGGTGATCATCACCAAGCGATCTCCAGAGACTTTAGTATGATAGCGGCTTCGTGGTGCGATTGTGACGTCGTCAACATGATTTCGAATGCCGACGCGTCGGCGATTACCCCGGTTTCGCGCACAGTTGCTAGCGAGTCGAATTCTTACCCAGCACCAACATGCATAGGGGAGTACAACAAAAATATGCAAGGTGTCGATAGACTTGATCAAATACGAGGACGTTTTTCGATTGCAGATGGACATTCTTACAAACGATGGCATAAAAAGCTAGCGTTGGAATTAATTGACGTCGCACGAGCTAACGCATACCTGACGCGCAGATTGTCAAAGCCGGACCCGGCAGCACGCGATCCTCAACGACAATTCGTAATGGAGCTGGCAGCCGAGCTTATGAACGGTAAGTGGGCCGACGCGCCCAGCGAAGGGCGCTTGATATTTGGTGCTCGACTTGATGGTGTTGACAGCGTGGAGGCAAATAGCCGAGAATGCATTCCGTCTGTCCCGCGGTTGATTCCCATGGACAGCAGTCCCATCAGACCATGTGGTGCTATTGCATCAAAACAAATCCACGGCAAAAAGAGTAGGAAGCGCCGGCGCTGCATTATTTGTCGCTGGGAGGAGCGCTATCCCGCCGAGGTTACCACCTACTGCCTTACTCATGGCGTCTGCCTTTGCGGAGAAGTCCACGACCAGCCACCGAAACCATGGATGTGTCCACGAATTTCGTGGACATGTTGGGATAAATTTCACAAGTTCTACCTTCCTAACAAGCTTTTCGCGGCCAAGGGCGTTATAAGTCGGGGATCCGCGCTTGCTAAAATGAAGAGAAGCGATCCTGGAATCGATGCGACAGGTGTTCAACAGGTTCCGACCACGCCTGATTCGGGTCAAGGTGCTGATCCTGCTATGAAGCCGAATGTTGTGCGGCAAATTCTGATTTAATCAGCTATACTAGTGTTATGAGTTTAGTGAAGTTGCGTAATACCATATAGCAATTAATGTGACTTGGTAATGACTGTGGTATTGCGTTATGAATCTTTGTAAACGTAAAAAGGTGTCAGCTCAGACTTCCAGCTGCATGCTACCATTACTGTCTGATCTAACTTCCAACGCTCACAAAATGGCTGTGAACATCTCGCACTGTGCCTAGGACAGAAAAGCGATGTCGCCGCAATGACTCGCGCATTGGACATACCACTTAGTTCTCTGGCCACAACAAGCTTCGCTGTCTCTTCAAACAGGAAGTAGTTAGCAAACACGATTGTGGCCTCACTCGTAGGGGGCTGCTTTGACAACACAAGATCTCGGACATCTGCAGCTTTGAGGAACACCTTCCGAAGTAGTGGGTACGTATCACTACTTCGCTGTATTCGCTCAACAGCAAGGGAACACAACTCACCTCTTACCTCAACACCAATACACTTGCTAACCTTGGTCGTTAGCGCAACTTGCGCCAGTACATTGCTAATTCCAGCACCAACGTCAAGGAAAACGTCACGGTCACTCAGAGTCCCCAGCGCTTCCAACATTGATGATATTCCAGATGGCAATAGCTCCCCCGCGTTATTATGCATTTGACCAGCATGTTGGCGTACGTCTTTGGCGCTAATATCTCCAAAAATCGACACCATAGCGCATGTCACTTCAGGCAGCGTGAGTAGATTTGGACTTGATGTGATAAGTGCTTCCTTCCACGGCGCCGTTCGGGGGTTTCGCTGCGGCATCGGTAGCGGTTCCAGAAACGCTATGCTTTCTGCTTCAGATTCGCGAGTAGGTACACCGAGATCTGGATCCTTCGCAAGCTCATCCGTGTCCCGTTCTGCGACTATTACTACCGCTTGTTGACTTGTTTCGGATTTTGCTGCTGCACACGCCAATATCTGGTGTGCTGACTTCGCGGTAGCTGACACACTATCCGTCAGTTGCAGCTCATTCGGGGGTGTTGGCACATATTTTTCAGCTGGCAACTGCATGTTCACAGTTGCAGACAAAGGCACATTGGCTGCTTGTCGCGACACACGAGAGGTCCGTAGGGAAGCCTCAGCTGACGCTGGCAGTGTTGGGTGTAACGCAACACTACGTACTCGCCGTGTTACACCCGCGGAGACCGTTAGCAGCACCGGGCGTAGACGCGAAGCACTCGAAAAGAAGCACGGGGGGGAAATGGCGATAGTTTTACCATAGGTTCTCTTGAGACTAATCAATTCACAGCTGTAGCTGGCGGGCCGAACGCTTGAACTTAGCCATGCGGCGTGCAACGTAGTCCCATGTTATTCGGATACCTTCGATCTCAAACTGTAGTGCAATTTGCACAAGTTGTTTGTCTTCCCAGTCCTGGAAACTGGTGCGCATTATGAAAAATGCGCATCTTACTTAATTTAAGTATTGCGGAGCAAACTCCAACAGCTTCATTTATAGTATGTTTGGGTTAAACGAGTGGCGACCAGCAGCCACTGAATGGTCTAGGATGGGTTTCCCCGACTATGTCTATGAAGTTGTCCATATGACATTATATCTTACGGTAGCTCTGTTTTTTATCTGGCAGAGCTTCGATGCTAAACTTATCCTCATCAATATGATTGGTAGTAACAAAATACGGTACCGAAGATCGGGTTCTCAAGCTAAAAGGGCGCCTTATGCGCCCTTTTACACGTCGTTTGCTCACCCAATAGTGTCTAAAAGGGCGAAAAATATTGCCTTTTACCGCGAAAGGGATAATCAAATCATAGAATTTGACAAGACTAGTTTAAGTTTTCTTTTGCAAGAAAGCGGAGTTCTTGGATTTTTTCTTGCAAAACGCCGAGTTGCACGGAACCGTGGAGCACGTTGGCAAAACCGATTTGTACGACCTTCCCAGTACGGCGTCGATATTGTGGTCACCCTCGTCATCGCCACCTGCCCCTGTTACAGCGTCGTCACGGGCGCGTGCTTTCCAGACCAGAAGTCATGCACCAAAGTATGCGGTTAACCATAATAGTTTTGGTTGTAAAGCTAGCTGCAGAAAATTGAGAGGGAGCAATGTTGAGGTGTCAGCGTGGGATTGCCGCTTTGAAATTACCGTGCTAAAATCACAGGGACAAGCACGGAGCGGCTATTTTATCAGTCACTGCAACTTTATTGATGACAGACGGAATTTCCAGTTTTGATCAATATGACATTCGCGCAAGCATTTTTCATTGCAGCGTTATACGTTTCGATCGGTCTGATCACCGATTTATCATTTTCGATGCTTGTTTCAAACCAAGAGTCTACTCTGCTCTGTATGGAGCTGAGACTGGCTCTGGTATCCAGTTAGCTCTTATGGAAGAACAAATCAGAAATCTTCATCATCTCCCAAAGATCAACTCGAAGGTGGGAGGAAGAAGGAAAGACGACTGCCCAGCACAGGTGATACCAGCAAGAACACCGGCAAGGTAGAGCGAACCTGTTTCTGTTCAAACTTCGGCTAAATGGGCCACAACAGGTCGAGCTGCCCAACGAAGTAATCGTGATCTACACCAATGCACGGCGTTATTTAAAAACTCGACTTTCAAACTCAAAAAGTGCGCAATTAAAATCAAAATACCTGTTGTAATTGATACCTTAATAAAGTCGAGTGACTGTGACAACTGATATTAAAATTCTATGTGCCTACTTCCATGTCGTTGTAGCGGATAGCGCGCTGGTGATGTGGCAACGAGTGGCAAAATACCCTGTTACAGAGCTCTGGTGGCACAATTTCAACAAAGAGAGGGTCAGCAGCAAGTTTAAGATACTTGGCTCGATGCTCTGTAATCGTTGTTCCATCCGGTACACGCAGAATTGCAGGGCGTTGGTGCGCAAGAAATCGCTTGACGGCACTTTTATAAACAGAGAACACGTTCTCAATAGGATTCAGCATTGGGGAGTACCGCCCCAATTTCAGTACCTCAGCATCTTCGAACTCCTCCTCGTCGAAGACATCTTCGGCATCAGTGTGGCACGGTGCATTGGGAGATGCCATCCGAAGCTTGGCGGCTGCTACGCCGACCAAGCAGCCAATCCCGCACACAGTTGTTCCGCGTGCATGCGAACACTATAGAGGAGGCGATCCAGATCACCCTCCAAGAGGAATACAGCCACCGACAGGCTCGTACTCCTACGTCGGTGTGAGAAGACCACAATGCGTCAACAGACGCAGTGCAGGGGGCTCCAGCAGCTGGAGCTAGCACAGGGCCGGTACCCATGGAACTGGGTACGGCCGTACAGAGCTCCATCCGTTGCTACGGATGTGGGAAGCTCGGGCACATGCGACGTGCCTGTCCTTCCGGAGGGCAAAGGAAGTTCCCTTCCAAACCTAGGGGCTCGAGGGGCCCGTGGCAGAAGCCGCGACCCAAGAGCCAGGGGAACTGGGGTCACCAGTAGGGGCGGGGCGCCCTACTGGGGAAGATCTAAGTCCCCATGGTAGGAGTGCGGACGGCGCACGCCACGGAGGCTTAGCCCCTGAGAGCCTGGGTGCTCTCGAGACGAGAAAGAGCAGCGGCGGACTGCTCGTGGTACACGCGAGTGTACGGGGATCTCCTAATAATTTGAGCTCTTCCTCCGTAATGGACGAGGATGTCCTGGAGGTGTTCATGAAGCAGCGTGTAACGCGCTTGGATTTTGAGATCCTCAAAAACCCGGAGGATCCAGTGTATCCTCTCGTTAACGAGTTCTCGGATGTGGTGTCGAAACACCCACCACCCCAACTCCGGCCGGATCGGGGAGTACGGCACGAGATTGACCTCGCGCCTGGCACAAAGTACTATCACGAGGCAGTGGCGATTACCCCGCGAACAGCGATTCGATTGATACTTTCTTCACCGAGAAGGAGAAGTCGGCCATGGTGCGGAAGTCGAAGTATCCGCACTCGACGCCTATCTTCTGTGTTCGTAAACCGAACGGGAAGTGTCGTCTGGTTCATGCTTATAACAAGCTGAACAATGCGACGGTACGGACACAGACGCCGATACCTGGCAAGGACGTGTTGTTGAACAACATATCGGGCTGTACGCTGTACAGCGCCCTGGATCTGGTAGACGGATACTACCAGATCCTGATGCGGGAGAGTGACATTCCTCTCACCGCAGTGAGCGCCCCTACTAGGATGTTTTGGGAGTGGCTAGTGATGCCACAAGGGCTTTCGAATACGCCAGCGACATTCAATCGCGTGGTCACTCGACTGTTCAGACCGTTGCGTACGTTCGCACAGACAAACGTTGACGATATATTCGTCCATAGCCGTGCCGAAGACGGCCAGATGGCTATGGAGGTGCATTTGAAGCACCTCCGTCGAGTGTTTGAGGTCCTGAGAGCCACCAAGCTCTATGGCAACACGACAAGTGCGTCTTTGCAGCTGAGGAGATAAAGGTCCTCGGCTGCTTTGTCAGCATGGTCGGCATACGCGCCGATCCAGGGAAGGTCATGGCCATAGCGGCTTGGCCGACCCCGAGGTCGCAGAAGGACCTCCGGAAGTGGTTGGGCTTAGCCGACTATCTTCACAAGTACAGCGCGGGGTACGCTGAACTTGCTCGACCCTTGTCGGATCTCTTAAAGAAGGATGCCGACTGGGTCTGGGAGTAACAGCACCAGGATGCTTTCGACAGCATCAAGGTGAGCTTACAGCATGCACCAGACCTGTATCTGCCGGCCGAGACAAAGTCGTTCAGCGTCATCTGTGATGCTTCAGACTATGCAATAGGCTGTGCACTGTTACAGAAGGACGTTGAAGGACGCGAACGCGTCATCTCCTTCCTGTCCAGGCAGCTCAAGGCTACCGAACGGAGTTACCCCGTTCATAACAAGGAACTACTGGAACGAAATATGATCTTGCCAAGTTCAGAACACATCTCTTGGGTCCAAGGTCCTTTGTGGTCTACACCGATCGCGCGTCCTTGCGGACTGCCACCAACGCGCCGCATCTATCGCAGCAAATGGCGCAGTAGCTGATCTGACTCTGGGCTAGTTCATGTAAATTGGTTCACGGTTGATCGGTATGATCGATACGCTTAGCGTATCTGGCGGACGTGAACTACACGCCCATGGTGTGGCTCCAGTCCGACGGCAAGGATGCCAAAGTCGATAGGCTCTCGTCTCAACATCGGGCATAGCTCCACCACAGGCGTACCATCTTGCTCCGGTACGTGACAAGATCACAGGGAAACAAGCTGCGCAGCTGTTCTTAGATAGCGTGTTCCGCTGTTATGATCTACCAGAAGACTATAGTCTCTGATCGAGCCCGATGTTCCCAGGGGCGTTCTGGGATACCCTATTCCAGCTTCTCGGAACTAAGTTGACAATGCCAACTGCGGACCATTGTAGCGAGGCCGATGAAACCTTTATCGTCCAGTGGGTTTGTATAGCGCAGCCCAAGATGTTCCTCGGGGTATAGACCCAGAGAATCGACTTGGGGGTTAACAGCAAGGTGATCGATCCAGAGGTTCGCAGCCGCGAAGCTTTAAACCCAGAGAATCACTCCCCTTGGTTGGCGTGGGTACCTTGTGTAATCCTTGTCGGCTCGTTTGTCATCGTCGGAACGGCACTCCACCGATTGTAAGTGTAACCTTGAAGAAGTGCCGGAGCGCACGTCAAGTCCAGAGCGCAACTCCACACCAAAAGGCAAGCCCAGAGAATCAGATCACCCGAAACCCAGAATATCACAGATTCAGGGTCCGGTATTTCAGTCAACTGCGGGACTTGAAACTCAGAAGACACCTTACCCAAATGCCCTCTTTAGCTTGATAAAATCAACAAATACAGGGTATACAAACACTACAAGTAGCCGTCACTTATTCTTTTGGACCCTCGGACGGTGGGTCACACCTACACTAGGCTCACTCGAGTCTGAAATTCAGGGGCCTAGCTCCCCTGAGACTCACACAAACGCGCACCACCTCCAATACAGGAGGAAAATACAATCACTATCAATAACCTTCCCTTCACACAAGTACTCAATTCAAAATTCTGGAGGCGACTACCTAGCACCCCAGAATACCCTTTGGTATAATATGAAATGGGCTACCACGAGCACAGCAAGTGACCCAACTAGGATATGGAATAGATGGATCACCCCAGGAAGCGCAAGGCCGTCACTGGTCCCCACCTAACTGGACTTGAGTTTGATGGAGTCCACACAGACGGCCGTCCTTTGCCGTTGATGTACTCTTAGCGTCCCGCGGTCGTAGTCACGGGTCCTCCGGAATTCCGTCGGCAGGCTTGGCCGAAGTCACTTGAGCAGTACAGGGAAAATTGAACTCTGTTTGTCTTTTTATCAGCTACTTCTCTTTCTCTATCTCTTCTGCATTTCTCTTTCGGCAAATATCTTCTGTTCACTATGCTTGAGGTCGAATATCTTGTCTTAAGTATACCTTGGGTTCAGCGGTCCAAACTTGCGATCGACTTGCGATTCCATTGTTGTCAGGCGTCGAAAGTGCCAAATGTGGGTCCTTGGTCTTGGTATAGTATGGCATGAGACTCCCTCTCGATTCCTTGAAAGTGTCCAATCTGCACATCTGTAATGATTCTTCAAGGTCACAATCACTTGATGACAGACTGGCTTCGGACTGACTCGAAATCCAGAGAATCACATGACACTCAGGGTCATCCCTGAATTTCCTGTGAAACTCTGGGGGTCATTGGGGGTTTATGATGATCTTTGGATGTTGGCTTAGGAGACACTTGATTTTGGTATTGAGAGGCTGGATTCGTGATCCAAACCCAGAGATTCATCTCGAACTCTGGGTCACTCATACCCGTGGCGGTGAACTCTGGGTCACTTGCACTCAGGGGGGTGAACTCTGGGTAGTAGGTCTGCTACGTCACAGACTCAAGTGTATCTCCAAAAATCCAAGCACTTAGCAGGTTTAGCGGTCTCCTGCGCATGATCACGATGGTAGTGGGTTGATTCTCAGGGTAACTTGATTCTTGGTAGTACTCTGGTCCACAGCAAGATGATGTGTACTCTGGTATACGTTCACCAGAGACACTTTCCGCAAGACTTTAGTCACTCATCGTAAGGGAAAGTCCGCGGCTGGACTGAGTGTTTTTTGCATCCCTGGGTGTGCACTCCCAGGAATCACACTTCCAACCAGTTGGGCCCATCTGCGGTCAAGCACCGGATTCATCCCATAACATCACTTTTCTCCCCCAGTCGCCACCCGTGTCACACGGGTATAGTCGTGCCGCATCCAAGTCATCCACCAATCACAGTCCAATACAAACTCCAAGTCACAGAGGTGACGGCACGTCGTCGGCAAATTTCTGGAAACCGCCTCGTGTCAACAGCCCCTCCTGGTCCGGGTCCATCAAAGAGGAAATCGTTCCGAACTGGTGAACCATGGCCAGGCCACGAAAACACAGAGCGTCAGCCGCCGTTGACATCAATACGGCCGTTGCACTCTGTAGACTCCCTGGATTTCACACACTTCGACGACACCCTGTCTCCCCAACGGTTGGTCGGGACCTATCTTCAAGGTTCTCTTCTCAAGCACAAAATCTCCAACTGGCAACGCGAGGTCATATCTCCATTTCACAAATCGTCAACATGGGGAGCTCTCCGCCTAAGGATAACAAACAAGCTTCGACGTCGTCTCAAGGCACGGCACCTTCCAGCAATACGTCCCCCCAGGTGGTCGCTGATAGTAAACCAGCGGCCGGCTCTCAAGGGCGCCGCCTAGCGCCACTCTGGTGGACGAGTCCGAGGCGATGGAAGTCAAGCAAGTCCCGCTCTCTGGTACCACAGGCAAGTCCTCTGGCGCGGACATGCGCGAGGCGGACGGTGATGCCTCAGCCAGCGCTGCAACCGGCGAAGCGAGTCTGGAATCTAAGGCTCCGGATGTGAACATGGAGGGCGCCCCTGATTTCAAGCCACCGCGACATGCGAAATTGGAGGACGCCACGGGACTCATTTCCGCGGGTATGTTTCGCCAGGAGGAGGTCGATCCGCCTGACTTTCTGGTTCCTGAGTGTCCTTCGCACTGGAAACAGCCGGCCCCTCCGGATCTCTAGACCAATACATACCTCGTGGGAGTTCTGGGCATTGTGAATGACATTCGCGCAGGTGCTTTTGCTATTGAAGGCTATGGTGGCGCAACTACTCTCATCGGCTTCGAGGAGCTCTCAGAGGACGATCTCCAGGACCGAAGGAGATTTGTGGCGCGAAGGTTGGGGTCGATGTTCTAATCCCACGGCGCTCACTGATTTCGTCGTACGATCTGGACAACACCCTGAATTCCATTGCAGTTCGACCTGAGATGGCTTCACTGCTGCGCCACTTCAACAGCACGCGGTTCGCAGAGCGTGTGTTCAAGACAACCGGCTACTTGCGCGAAGTCCTCGGGGCATACAAGAGCATGCGTTCTCTGGCCGTCGCTCAGCAAGGAACTACTGCCATTCAACAGGCAGTCGACGTTCGTCGTAAGAACAAGGAGTTGAAGCGCGCTTGGAAATTCACCTGCGACTACTGTTTTCTGGAAGTTCAGGAAGCTCTGGGTAAGCTGGATTCCGCTGAGTCTGAGCACAAGATCGCGCTGCAGGAGCAGAAAACCCGGTACCAGGACGAGATTGATTTTCTGGAATCTGAGAGAACACAACTGAAGGCGCGCCTTGCCGACTCTGATACATAGGTGCGCATCCCTAAGTCGCGTCTCGAATCCGCCACTGTGGATCCCTGGAAATTCTCTGACTTCCTGCAGGAGCACACTGACTTCACGGGAAATTGGGAGCGTCTTCACGATCTCTTCGAGCTTTGCGTTAAGAACACGAAACCTCCGGAGTCCTGGGACACGGTCATGAATTTGGCGGCCATGGACAAGCGCAAAGCTGCGATAGCTCCATACCCAGAGAAGAGCCAGCGTATGCCCCATCCTCAGGGTCTGATTCCACCAATCGCCCCCAAGTGTTGGATCTCACGGGTACTAGCAGCAATTCTCAGAGTGGCTCGGGTGCCGGTAACAAAACTCAGGGCTGTAAGGAGTCCCAGAGTTCCAAGAAAAACTCAGGATATCAAAAATCCCAGGATTCTGGAACGTCGGGCAAGCAGCTGCAACCCGCACACCCCAAGGTTCGCAAGGTCCAGCGTCGCCCCAAAGATCACCAGCCCGGTCGCGGCGGCGAGAAGACTGTGGTCTCCAAGGTGGCCGCTCACTCGATGCTTCCTGGTGGTGTCTTCTGGAAAGAAGTTCGTCCGGACGTAAGTCAGGCTATTCTCGCGGGACTCAAATACGACACCGCTATAGAATGGATTGGCAACGATCGAGCGGCTCACGGACACTTCTGGCAGCCACAGTTGGTCAAGATGCTTGTCAGCATGATGTACTGGCGTCATCTTGACAAGACTCCCTGGAGCAAGTACGTCCCTGAGGCCTACTATGAAATGGCCGACGAACGTTTGGATCGGCGGCTCCGACGCGGTGACGTTCCGGCACCCTGGGGAAACCTCGATGACCACGTGGTGTACCCTGACGAAGATGCAGATTCTACGGTGGATGACATCGAGAATGACCCAGAGTATCAGTCCCCAGCCCAGGAGCCAGGAGAGAGTGCCTCCAGCAGCAGTTCCGAGGAGGAGGATGAAGAAGTCGCCCCTGAGATCCCGGACGAGGACGACACCGCTGAGAACGACGACGGTGTCGAAGCTAAAGAAACCCTGGAATCCAAACCTTCCGCCAAACGTCTCCGTTCGGGTTCCAAAGAGGGATCTCAGGGTCCCATCTCGAAACCCAAAAGGCAACGCCCCAAGGTGACCAAGAAAAACACTTCTGCTCATCAGGGTTCCAGTGGGTCTCTGGGAAACAAGGTTGCTACATGCCCCAAGCATCCATCCGCACTAGCACGCAAGTCATACGCAGAGCTAACTGTGGACGATTTACTGACAGCTGAGGATCCCGAGAATGGTGAGACTTCCTGGCGTATCTACGGAGTTCTGGTGCGATATCCAAGTTCGGCCAAGAGCGCGTCCTGCCAGACTCCTGGGTTCCCAGAGTACGAAATTAACAAGTACTCGTACGACGTCGATCATGACCGCTGGAACCGCGGGGCATATCAAGAAGGCTAGGATTCTGAACCCTGGGTAACTATGCTCCAGGGTCGCATCCGGGTCTTCTACTTCCATGAACGGGACATGCTGTATGCGAAGGCGCTCAAACTGGTGGAGGACATCGTGGATGTCATGCACAAACATGCACAGGCGATTTGGGAGCGCGGACACTGGGTACCTATCCCGACTGAAGAGAAGGCAGACATTGTCCTTGAATCCCAGCGCAAGTCGTAACGCGCTTCGTAGGGCGTTCAAGACGCTCTTGGACCGCTCCCACGACATCCCAGGCGTTTTACCATCATTATGGAACGAGACTGGATTTAGGAGGATCCCAGGGCCGAGGAGCTCGGGAGACCCACGTGTAAAACCCTTGATCTTCAGCTAGGTACCCTGGATATGCGTGAACCTGCTCGACGCCAATGGAGCACCGCAATCGATGATGAAGAGTGGCTCCAATACGTGCCAGACAACGTCAAGCGTCACGTCAAGCCCGTGGCCATCCGCAAGCTTAACCCTTTATCTCTCACGCACTCGTGAAGGCCAAGGTGTTTCTTAACCCTGGTAATAGCTGAGTTTTTACATGTCGTAGCATAATTTCCAATGATACCCAGGGTTTCACCTCAGCATTTCGCCTTATCTTCCTCAAAAGGGTCAACATCTTCTGACTTGTTCTTTGGGTTGCTTACCTGAAATCTTCAAAGTCTCCGTGGAACTCATCGTCGTCCCTTTGCTCCTTAATACTCCGCATGGTGCCCAAGCCTCAGCAGTGCCCTTCTCCATAGTCAAATCGAATCAAGTAAAATCACAATCACACTTCTGACTCCAATCGCCACACATTCCTTCGATCTTCCTCAGGGTTTCTTGTTATTTACTCAGGGTATTATCCCCTAAATTTCACCTCCAACTGTGGATCACAATCATCTCAGGATGCTAAACCCCAGGGTGATCATCGCCGGCCTGCATGGCCTGGAAACGGGCTCGTGCTCTTGCGCCTTGATTAAACTCATACAGTAAGGCACCACAGTTTAGCTTCGACACAGGGAGCCACTCGGTCTCGTCATAGCCCTTCCACTGCACGAGATACTCGCGTATCCGTCTTGATGTCCTAGTTCGTTTTGATGTCCTAGTTCGTTTAGTCCATCGCAAATCCAAGATTCGTTCGACTTCGTACTCATCGTTCACAGCATCGGGTTCCCAGCTATCCTCGGGCAACAACGCTGCGTCGAAGACGTCGTCTTCGTTCACTTCGATCTCCGCGGTGGGCCGTTTCGGGGACAGTGCTATGGGCTTCAGTCGACTCATGTGTACCCAGGGATTCACACGATATCCTGTGTTCTCGACTCTGAGTTTCACGCGGAAATTGTCATGGATTTCTTGAATTCTGAAGGGGCCATGCCACATATGAGCCAACTTGCGACTCAACCCGGACTGCACTTGAGCATGTACAACCAGACAGCGTCGCCCGCCGCGAATCCCGACCTCAGACGTTCCGACAATTTCTTCCACTTCCTGGTTTGCTCAGCAGAGCGTACCCACTTGGCCTTCTTCTGAAGATCCTCAGCACAAGCTTGCGCATAACTGTAGTCACGTTGCGGTTTCCTGCGCCATTCATACGCGGTGCGCTCTTGGACACTCGAGAGCCTGGGCCCATGCATCGCTGAAACAGTGCCATGTGCATCCCAGCCTGTGTACCAGAAAAAACGGAGTATCCAGGCGAGTAGCATCGAACGACGTGTTCAGGGCGAACATCAGGCGTTCTTCATGGTCGTCCCAGTCACTCTGGGCCGCCTCAGCAATGTAAGCTCGGATGCTGCGCACAACAGTCTGCACTGACCGCTCTTGTTGTCCGTTCGCCTGGGGGCGATACGCTAGAGTGGCCCGCTGCTTACTACCCATAAGTTCACGAAAGCGTGTACACACTTCACTCATGAACCTTGGGTCTTGGTCGTGCCTCAGCATCGAGCTCGCTCCGAATCTCCTGAAAACTTGTTCCTCGTACACCTCAGCGACGTCTTGACCTGTCGTAGAGCTCATGGGTTTGCACATGACAAACCCTGAGAACGCATCCTGAAAAAGCAACAGGAATGTATTCCCACGGTCCGACTTGGGCAAGTGTGTCACGAAGTCCATAGATACGACTTCGAATGGGCGCCTGGGTTCGATGTTCCCAGGGGAGGGCCCTGGGTTCTGAGGGCGTCCCTTGCCACTGGCGCAGTCCACACACTCTTTGACGAAGGCTTCCACGTCGGCGTACATACCATGCCAATTGAACTCAGAACGCAGCTTCTCGTACGTTCTCGTGATTCCCTGGTGTCTACCCTGAAAGTCTTCGTGTGCGTAATGCAGGATATCAGGCTGAAGAGCTTTCGGTACTACAAGTCTGAGTTCATCGACCATGTCTCGAGGGCGATCTCTGGTAGACCGACTCAAACGATACACGACTTCTCTGGAATCCAGTACAAAATCATCAGCGACCTTCGCAATTTTCCTGGCTTGAGCGTGCAACAGCTTTGTAGTGTTGCCCCTCAGGAAGTCTTTGAGCTGCAACAGATAACCATCCATATCCTGGTGCACCTTGATGCGCCGCCATCGCTCGGCCTGGTATTCCAGGGGCCCCATAGGTTCGCCTTGAGCTTCAGATTCCTGAGTCTGTGCGCGAGTTATGACTGCGAACACTTTGGCCGCCGCCGGCAGCGGGCACACTCAGGTCATGGCATACTCAGAGCTTCAGTACCCTGAGAATCATCCCCGTGAATTCCGGCGTTCGGCAACACCTTCGGCTTTACCAGCTTCTCGTGGATTTTTGACACCAACGGCAGATGTGTTCGTTTGTCGGTATCCTCCACTTTCCAGGACTCTCCAAGCGCAAGGGTCTTGGACGTCAGGTAGTCTGCTGCCTGGTTGAACTCTCGGTTGATATGTACCAGACGCACAGACTTGAACTTAGTCTTCAGAACCTCATATTCGGCCAGCTTCCTCTGGAGGTTAGGCTGGTTACAATTGATGAGACCTTGGGCCTGCTGAATAGCAATCCTAGAGTCTCCAACCACAACGATGTCCTGAATTCCACGCTCGATTGCCAGGATGAGGCCTTTCAGAAGTCCATGATACTCAGCGTCATTTACGGTCACAACCTCCAAAATGAAACCCTGAGCATCCAGGATTTCCCACCCGGGGACACGCCACAGAATGCACCCGCAACTCCCTTGTCGCGTAGGCGTCTTAGCAGCGTCGTCGAAAATCAGATTGAAGCCTTCGTAGTCCGCCTCCAGCATCTCTATACTGATAGGTACTGGAGGTTTGACGCGCCCCTTGGCTGGGATCTGGTTCTCAGCGACTTCATCCAAGTGTTCTCTGGGGGTGATACCCGCACCTAGGATCGCAGCGAGACCGTCCTCGTCGCGTTGAACTCTGCGTATTTCCAGGTCCCAGTGAGGTAGCTTCAGCCCCCACTGCACGGTTCGGCCGTCTGCCGACTAAGAAGTCAGCAGCCATTTCAACACAGAGTATCGCGTGTAAACGACGATCTTAGGGCTGCCCTCAACCAGAGTGCGAAACACCTCCAGGACTCTCAGGATAGCGATCACCTCTTTCTCAGTAATGTGGTACCTCAGCTCAGCATCATACAGAATTCGACCTGTGAAATGGTCCGGGTGCACAAACCCCGTCGTACTCCTGGCCCAACACAGCGGACGCCGCCCACGGGTTTGCGTGCGGAATAATCACGAACGGCCTTGAGCGGTCAGGATGTCTGAGCAGTGGAGTTGATACGATCTTGCGCTTCAGGATCTCAAAGGCTTCTCGGGATCTAGACAGATCTCTCCTAGATTTCATCTGTTCTTCGGTCAACTCGTCCAGGACGGCTGCAATCACAGATAGATCATCAATGAACTTGTTGTAATAATTCAGACTCCCCATGAAAATCTGAACGCCTTTCAATGTTGTCGGGAACGGCAAGTCTTGGACACCCTTTGCAATCTTCGGAATTGCCCTGATACCCTAAGCACTAATCTCGTGCGACAGATACGGGATGGATAACTTCCCGAATTCACTCTTAGGAAGACTCACAGAGTTATTCCAGTAGCGTAGACGAAATAGCAGTACATTCAGGTCCTGGCATAACTGTTCCCAAGAAGGCGCACCGTGGGCGATATCGTCGATGTACGAACTTCGACCCAGGACAGGTCCCATCTGAGAGGGAGCCTGGATATTACGCTGAAACACAGTCATCTCGTCCGTCAGCACTGAGAGGTGCGGTGCACTATCACCTGAAACTGTGGGTTCCCTAGAGTTCAGCCCCAGAAAATCTAAGACATCCCGATCCACTTCAGCCTCTTCCTCAGGGGACAGCCACAAAAATCCCCACAGGCAGTTATTGAGTACTGCCTGGTAGACCAACGGTGCATTTTGAGGCCGAACGGCATCCTGACCCACTGGTAGTGTCCGTAGGGACAGACGAATGCGGAGATTAACTTAGCTCTCTCGGTCATCTTGATAGACCAGAAACCACAAGCCATGTCCAAGCTCATGAACCACATCGCCGACTCAAACCCGATCAGGAGATCATCAGTGAGTGACAGTGGGTAGTGCGAGAGCTTGATGAAACCATTCACCACACGATAGTCGATGCACATCCGGATATCCACGCCATTCTTCTTTAGGACGATCAAGATCGGGGATGCCCAGGGAGATATAGAAGTTTCAAACAGCCCGTTCTCCAGAAGCTTCTTCAGAAGTTCATACACCTTGTTCCACAGATGCGGTACGATAGACCTTGGGCGCTTAGCCACTAGCTTAGCGTCACCCACGTCCAGATCACACACCACTCCACGAGCGGGTGGGGGCTGCATTGCCATCTCCTAAGAAAATCTTCCGATGATACTCCAGAATTCGTCGCACTTGGTCTTCCATCTCAGGAGTTGTCTTCCCAGGGACTCCAACATTGGCCTCCTCGATCTTGCACTCAGGTGTCAAGTCCTTTATCTCAGGAAGCATACCCAACTGGTCACGCAACTGAGAGAGTAACTCGCTTCCTTCCCGCATATAGATCGCAGGCTCATAGTCGAGGTCCTCGGTCGATAACCTCATGCAACGCTCATATTCCTGCTTTAACTTCTCCAATGGGGTCCCAGGCATCCCAGAGATCGGGATATCCCAGTAATCCTCAACGGCGTCCAGCGAGTCGTCATCATCTGCAACAGAATCCAGAGAATCGCCTTCTTCACCTCGCCAACCCTGAGAATCACAGTCAATTTCCACCCCTAAACTCGGGGTTTTGGCGACATGTGAAGCAGTGCTGGCCACCCCATCCGTAAGGATGTTATTACCTAAGTCATTCGTGTCAACAGCCATATCTCGAGATTCCCGAAAGCTTTCTGGAGACACTTCATCTGTCTGAGTTGCAGCATCTTCTGCGAACCGCACACGACGGATCTTTGGTTTCCTGAGAATCGAAGCGAGCAACGCTATGTCAGGGCCTTTTGCAGGTCGCAACAGAATCTTCGTAGGCCTCTGGTACTTTGGGGTATCAACACAGGGTGGTTCCAGCGCGGCTAACCGTTCTGCACGAATCCTGCCCTCACGCGACTGGATATTCTCCAGGATGAGGGTCTACCACTCATGATATGCAAACGACCCAGGACGCACAAAGCGTCCGGCACGCGGGAAAAAACATACTCTACGATCCGAGCGACTGGTGTTCTGTTGTCAATCCAGACGTCCTTGTCCGAAATGTTGACCACCTTTACAGCAACCGGTCAGGATTTTACAGCGTAAATCAAGCGGGTAGCCCAGCGTCACCTCGTCCAGCCCACACAACTTCACGTTGTGGGTTCGTCAGTCCATACGAAATCTTCACCACCTTGGATTCCCCAGGGACCAAGTACCAACTACCCGTGGTCTCCACAGACTTGTCAACACCCAGACGCTCCTGATGGGTTCCACCCACATATCACGATCGTCTCCTCATCGCGAAGCGCCACAAGACCTTTACGAACACTGATCCTCACTCCAGCTGCAAACATGAAACTCATACCCAGAAAAACTTCAATTCCTTCGCCAATATTAGCAACCCAAAAATCCAAGAGATACACCACTCTCGGACCGAGAGTGATCTTCACCTGAGTGCTGGTGCCGATGTACGTCGGAACACCTCCCATACCGGATACCTTGGTTTGTTTATGCGACTTGAAACGAAGTCCGAGCTTACGCGCTAAGTCGAAACTCACAATGTTCACAGTCGCACCGGTATCTAGGAGAATTTTCGTCCGACAGTCATTCACGGCACCATGCACCATCGCCACATCACGTTTCTTTGGGTCTGGATCATTATCTTCCCACCAACCGTAGCGTTCCCCAAGGTTCAGTTTGTACTCCCTAATTTCTTCGGAGTTCACTACCCCAAGGTTCACTCGTTCAGTATGTAGATTTTCAGGGGAAGTCATGAAATCCTGAGTCAAAGTAGTCATGCAGTGTTGGTTATCTTGGGTTCTGGTTCTCAGCTCCGGGCCTACATACACTAGAACACATAACGCTAAGGCCTTCATTGGCCCGACGCATACTGGGACCCCGCCCAGCGGGCTTATTGGTTTGACGGCCGCCCAGCGTTTGCCTCGCCATCCTGGAGCTTATCCAGAATTTGGCTCGGCATACCCTTCAGCGCACCTTGACGAGCGAGTTTCTTCACAGCTTCCAGGGTCTTCCAGTCTTCACATGGTTTCCCGAGATGCATCTTGCCACAGTTCTCGCACGGTTGCGCTCGACACAAGTGAGTCGGGTGACCGATTTCCAAGCAACGATCGCACTTCCTGTCTTTCCAGCAGTCCTCTTCCGGGTATCCCCACTTGCGGCACTTCTCACAAAACTTGTCCCGGTTAGGGTTCTCGCGACGGGGAGAGCGGAATCCAGAATTCGCATTTGGTCCAGGTTGGACGTGTGGTGAACGCCATCTCATGTTATCCATCACACGGTATACCTCATTCGTCAAAGTCTGAGTCCATTCGACACCCTTCGCGCTCGCCAACCTTCCAGCGCTAGATGTGACTGTTTCTTCCCCAGAGATCTCGTGAGTTGACCCTGAATTCACACTCGAACTTCGGGCTGAAACTCTGGGTTCGTCCGCGACTTGCTGGAAACGCGCGTGAATCTCAGGGTCTTCATCCGACTCGGAGTCGGAGACATCGCCCCTAGTCACGTACACACGTCCGGCACGTTTCGGCTTGAAACGTCCCTGAGGGATGTTGTCGGCACGAAAGTCACGAACTCTGGGTGGCGGAGCATCCCGGTCGCTGCGACTCCAAACTTCTTCGTCCTGTTCCAATGCGTCTCCAGGTCATCAATATTTCTGAATCTTTGACCTTGCAGCGACGACTTAAGACGCGTAACCCTGAGTTTCGTGAAGAACCTCCGAATATGAAGACTTACGAAAGTCAATGTCAGCCTTGCCAGCAGCGGAATTCAAACGATAGAAGAAATCTAGAGCGCTTTCTGAGTTCTTCACCTCCATCGTGAAATATCGTTCAGAATATGATGAACGCACCTTGCAGTACTTCCTCCTGAATGCAGACGCTAGTTCCTTCCAATCACGTTGAGTGTGCTTGGGCAACTGGTTGAACCAGTCACGCGCCGCTCCTGGGAGTTTCAGCTTGAGTTCCTGAATTCGCATATTCGTGGACCAACCTCCCTGGACCGCCATATTCGCGAAGCGCTCCCACCAGTGCACCCGTTCTCTGAGTGACGCTTTAGTATCGAACTCACCCAGAGTATTCGAGTTGATGTACGGTCGAAATGTCAAGAGCGTAGTGCCAGCTTGAGTCGCGGAGGCCGCCGTCAGGTTAACCCCAGGGTTCTCTTCCGAACTGTCATCAGAGCTTTCAGAGGACGAGTCATCGTCACTGGAGTCGGAACCCGGGTCCGAATCTGAAGGCGGGTTAACATCCCTGCGCTTCTCTTCTCCTGCCGATGCTTCTTGGACACAGAGCGCTTGGGGTCTACCTTAGGGTATTGCGAAGCTTTAAAGGCCGTTGTTCTCATGGAATCCGGCGATTTTCCCACAGGTACAGGTTCATACTTGACATCCTGCATCACCTTGGTCTCAGGAGCGCCATGTCCTCGCTTAACATGCTTCGCCCTGCCGGAAGTGTCGGCGGAAGACTGCACGAGGGTCGCCTTTCGCTGAGAGTCGGCGACTTCGGAAGTGTTCTTCAGATCAGCCGTTCCCTATCTCTGGCCTGCGACAGTTGCGTTTCCGCCGATTACACCGCTGGATTCTTGAAGTCGGGTTGCAACTTCAGGGTTTTGAACCACTGACGACTCCACATTTGTTGCCAAATCAGGGGCCACGGTCGTGCGCCGCCCTTGAACTTGAGCCAATGTTGCACGAAGGTCGCGTACCTGGCCGGCATGGAACCGCTGAATGTTCTGGGAAGATTCTCGCTTTCGCTCTCTTTCCGCCTCAAGCTCTGCGACCTTCTGCTCCATGATCGACACTTGCTCTTTCCAGCTCGCGTGGACTTCGGAAGCCCAACGCACACGCTCTGCATCCACTTCGGCTTCGCGCTGTTGCCAACGTTCAGCGTAATTGGCATCCAGGCGCTCGCGCTCGAGACGTACAGCCTCCGTGCCACTGTGGGTAGCACCCTGAGTTTGGGTGGGACTCTGTGTCTGGTGTGCTTCCACATCCTGCATACGCCGTTCCGCCTCTCGCCGGGCAACTTCTGCATGAACCAAGCGATCCGTGAGTTCCTGGATGTGGCGACGTGCGTCCAAGTCACGTTGTTCCCTGAGTCGCTCACGCTCCAGGGCATCCAGACGTTCTCTAGCGAGCTGGCAATCCAGACGTTCTCTAACCCGCGTTGCTCCTGCTCCATACGGGCCTGCCACTCCTGCTGCTGTCGCAAGACATTCAGCTCGATTTGGGCGGGTCCAGACCTTGAAGACGACGACGACGCAGATCCGAGCTGCCTAGATGCACTCGAGCGGCTCGACGCAGCTGACTTCCTGGATTTCGTCGAATGCCGAGAGCGTGTTTCACTCTTGGAGCTCTGGTGTTGGCTCCACTCATCGCTGCTGACGTTCCTCGCACCACCAACCCCTGAAATTGGAGCAGTACCCCTGAGTTTCAGCTTGGCGGTAGCAGCTGAAATCCTGGGGAGACCAGCCTTCCTGGGCACAATTTCTGGGTCAGAGTGTACCGACGACGCCATCTTGACGTCTGCTTGGTCGACTGCCACAAGACCATGAGGAACGACTGTCCGGGTGACTTGGAATCCAAGATCCCCAGTAGCCGTGAAACCACTTGCGCTCTGGGCTACTAGCGCCAGAGCTCCTACTTGTTGTCCAAGCGATCTCATCGACGAAATCGAAGAGCTTCCGTAAGACGTCTGAGCGCCTGAGGTGGTACTCTCGTCTGAAGCACGTGAAGTGCCAATGACACTTGGCACCAAGTCCGGAACAGCATCTTTGGCTTCCATCTCCAGAGACTCACGTCCATTGGACATGGAATTCAGGGGAGTGGAGTTCTGAAGCGAAGTTCCAGTCGAGGACTTGTACGCTGGAAGAGAAGTCAACGATGGCGTGGATAGAGCTGAAGGCGTCGACGGGACTTGTGGGCGAGGCGGTCCATGCCGGGAACGCTTGGATTGCGGCTCACCACCACTTGACCCTCGCGGGCTCCGTAAAATCCTGAGGCCAGTAACTCTGAACCTCAGCACTAACGGACGGCCCAGTAGATCCGCATCGTAATCGGTCATCAATAGATCACCGTCTCCATCTTCCTTGTGATACTCCAATCTTGGCACTTGCTCTTGAACGCTTGGTGCAGCGTGATCTTCAGAGTTCACCTTGAAAGACACACCAGTTATCACCATTCTCCACTCGACCAGTTCCACCGCAATGAAATTCGGGACTTCCTCCATGACCGAGCGCACCAGACTTTCTGGGATCCTGGAAGCACGTGTCGTAGACCAGCTAGGGATCAAGTTGACGAACTCGAAACCAGCTTCAAAGAACAAAGTCTTCAGAATGGTGACACACTCGCGCGCGGTCATGATACTCTGGGGAATCGTAGTTGCCTTAAAATGCTGGGCCGTTCCGACACTCCACCGGGCTACGTGGAACTCCGAGATCCAAGTCTCATCTTGGTTCGCCAGAGACAAACGCCACTTGAAGTAGTCTCCTGTCGCATACGCGGCGGCGAAGTACGAGTTGGCATCTGGTTTCAGAGTAGACCACTCATAAACGACACTGGGGTGTCACCTTTCCAGGGTTCACCTCTTCCCAGCGTCGAACATCGCGTCGGACGTACAATACCATGTTTTCAGTATCCGACACCGCTGCTTCCGATTCTAGAACCGGCGCAACAGCCTCCCGAACGTTACCTTCAGGGTTCACCTGTGAACTCGGCGCTGAGATCCTGGGTTCAGGTGGTGCGAACCCAGAGTTCACTTTAGAACTCAGGGTCTTATCCTCCTCCTTCACTCGCACGGACTCCGGCTTCACTTCCACAACAGACTCGTCCGACGATGAGACCAAGTCAATCACATCCGGGGGCTCTACCACATTAGCGCCTCCCTCAGACGCCTGAACGCTACCCTTGCTGGTGTACTCCTCTGGGGTTCAGGGATCTGCGACCCAGAGTTCACCTCTGATGAACCTTGGAACCCAGGGGAAACTTGATCCTCATGGGTTTGCGATCCAGCAGCAGGTGCCTCGACATCCCTACCTTGCATTGCCTCGCTTTCGCGAGCAGCCTTCTTCGCCTTCCGAGCGTCGCGGACAATTGTTTCCAGGTCCTTGTGCTCCTCAGGCCCTAAACCTTGAACACGACGCGACTGACGTGACGCCTCACCGCGTCCTCCGTCACCACGTCCCCACTTCTTCGCCCCTCGTCCTCCAGACATTTTGGTAGCTTGAAGTTGACAGGCACTCAACACTCCTTCGACACTTGACTTCGGTGAAATCCTCGACAATCGAATCCGGGCACGCGCACCAGCTGTGGCGAGGCCGATGAAACCTTTATCGCCCAGGGGGTTTGTATAGCGCAGCTCAAGATGTTCCTCAGGGTATAGACCCAGAGAATCGACTTGGGGGTTAACAGCAAGGTGATCGATCCAGAGGTTCGCAGCCGCGAAGCTTTAAACCCAGAGAATCACTCCCCTTGGTTGGCGTGGGTACCTTGTGTAATCCCTGTCGGCTCGTTTGTCTTCGACGGAACGGCGCTCCACCGATTGTAAGTGTAACCTTGAAGAAGTGCCGGAGCGCACGTCAAGTCCAGAGCGCAACTCCACACCAAAAGGCAAGCCCAGAGAATCAGATCACCCGAAACCCAGAATATCACAGATTCAGGGTCCGGTATTTCAGTCAACTGCGGGACTTGAAACTCAGAAGACACCTTACCCAAATGCCCTCTTTAGCTTGATAAAATCAACAAATACAGGGTATACAAACACTACAAGTAGCCGTCACTTATTCTTTTGGACCCTCGGACGGTGGGTCACACCTACACTAGGCTCACTCGAGTCTGAAATTCAGGGGCCTAGCTCCCCTGAGACTCACACAAACGCGCACCACCTCCAATACAGGAGGAAAATACAATCACTATCAATAACCTTCCCTTCACACAAGTACTCAATTCAAAATTCTGGAGGCGACTACCTAGCACCCCAGAATACCCTTTGGTATAATATGAAATGGGCTACCACGAGCACAGCAAGTGACCCAACTAGGATATGGAATAGATGGATCACCCCAGGAAGCGCAAGGCCGTCACTGGTCCCCACCTAACTGGACTTGAGTTTGATGGAGTCCACACAGACGGCCGTCCTTTGCCGTTGATGTACTCTTAGCGTCCCGCGGTCGTAGTCACGGGTCCTCCGGAATTCCGTCGGCAGGCTTGGCCGAAGTCACTTGAGCAGTACAGGGAAAATTGAACTCTGTTTGTCTTTTTATCAGCTACTTCTCTTTCTCTATCTCTTCTGCATTTCTCTTTCGGCAAATATCTTCTGTTCACTATGCTTGAGGTCGAAAATCTTGTCTTGAGTATACCTTGGGTTCAGCGGTCCAAACTTGCGATCGGCTTGTTATTCCATTGTCACAAGGCGTCGAAAATGCCAAATGTGGGTCCTTGGTCTTGGTATTATCATAGTATAGGATTCCCACTTGACCCCTCGAACGTATCCATTCTGCAAATCCGTAACGGTCCTTCAAGGTCACACATCACTTTGATTACAGACTGGCTTCGAACTGGCTCGAAATCCAGAGAAGCACATGACACTCAGGGTCATCCCTGAATTTCGGTGAAACTCTGGGGGTCCTTGGGGGGTTGTGATGATCCTTGGATGTTGGCTTGGGAAACACTTGATTTTAGAGTTGAGAGTCTGGGTTCATGATTCAAACCCAGAGATTCATCTCGAACTCTGGGTCACCTGCACTCAAGGGGGTAAACGCTAGGTCATCATGTGGCCCTCTGAGTATTAGGTCTGCTGCGTCACAGACTCACGTGTATCTCCATAAATCCAAGCACTTAGGTCTCCTGCGCATGATCACGGTGGTAGTGGGTTGATTCTCAGGGTAACTTGATTCTTGGTAGTACTCAGATCCACAGCAAGATGATATGTACGCTGGGATACTTTCGCCAGAGACACTTTCCGCCAGACTTTAGGCACTCATCGTAAGGAAAAGTCCGCGGCTGGACTGAGGATTCTTTGAAATTCTGGGTGTGCACTCCCAGGATTCACACTTCCAGCCAAGCACTGGATTCACCCCACAGCATCACTTCTCTCCCCCAGTTGCCACCCGTGTCACACGAGTATAGCCGCGCCGCATCCAAGTCATCCACCAATCGCAGTCAAATACAAACTCCGAGTCACAGAGGTGACGGCACGTCGTGGGCAAATTTTTGGGAACCGCCTCGTGTCAACCATCGTCATCTGCATCGTCTGCGACTTCGTGACCGTCTTGACCATTGAGAGGACGTGTGCGTTCAATGTCATGTTGTTCTTCGATGGACTGGTTCACGTCCTCCTGAGAGTCATACTCGCCCTCCTCGAGACCTGTGGATGACGAAGAATCCGCCACGTTTACTAGTGACGCTGTAGATTCTTGCACAGCCATAATAACAACACTGTTAACATCATCAACGTCGAGTTCAACACAATCTTCGGTTGTGAAGTGTAGTGAAGACAAGTCGATATCGACCAATTCAACTTCATGGCGGTCTCGACAGATTATCACTTCTGCAACTTAAAGGCCAGACACAAATTTTGCAGTGTGTTCGGAAGGAAAGTAAAATTTCCAGCCCATGACGTTCTCAGCGTACCCCAGCACGTAGCCAATCTTGGCATTGTTGTGGTGTTTGCGCCGACCTGACGTCACAGGAACTTGAACATACGCCAATGACCCGAACTTTCGGATGTGATGCACGTCCATCTTAGCACCAAAGAATATCTCGTAGCAAGTTCTCTGAGTCCCTTTGTTATACACTCCGTTCTTTACGTACACAGCGTTTTGCATGGACTCCGGTGAAAGCCTACGGGGGAAATTGGCTTGTTCCATGATTGCCTTGGTCATCGCCATTAGCGATTAATGTGTTTTCTCGGGAGGTTTAACTTCGAGCTTTTAGATTACTTGGATTTGCTCAATGCCTTGCGAGTTGCACCGAGCTTCCATGGCATCATTTATGATCCCTCCGCCCTTATCAGCGAAAACCTGCTTCACTGAATGCTTCTTCGTGTACATCTTCTTTACCATTCGACCAGCCTGTCTTTCCGCCCAAATGGTGTACTCCTGGATGTGGTTGTTTACCACACCACTCACTTTACTCTTCAGCAAGTGAATCTTGACGAAACGTGAGTATCCGTTCATAACCACCAGGACGTCTCGATATCTACTCCCATTTAAATTATTGGGGAAAAGCAAATCCGCATAAACCACTTGATTTGGCTCCTTCATAGCTTCATCCAACTTCTTCCTCTGTTTTTTTTCTTTTTTTCTTGCCTAAATGACATCACATGTGTCGCGTTGACGCTGCGTTAGCATCACTCCCTTCATGAGCCCTTTACCGCCATTATCTTGAGATACGGAGAACACGTATGGCGCATACGTTCATGCCAGAGTTTCGATGTACCAACACCTTCGGCTACCGTGTAGTTGCACAGCGCACAGCCCGGTGGTCCTGAGAACGCACCGAGTTTGTGAGAAGGGTGTGGCGCATTAAAACCGCATGTCGCCTCGACGGGTGCAGCAACAATAACTCGTCATCCCTCTCGATATATTGTGAAATTTCGTGTGGCTTAGTCATAGCAAGTTCGAACCCTTGCTCAAATGCTAGACCTGGAGAGAACAATCCAATACTGATACTCATTCATACGCCTATGAATGTCACGACTGTTTCGCCGTCAATCTCATTGAGCATTGTCATAGCCCCCACTCCAGCAATCCGTGAAGCAATTGTCGTTAATATACCACACACGCTTCTCACGTTCGAAGTATCCTCCGTGAGCGACACAAGTATGACCGCCATCCCGTCGCATGAGGTTTTAAGGCCGTGTTGAAGTACCATCACGTATCACTGGTATCAGTGCTATCTTGTTCGTCAGTTTTCTCAGTTTGCAGCTCTTGTATTACTGCTTCTGCTTTGATTCACCACTACTTCGTAATGCTGGTGTTCCGTCACTAGGACATCTGTCACAACATCTTCCATGACAAAATCCTTGTCCCGGTGCGCTGGATTTGACTTCTCACTGTAGTTTCGGTGAAGAGTGTAGTTGCCACGAAGCTTACGCTTCTGATCATTGACGCAGGTATCGCCCTGTTTGTTCATCTTGTCCGGACATTTACCTACTAGGTGGTCAGTGCTGCCACATGCAATGCACGCACGAGTCTTTCCTTGTCCCTTAGAACGACGCTGCTTGCTTCCACCATTATCGTATCCACCTCAGTCTCCACCTTTATTCTGTTGAACGAGGAATAGTTCTCCACCACCGAACAACTGGTTAAGCTGACCTTTAGCTTGATTCGCTTTGCCGAACGTGATATCTATTGCCACCTTGTCCGGTGTGTTCACAACGTCCATCCCTGCATCAACATAACCACGCAAGCGATCGAATCGCTCGTTTGAGGGGGGCGCCGACACTAGCATTTCCCTGCGCACTGCGTCATTAAGGGTCATTCCGACAACATTACGTTGTCCTGTTAGACGGGTCATGTAGTGTGGTGAAGTGGATCTGAAAGATTTGGCATTGGAATATCTAGGAAAGATCCGATTTGGACGTGATCGGACCTGACGTGATGTGATTGGAGTAGATGACGAGCTGATGTGGATGTATCTGGTGGTGGATCCAGTTGATGGATAAGATTGATGGAGATTAGTGACACCTTGGGTGGGACGTGATAGATGTATTGACATACGATCTATACATATACCCAGATCCGAAGGGTTGGGAGGATCACATAAGAATATGGATGATGTGGGACTGGCCTGATTACGAGATGGGTGTGGTAGTATGTCTATATACACTGTGAAAACTGGTGATCTAAGTCTGGATGTCTGGATCTAGACTATAATCTGCATCCGCGAGGACTAGATCGGTTCGCATATCAGGTTCCATTTAGGGAACTTGGATCAAGGCTTGTGGACCTAGATCCATAGGCGGATCCGAGTGATCCAGGATCGAGATATATTACGGTAAAGCTGGGTGATTATTGGGGATTAACAGCATGGAGTAAGCTTGGGTATATTACGATCATGCTTATTACAAAGTATTATCACTGGATCAACCATGGAAACCCTAGATCAAAGAGATCTAACCGATCTGGCCGATCTGGAATTGGATCAGCATGATCTGGCTTATTAAGGCATGATCTGCCTCAGGAGACGCGCGATCTGGGTATTACGGGGGATGATTACGATATGGGAGAAAGGAGATGTCCAGATCACAACATTGCGACTAGTGATCTAATGTTTATGGTTCAGATCCAGGGTGATCTGCAAAGATGTCGACTGCTATGATGGTGAGGAACAAGAAGGGACAAGAATCAGGATAGCGTAATCAGTCGATGTGTCGTTAAGGATAGGATACAGGATGGGATAGGTCTTAACATTAAATCAGAACCGAATTTGCATTGTACGGCACAAGTGCTTCGCTACGCGCCTGGAAACGGGAACTACATTGGCCCTACGGTATTAATAGCGATTTAGGTGTATAGATCTAGGGTGGTTGATAATATCTAGATAATATATTGGCTAGATCCAACCTCCTAGTATCTTACCCTAAGTGCAGATCCAAGATCCCGGTATTAATTGTTTAGCCGGTAGATCTTGGGTTTCTCAACGATCAAGATCGCGCTATAGGAAGCGCCAAGCAATCAAAGGACCCCGCGAAAAGGGAAATCTACTACAAAGGAATTACTGCAGGGCCGGATCCAGATCTAGGCCGCCGGATCCAAGCTTGATCTAATCGCTTGGACTCCGGATCTACTACTGGCGAGTGGTGTGAAGACTTCCACGCTACTCTACAACCCCAACGTCACGCCAAGACGTTCAACCAACACAGATCGAGCAACTTAGCAGTCACCAAGAGAGGAAGATCCAGCCCAACCGACGGGTACACAAGGTGAGCAAGTCCAGCAGATCACGGATCATCGGAGGACCCCCTTCGTTAGTCGGTGTCCGGGCATTGGTGGGAAGTCGGATCTAGCAACCTCGCAGATTTTGCTGATCGCGCTACACCACAATGGTGCGCGTGCCCGGATCTGCTGGTGACTCGGGATTTCACCGTGAGTCTCAAGAAGATGTTCAAGTGAAGGTTGAACAAGGGGATCAAGCGTCATCGGATCTCGGATCGACGATGATGCCGCTGAATGAATCAAGATCCGCGGATCAGCAGAGCGCTAGGAGGAACTCAGCTGACGGAAGAGAGGGTGATCTGGATCCAGATCCATATCTAGAAGATATACCTCTACCTCCACAGGTCCCCGCGGGGACCCCGGTGGATCTCGACGCAAGTCGTGATCCGTCAACAAAACAAGGGAAGGCGAAAGCGGAACCGTACAGATTGGTCGGATCCCCGATGGAGCCTCCACCATATCCACCCAAGGATCCTTCAATCTCCAGATCCGATAAGAAGAAGCCCAAAAAGAAGTCAACACGGAAGAAGATGAAGGCTCCAGAGATGGATGATGAAGATCAAATCGGATCTAAACCTAGATCCAGATCGGGACAAGGTTGGTCCGACGAAGATCTAGAGAACTTGTTCTATCACAATGAACTTCGCGAGTTCTTGGATCGAGATCCCGTGATGCGGATCCTGAGGCTGAAGCAGGTCGGGGATCCAAGGGAACCTGTATCAGCTCCGATCAAGACTGCCAACAAATTAGAAGCAGTCAAGGATTTGTTGCGACTGCTGAGGGAAGCAGGGATGACCACTGGAGCTTTCGATGCGGATGATGTCTTCGATCTGGATCTGAAGGTGATCCAGACTGCCACTAAGGATTTATTCTCAAAGCTTAAGATCCTTGTCGGCGAGATCCCGCAGATCACAGATCCAGTGCCATCACCTCCGGCAAGTATTACGGACCGCCAAACGTCCTCATCACATTACGCATCGGCTGCCGAGGACGAATCAGATCTCTCATCGGAGCCTAAGCGAATGTCTCTGGGACCGTCTGGTACTTCAATGCTGGAGGCGCGATCCAAGATCCAACGTCGGAATCAGCCGAGATCCGGCCGCTCAAGGACGATCCCGGCCTCCGAAGACCAGGTCACAGCAGCCACAACGTCAGATGCCTCATCAGACACCTTGCAGAAGTATTTCGAAGCAGCCATGAGTAGATTCCTGGCGGAACAGCGAGGGCCGATCATGGATCAAGGAGCGGTGAAGGCACAGGATCCAGGATCGCAAGATGTAGACATGGAATCTGTAAGATCTGAACACAGCGCATCTCGATGGGAGTATGATCCAGATGATATCGACTTCCCCATGGCCGCTCGAGCAACGGTAGCGACAGCCACGACCGGATCAGCCGGATCAACCATGATCCAGAGAGTCCGGATTTCCGCGATTTCAGACCTCAAGGAATTCACGGGGAAAGATCAAGACGAAGATCGGACCAGAGCGTGGATTGGCAAAGTGAAATCGGCGTTCATGCGAGATCAAGCCCCCGAAGAAGAAAAATGTCTGACCTTTGCTGATCTATTGGCTGGGTCCGCTAAGAACTGGTATCGTCAATTCAGCAGATCCACCAGTAACAAATGGTCGGATCTGCTTCGAGCTTTCCAGATCCAGTACTGCGGATTGGGGGTATCAGTGGCTAGACAATACTATCATGCCCGACGCCGACCAGAAGAATCTCCCCTCGATTATCTTTACCGCCTAAATGTTGCCGGATTACGCGCAAAGTTGAAGCTCAAGGACGGTAATGCGAAGGATCGACGCGAACATGTGGATCACTATATTGAGACTCTGGAAGATCAAGATCTAGCTGACAGGCTGACTCTGCTACGATTATCCGACGCGGACGATCTGGAGGAAGTATTACGAGCCCGTGAACGTGCAAAGAGTAGGCAGAAGAAGGCCGCATTCGGATCCAGCAAGTACCGGCAGAAAGCGACTAATCCAGCACCTGCAGCTACGACGAAACATGTCCGTGCGGTACAGATCCGGACGGTAGTCTGAATCTGAGTCTGGATCCGACGGATCGGATGGATCTGACTCGGACGGAGGCAATCATCGGCGGATCTACTTGGCAGCTGAGCAAGAGGTTAGTCCCAAGATGGAATCTGGTATGGAGAAGGTCGACCAAGTACCAATCACCCACAAGTCGACGGATCAAGCTCCACCAGATCACAGATCCCGGATCCAGAGCGGCGGATCCGACCGGAACTGCTGCTCACACTGTGGATCCAAGAAGCATTCAGATCTAGGATGTTGGAGACGCCTCACTTGCCATAAGTGTGGCAAGCGAGGACATCCGGCAGATCACTGCCTCTTTGTGTGCCGGGGGTGCGGGGAATTACATGATATGGGAAAATGTCCTATGGAAGAGTTTTACAACCAGATCCGCCAATGGTTCAACCCAGCCAAACATGCAGGTATGCTCCCGGAATCTGCACAAAAGATGTTAAACTAGGACGCTCGCCGGGTTGGAATCCGGTACGAGCCGAGCGTTCTAGATATTGCATCTATGCATTTGTGAACAAGAAATCGGTAGATCAGGGTAGCAAGATCCCAGATCTACCCGGTAATACATATGATCTGAACGGAAACCGTGCTGTCGCAATTTCGAGTATCCGCCAGGCGGACGATTATTCCAGATCTGAAGTGATCATGATGGTGGACCTTCACCCAGGAGAGATAAGGGGCTATTGGAAGCAACAGGATCCAGATCTATGGTTCAAGCCCACAGATCAAGAGGATATGCCAGTGATCCAGAAGCCAGGTCAGATCAAGGAGATCCGAAGATCCGAAGTTATGGATCTCTTGCCAGGAGAATCTCGGGGATATTGGAAACACTATGCCCGGGAAAATGGTTCCGACAAGCCAAGATCGCTGGTAAGATCAACAATGAGAAAGGAATCTTGCTCTTAGATACAGGCGCCGAAGTGTCCATAGTGGATACGGCCTTTGCTCGTAAGGTTCGGTGCTATATCGATACGAGCCAGATCCAAGATTGCGTTGGGATTGGCGAAAGTGTTTATAGGACAGAAGGAAGAACCCGGATCAAGATCACTATGGCCGGATCGCTGGTTTGCTTTTCGATATTTGGGTTGGAGATCAAGCAGGTCAAGATGCCATCCTGGGTATGGATTTTATGGTACCGGCGGGGATCCGACTGGATCTAGCCTATGGATCTATAAGCTTACCGGATGAGGTGCGGATCCAGCTTAGTGGGCGTCGACAGCTCTACAGCGACAAGGCCCGGCTGGTAACTGTAGGAGAACATATCCAGATCGAGATCGGGCAATCAGTGGAACTTCAACTACACCTCCGGATGTCAGATCACGAGAAGTTCTGGGTTACCCGGGGGGATCGTTGGGTACCTACGGTGGTGAAAGGCCTCGGAAGGAGACGGTACTTGCAGATCACCAACGTGAGTGATAAGGCAATCATATTGCAAGAAGATGTAAGGGTTGGGATCTGGCTAGCGGGTGATCACATTCCCCGAATGCCGGGATTTATCTCAGTGGGATCACGTCGGTACATGGAATGGCAAAATTTAGCTCTAGAAGCTACGGTGGAAGGAGAATCGGAGCATGATGAGATCTTGACGGAATCCACAGAGCCGATGGTGGATCGACCTTCCTACCCTGCACCTCGTGCTATCCTGAAACGGCCTGAGATCTCGCAGATACAGGTAAAACCAGCGTTGACGACCAAAGATCAACCATCAGCGGGGATGGATCCGCAGGATCGGACCCCGATCCAACCGGCAAAGACCGAGGTGACAAACCAAAATATGGATCAGGTGAAGGCGGATGATTTGGATCCAGTGATCGGAGGATCAGCTGAAAGAGATCTACCCGGACGGTTATCGGCCCCGATACAGGAGGCGTCGCTGGAGAATCGGAACAACTCCCCGGATCTATAGCCAGATCCGGAGGTACATTACCATGAAGGTAACGATCTGTATGCAGAGGATGTAGATCAAGAGATGGCGATCCTCCCAGAAATCAACTCTACCACGGATGAGGTGAAGATTGAAGATATCCAAGTTGGAGATCCGGGGATCCAGACTACTGCAGAGATCGAACGATTGCGTCAGAAGATTTGGAAATATCGACATCTTCTCATCGGGAAGGGGAACGCTCTACCACCAGCCGCAAGAGGTGTGGTCTGTGATATCGATGTGGGAGATGCTAGACCAATCGCCCAAAGAGTGAGGAAGATCGCCCCTCGATTTCGCGAGAAGTTATCGGAGCTGATTAAGGGATTATTATCAGCTAATATGACCAGCTATTCCAAATCACCCTGGGCTTCGCCGATCGTGGTGATCGTGATGAAGAATGGGGTTGACATTAGGCTGTGTATTAATTACCGTCTGGTCAATAGCCTTACTCAACCCATGGTCTACCCTATGCCCCTGATCAACGATCTCCTCGAAGATCCGGATAAAGTCTTGTGGTATCGCTCCTTAGATATGGCCAGTGGATTCTGGGTGGTGAATATGACAGATCGAGCTCGAGCGATCTCAGCTTTCATCACTCCTTTTGGGCTATTCGAATGGAATCGTATGCCATTCGGCTTGAAGAATGCACCGCAGATCTACCAACGTCTGATCGACAACGCCCTGTATGGATTTACCCGGATCCCGCCTCCTGGATCGGATCCAAGATCTACGGATGTGTTTGAAGTGGGAGAGGTCGATGATCCGGACAAGCCATCAGTGATCGGGCGCAGATCGTATATCGATGACATCCTTATACCAGCGGATTGTTGGGATCAGCTATGCGATCGAGTGGACGCCCTACTGGAGGCGTGCGATAGATGGAATCTGTCGATCAGTGTGGTGAAGAGTTTCTGGGGTATGAATAAAGTGGAATATCTGGGTCATCGCGTTTCGAAAGATGGACTGGAGGCGAATCCCAAGGTCCAGAGACATTAATGGATCTAACGTTTCCTGGATCGTTGAGATCGATGCAGTCTTTTCTGGGAAGTCTAAATTATTACAGTCGGTTTATCGAAGACTACGCTATCTACGCAGCCGTGTTGTACGAGTTGAGGGAGGTCGATTTCGCCGCGATGTCCAAGAATGATGTGCAGATCCAGATCAAGCGAAGTATGGAACCTAAGGAGTTAGATCAGCTGGATCTGAAGGAAGATCCAGGATCGGATCTGACATTAAAGCCCACGGAAACATCCGATCCTGGAGGACTGGATGGAGAACAGGTTGATTCGCGATGGATCCGTGCTCATCGGGCATTCGAGACGCTCAAATCGAAGATCGCATCCACCCCAATATACGTCATATTGATGCGGATCGAGAAGCTGTGGTGATCGTATATGCAAGTGATTGGGCGATCTCGGCGGCTCTCGTGCAAGAGTATGACCAAATCTACTATCCGATCACTTTCGTGAGCCGGACGTTGAAGTCCAACGAGTTGAATTACAGCCCAGTGGAGAAAGAAGTGTTGGCGCTGTTAAGGATCCTGGATCTTGGATATAACATGTTGGTGGGACGTCGGATCCAGGTGCTGACTAGATACTCCACGTTGGCCTGGCTATTTAGATCGACCGGATTACAAGGGCGATTGGGCCAATGGGCGGTACTGCTATCACCGTGGACGTTAGAGATGGTGACATGTGTTAAAGGAGAAGAAGAGATCCTAGGAGTGATAGCGGCTAGTATCACGCCCAGATCCGTGATGGACGAAGCGTTGATCCAGATCTCGCCTAGGAAGGAGCCACGACGGAAGATCCAAACTCCAATCCCTGCGATCCAAGCAGATGAGGAGCTGTATGTAGTCAGTTTCGATGGATCAGCCCGCGTGAAGCGTGGAGGTGGCGCATATAGCGCGATATTGTGGAAGTTGCCTGAATGGACAGTGATCCAGGCTAGATCAGCCTACGCGGAAGGTCTTACCGTCAACGAGGCTGAATATCATGGGCTGTTGCTATGTCTGGATCTGTTAAGTACAGTGGATCGCAAACGAGTGGTGTTCTGTGGTGACTCTAATCTGGTGATCCAACAGGTCAGGGGTGAGATCGAGTGCAAGGCACCCGGTCTAACTCTACTCAAGCAAAGGGCTTTAGATCGTCTGAGAGACTGGCCAGATCGCGAACTGGTGCATGTGAAAAGAGATTGGAACGGCAGCGCGGACAGTTTGGCTAGTGCAGCGCTACAACGACAAGGGGGAGTGATGATCGAGTCGGATGAGGATAAGCAGGATTTGATTACGCTGAATAGATTGGACGAGGTATTGGTAGTCAAGAGGACGGATCGGACAGCCCAGAACACGGCGGTAGTGACACGATCAGGCTCGCGATCCACGACGCGGACGACTTCGGATCCTCGATCATTACAGGAGGAAATAGTTCGGGATCTTAGGATCGATCGGATCCGACAAGCCCAAGACGAGGAGGCATGGATCTCTGGATTGAAGAAATATCTGAATGGGGATCTACAAGATCTGACTCAGCAAGAAGCCAAATCATATGCCAATCTGGCCGCCGACTATGACTTGGATCACCACGATCTGCTGTTCTATTGCCCTTCTACGAGACCGACGGATGCAGATCGAGACAAGCTGATGCGATTAGTGATCCCAAAAACTCTACACCAGGACGTACTACATCATTACCATGTGAGCCTGGAAGGTGGGCACCAAGGGATCGGTCGAACTTATCAACGGATCCGAGATCACTTCCATTGGAGAGGACTGTATAAGAGTGTCCAAAGATACGTGGGTGAATGTGTGGATTGTGAGACTGGTAAGAGTAAACCTCGGATCCAAGGAGAGTCGCCAGGCAACCTTCAGGCAACATATCCTTTCCAGATCATAGCTATGGATCACATCCCGTCCTTACCCAGATCGCATAAAGGGAACACGGAATTGTTGATTTTTGAAGATCTACTATCTGGATATGTGATCGCGAAAGCCAGCTCATCAAGAACTGCTCAGACCGTCGCCGAATCATATGAGGAATGTGTCTTCCGACGATTTGGGGCCAGCGAAGCGATTAGGCATGATCGGGAACCAGGATTCATGTCCGATTTTTTCCAAGCATTTAATAAGATCTTGGGCCAGCGTCAACGTGCAACGATGGCATATCGGCCCCAAGCCAACAGATCTGCAGAACGTATGGTCCAAACCACAACTCGGGCGATTAAGATGTATGTGCAGGATCTAGATCAACGAGATTGGGACGAGTATGCCGAGAGGATTACTTTTGCGATCAACACCGCACATGATCGGATCCGAGGAGAAACACCTTTTTATATGGTACATGGGTGGGATCCTAGATCCACCTTGGAAGCGGTGATCCCGGTGGGAAGTACGCGAGGACATGATCGGGATCCACGGCGATGGAGGTATCAGATCCAGCGGTACTATCAACAGGTTCGGGAACAGGTCAACCAACTTACCAGGGGACAGCTGGATCCAAGATCGCGATCCTGATGAATATGAAGTGGAGAAGATAACAGATATGAGATCAGGGAGAAGAAGGCGATATGGACGGATCTACCGAGAATTCCTCGTACACTGGCGAGGATATGAGGATCCAACTTGGGTGGACGAAGCGGATCTCAACTGTGGCGCTCTGCTACATAAGTTTCTGCGAGATCGCACGAATCATAATCGATTCGGTGTGATGCAATCTCACGAGGAGTCGTGAGGTCGTAATCAACGACAACAAGCAGGTTGTTGCCGTAGTGAAATCGGTTAAAGGATCTACATGAGGGATGTAGATCGGTGGAATGGGTATGCATATATACGTTGAATACGATGAGAATGGAAGATCAAGTCTCGAGATCTAGGGATCCTAGCTGATCGAGGTCGGCCATGACCCTAGGAGAATGGATCGAGGTAAATGGGAAGCATACAAGTCAAGATCACCGGACATATATTGAAGGACGTTATGAAAGGAGACAAATCACTTACGAGAGCTAATCACTACGATCTAGCTACTGGTCGGTGGTTGCGCCACTTGAAGACCGAAGAATTTGCGATCCAAACGAGGGAGATGGCGCGCAGGGTGATCTGCAGTGTGATCCCGATAGTGGTTGCGCCAGGGATCTGCTGTGTCGGCCTCCGCTAACGCCTCCAGCAGATCAGTGGGCTCCCGACGATTAAGCTGCGGATCGGCCAGATTTGCACGTCTGGCTTCGATCCCGGGATACCAAGCCACTTCGTCAGTCCGTTTGGGGAAGTGGAGGAAGAATGGATCTAGGAGCAGATCCAGATCACACCAACCTTCGATCATGGCTTGGATCAGCGTAAGCAACATGCGTTTCCACCTATTGCCCGCGTGGGATCTCCGATTGTTACGCTGTTTAGCGAAAGATCCCAGCCACGGTGATTGCGCGATCATGGCCGCAGTGATCGGGAACTTGTGGGTCGATTCCCAGTACGCGATCAGCTCCGACGCTTCGAAATCGCGATATTGGCGGACGAAGATCCCAAGTCGGCCACCAACATCAGCCTCGAAGGAAATCGGAGGCAGAATGTTCCGGATCACCCGCCACGGCTCCGCCGCTTGTAGTGCCTTCACGTTGGCTTCTGTGATCAAAAGACCACAGAAGGCCGGGGCCGTCGGAGATGTGTAGATCGTCGGCCGATGAGGGAAGATCCAGTCGGGCCGAAATGGCAGGATTGGGAACAGGAAGTTCACGGTCATGGCAATCAAGGTTTGATTTGCCAACCGGGACTCAATCCACGGATCTATGTCGGCAGCAGCCATGACCCGGACAATCCGCCGACCGGGTATGCAACGACCTTCAGGGAATGGAACCTGGGGGACGGAAGTGATCCGAGGAGGCTGGCGTCCAGGAGGCGGATTGGCCAGACCAGATCCACCTGTGGGGTCAGATCCATTACCCTGACCTCCGGATCCCGTATCGGAGTCTGATCCGTCGGATCCACCTGGGGTCCGCCGGATCCGCTGACAGACCGACGCTGAGGTGATACATGATCTCGACGACGAGCCTCGGATCGAGATTGGGAAATGGCCATCAATGTTTGAGCCTCATAGAGGTCATCGGCCACTTCCGCGTTCCCCTCTTCCTCCTCCCCCTCCTCATCGGATCCGGATCCGACCTCAATCACTTCGCCTGATGATCGACTAGGTTCGACATCTTCGGAAGGCAGGGGTGATGCTTGATCTGGGGAAGGCGACCTGTCCCCGGTGGATCCCCCACCTAGATCGAACTCAGATTCACCCTCCTCTTCCATAGACTCATCCTCCGCCTCGACGGGAACAGATCGTTTCTTCTGAGGCCGTGAAGGGGAAGGAGAGCTGGATCTGCTACGAGATCGTTTGGATCCAGACGTGTCAGCACCCTGATCATCGCTGCCCGAAGTCTCCGCAGAAGTAGAACGGGGAATCCCTCCCGCGGGCTGATCGGTTTCAGATCCAGGATCTAGACGCAGCTGGGTCTGGGGAGGCGGCGCTCCGATCGTGGCCGAGATTGATGTGAGGCGCTGAAAGGCAGCCGTATACTCGTGGCGAAGGGCATCGCGCTCACGAACCACTTTACCCAGATCCCGAGAAAGCGTGCGGATCTGGGCTTGATTCTCGGTGAGGGTACGCTCCCGATCGGCGTAAGCTTTCTGGGCCACCTCCACATCATGACGCGCACGGGTCATATCACCCTCCAGCGTCCGTAGCCGAGCCTTATCAAGGCCGATCTAGCCCGATGAGCTGCCAGATCCGACTGCAATAACCCTAAGGTCCGCTGTGCCGCCAGGATCTCAGCATCCCGCGCGTGGATCTGACTTTGCAAGGAGTCGCGCTCCTGAACGATCTGGTCGAGATCAGCTTGGGTAGGTCCCGTGTGTGGGAGATCTGCCGACCGAGACTGCGGATCCGGACCTGAAGATCCACGATCAGTGCGATCGGATCGAGACAGCAATAGCTCCGCTTCAACCCGATCCAGTTCGGATCGGGTCCTGCGCAAACTCTCCTCCGTCGCAGATAGGGTGGATTCGGCATCCTCCCGCTCCCGATCTAGATCGCGGTTGGCTTGTTGGAGATCCAGAATCTCCCCACCTTCCTGTGCCATTTCTGAGGCGAGATGGTGGATGGTAGACTCCAGATCGTCGATGTGAGCCTCTAGGTGGCGGATCTCATCAGTCCGTCGATCGAGACCATGATTGAGGTCGGCGATCTGGGCTTCCAGGGCCGAGATCTCGGGTGCCACGGATGGCGGCTCCATGCCGATAACGCGATCGGACTCTAAGGAAGCTTGAAGGGCGTCACGCTCCTCTCGGAGGCGACTAACCTCGGCCCGATAGTGCCCGATCTCTCGGCCTTGATTGGCACACATCATCTCGAGAGACTCGAGGGAGCAGATATGCTCACGGTTCAGATCCGTAGCTTCATCCGCTCGACGAGTGGCCTGCCGGAGCTCATTGCTTAAGTGCAACACTCGACGGCGTAGGGTAGCGGTGGATCGATGGTGATCCTCGATCGAACCTCCGGTTGAGCCACCGATCTCCGATCGAGGCGAAGGAGGATCGTGATGGCCAGATCCGTGTTGCGATCCATCGTGGCCGTGATCCGACATAGTTGACTGAAGAGGTGGAGAGACTTGAGCTTGGCAAGGTGATTTGAAGAATGGACGTAGTGAAGTTGGTATGCAACTACAACTGACGACCAGGAGGCGGCTGTGGTGAAGTGGATCTGAAAGATTTGGCATCGGAATATCTAGGAAAGATCCGATTTGGACGTGATCGGACCTGACGTGATGTGATTGGAGTAGATGACGAGCTGATGTGGATGTATCTGGTGGTGGATCCAGTTGATGGATAAGATTGATGGAGATTAGTGACACCTTGGGTGGGACGTGATAGATGTATTGACATACGATCTATACATATACCCAGATCCGAAGGGTTGGGAGGATCACATAAGAATATGGATGATGTGGGACTGGCCTGATTACGAGATGGGTGTGGCAGTATGTCTATATACACTGTGAAAACTGGTGATCTAAGTCTGGATGTCTGGATCTAGACTATAATCTGCATCCGCGAGGACTAGATCGGTTCGCATATCAGGTTCCATTTAGGGAACTTGGATCAAGGCTTGTGGACCTAGATCCATAGGCGGATCCGAGTGATCCAGGATCGAGATATATTACGGTAAAGCTGGGTGATTATTGGGGATTAACAGCATGGAGTAAGCTTGGGTATATTACGATCATGCTTATTACAAAGTATTATCACTGGATCAACCATGGAAACCCTAGATCAAAGAGATCTAACCGATCTGGCCGATCTGGAATTGGATCAGCATGATCTGGCTTATTAAGGCATGATCTGCCTCAGGAGACGCGCGATCTGGGTATTACGGGGGATGATTACGATATGGGAGAAAGGAGATGTCCAGATCACAACATTGCGACTAGTGATCTAATGTTTATGGTTCAGATCCAGGGTGATCTGCAAAGATGTCGACTGCTATGATGGTGAGGACAAGAAGGGACAAGAATCAGGATAGCGTAATCAGTCGATGTGTCGTTAAGGATAGGATACAAGATGGGATAGGTCTTAACATTAAATCAGAACCGAATTTGCATCGTACGACACAAGTGCTCCGCTACGCGCCTGGAAACGGGAACTACATTGGCCCTACGGTATTAATAGCGATTTAGGTGTATAGATCTAGGGTGGTTGATAATATCTAGATAATATATTGGCTAGATCCAACCTCCTAGTATCTTACCCTAAGTGCAGATCCAAGATCCCGGTATTAATTGCTTAGCCGGTAGATCTTGGGTTTCTCAACGATCAAGATCGCGCTATAGGAAGCGCCAAGCAATCAAAGGACCCCGCGTAAAGGGAAATCTACTACAAAGGAATTACTGCAGGGCCGGATCCAGATCTAGGCCGCCGGATCCAAACTTGATCTAATCGCTTGGACTCCGGATCTACTACTGGCGAGTGGTGTGAAGACTTCCACGCTACTCTGCGACCCCAACGTCACGCCAAGACGTTCAACCAGCACAGATCGAGCAACTTAGCAGTCACCAAGAGAGGAAGATCCAGCCCAACCGACGGGTACACAAGGTGAGCAAGTTCAGCAGATCACGGATCATCGGAGGACCCCCTTCGTTAGTCGGTGTCCGGGCATAGGTGGGAAGTTGGATCTAGCGATCTCGCAGATTTTGCTGATCCCGCTACACCACAGTAGTTCAGATGTCTTTTAACGTTATCAATCTGCTTGCATCTCGCCGACTCCAACTGGGCGTACAATTGCCGTTTGGTCACGGATTTCGTCTGCTCATTGGCTGTGCCTTCGTACGGTCACACAAGTACTTCCACATGGCTTATCCATCCAAATTCACGAGTTGTTGGCCCATATCCGTGCACACAGAGGAGAATAGCAACTCTTGTAGATCCAGCTGCCATGCCTCCCAGGGACACTTCTGCAGGGACGTGAAGTTCTCGTCGTACTTCTTGGTACCCGTCGTCACCAAATAAGGTCAGTGTGTTTCTTACGTGCCGCTATCTTCATTAGCTTCTTGTAAAACTGGAAGTTTTGTCTGTTCTAGCGGATCGGACGCCCCGTCTTTTCAGAGACTTCGACCTTCCAGGACGCATCGGTTGTTAGTTTTGGCATCTTCGCGTATACTTCGTGCCTTGGGCGAATAACCCTGTTGGGATGTGGCGCAGACCAAGCCAGTTGTTGGATAGAAAGAAATATGAAGACTGATTAGCTTAATGTGCTAGCTGCACTGCACTAAAGTTTCTGCCATCATGAGTGGGTTCAAGACGACTTCTGACATATCTGATACCGACAACGTCTTAACCTTCTTCTCACCCAATGTTGTTGAGCCTAGCCTTGAACTTGAATGTGCATTCCAACAAAGCATTCTACTGCGGACTTCAGCATTACATTTTTCGTGGGGGTTAGTGTCGACCTTTCATCTCAGAAGCCCTGACCATCACACTAACTACTGCACCTTTATGACCCATGACCCCTAGGTCTCTCCGACGCATCTCCTAACCTACCTCTGGTGTTACGGGGTCACACGAGCACCTTGCTTGAGGAAGCGTGCTATTAAGATTATACAAACTCTAAGTGAACGGTGATTCACTAATCCCTGGTCTGAGGGGACCTAATAGACAGTTTAGCGTAAGTTTTAGACTGATTTATTTAAAGTTAATTAGGTCATTTGGAAATTACTAATCAACTTTAGTTTTCTTCATATATATATATTAAAGGTGAAATACAATAGGTTAGCTCTCAGCCGCCCGATAATGACAGAGTATTCTATAACGAATACTCACAGATATGTATTTACTTCTAGAGGGAGTACCTTATCAGGCATGTAACCTGCATTTGGTGGCACGCCAAACCTGCAAAAAACTGCAAACTAAGAAAGATGATATTGTGAGTTCTACTCAAAATTTCCGTGCGCGGCCAATCGCGCAAACCTACGAAACTACATATTATATTACTTGACACAGGTGTTTTTCATTCTCTGCGTGACGACGGCAACTCAAGCTGCAACGAAGGCAACTCATGAGGGCGGCAGCATGGTTAATACAGCGGCAGGACAGACTACAAACGATACTTCATCCAGAAATATAATGTTTTGATGGCACCAGTCAAGTTGGCTAAGCTCTTCCAGGAACCGAAACACATCTTTCTCCTTGATATACATTGCTTTCTGCTCAAGAACCTTCCTGGTATATCCGCAGTCATGTAGTATTCGCCACACCGATGACTTTAATATGCTTATATGGTGTGTGCTGCTGAAAGCTTCTTGGGCCTCATCTAAATACGCCAGCGGACGTTCAGTGTAGAACTGGCACAGCCACGTTCGATATGAGCTTTTGTAAATACGTGACTTGACTCTCTTTCTGCTCGCTGATATTGATACGCGCCAGTTCTCTCGTAGACATTGATCCAGTTGCCAATAATCTTTATTGACTTGTGTTAAATTCGAGCGAGCTCCTTACGCGAGTACCCAAGGCAGTAAAAGCCATACAGACAGTGGAACACAGTATTCGGACTGACATGCTGACTTATCACTGCTTTTTTCCATCTTCAGTTGAATAGACAAGACTAGTAGTTTCATGTTCAATATCATAACCACTGATGTTAATCCAACGAAGCATCTGAGGCATAAATTTGCCCTGAACGTACAAGAAGTCTGTAGTTAGCGTGCCTAGATCTCCTCGGTCTTCCATCTTCATCCACTGACGGCGGCAACTTTCAGTTTTTGCCAATCAGCATTGAGGCTGCGCGATTCGGCAATAGACCAGAAAGTGTAAACTTCGTCAAGAACGACAATACATCTGGGTTAGGCCGGCACTTTGATAAAGGTAATTACTGCTCTACGTATGCATTGCTATAGCTTGGCAAACCCTCATTGCTCTTCCAATGACCTGGTTTAAATAGTGAGTAAGCGGTTATATCATCAGCGGGTAGATGAAGAACGTTAGATGGATTTGCATACAACTTCAAAGATTCTGCGGTGCTGAGTAGCCTTCAAATTAACCCCACACATTGTTTTTAATGCCTCTATCGGTCGCCAGTGACCGACCATTGCGTGTATTGATATATATGTCGAGTAGATAGAACTCAGTAGTCTCGTCGTAAGCAGCTCTCGTTGTACTGGACATGATGTGGTGTTTCCATGCCTACTTGTTGCCAGACGTTCAAACAAGATCAACTCTCTGGTAAGGGAGAATGCCTGTGTATTATGACACTTCAGTTACTGGCACACTCAAGATAAGGATCACCACGAAATAGCGCTTAAAAACAGGGTTCCCTGTATTTTGAAATCACGGTCAAAATATCAGTTCGAGGCCATACTGACGTTTCATACTAATACCGTGCTATACACGGGGAAGCTCTGGATTGAATACAACTAGGCGTTATGAAATATATGAAATGCTTGTGACAATTCGAGGTGCATCAAAATCATCGAGAGTAAGTGACACCTACATCTTAAAATTCTCAGCAACAAGATACTAAACATGTTTTCGCTGCAAAATGCGATTGAAAAAGATTAGCGGGTTGAGAACACATAAGTAATCGCTGCCGGATTCTAAAGCTTCTAGGCGCGAATTCTCCTGCAGTGCATCTTGCAGCGGAGTGAAATACTTAAGAAAACTTAGCGATAACGGCTCCATAAGATACAGCTGACACAGTGTTTTCACTCGAGTGACAGCAACGTAAAATGACGAACGTTGAGGAGAATGCCGTATTGAATGCCGCAATGGACCAAGAATAATCTTTATCACTGTTAGGCCCTGGCGTTTTTCACTGGTGAGAGCGAAAGCAGGAACTAAGGGGACTTGTTTCACAACCACAGTGAACGAACGCTGAGGCATGATAATCTTTACATTTCTCTAAAATTGAGTTACCAAATAGCTATACATTGTGCTGCCCAGTTCATTGCCTGTGTCGTGCATCCTTTCTTTCCGTGGCGTGTGTCTGTGCCAGTGCAACCACTGCATAGCATGCAGCATACAATGCGTGCTGCACATTTGAATCATGCAACCACTTAATCACGAACGGGTCTATAAGCTGTGGTTTTTTCGCGGGATTGTCACAATATCTGTTTAAACCCGTGCGGTTCAGACAACATTCCTGGGTGATTTGGGTTTTGATGTTGCAGGTAGCCGCCACAGGTAACATTCACTGGGACCTTTTAAATATCCAGCGGCTATCTAAAACCGCAGGTTCGATGGTATCAATGATGTATTAAACCTATCACTTAGAATATTTTGATATATTGCATATATAAGAAAACAGAAGAATAACCCCCACTTGTCAAGGAATTTCAAAAAACATATTAAATGTATCAGTCTTTGTTTTTTGACAAGTTCTATACATAGCAACTGTATTGAGATTTTATTTTGGGTATCCGGTATATAATATTCCAAAGTTATTTTGGGTAGAATGACCTCTGTAGAAACTCTGGATTAAAATCCAGAGAATTTTTCGTGTTCATTGGTGCGACAGCGCTCTGAAGTGCGGTTATCATCAATTTCCAGTCACGTCGAACACGGCCTTAATTTTTTGTATCAGATCACTATTCTGAGATCGCCAATTTGTTGCTCCAGTTAGACTCTAATTTAGATGGGAAAATCCATCTACAAATGTGGAATCGTTGACGGGAAAGATGCGAGTCACTAGCATCTTTCCCGTCAACGATTCCACCTACAATACGATTTGGATCCAGTGCACTAGCCTAGCTCGCTGGATACGCATAGAAAAAATGCAAATATGGATTTGGTGATTGTTACTTCAACTTACAATCAACAACAAGATGTACCTAAAAGGCAACGTGCTGCATCAATAATGAGCTTACTTGTCCTTGCCTGTGACGCTAACTCAACTGCTGCTTTACCAAAGAGCTCAGTGTCATCTCCACTTCGTTCCACAGTGAAGGGTAAACATGATGCAGAACTCGCTGTGCACTGAAATTTATTTCAGAGATAAGTGGCGGTGCCAGAACTCGCGCGAGTTTACAACTTCACATTATTCATTGAAGCACATTGCATTATTAATACGTTAAAAACACATGTACAATCTCTTGCAAATTGCTATCTACTATGATAAAGTACATCGAACATGTACGAACGCCGTGGAAGACAGTGTGTCTAACTTGCGTTCTCCACTTCAATACAACGAACATCTACACGAACGCCGTGGAAGACAGCGTGTCCAACTCCTTCAATACAACGAACATCTACATGTATTCCTTTCCAAACCCCATTGTTTATGGATATAAGCGACAACACTCACGTTGGTACAGAATTCCAAGGAACAGAATGGAGAATACATCACTAATTGTATATACAGCATTGCAACGTCAAACTCGTTCACAGCGACAACAGCGGTATGTATGAGCTCTCTAGAAGCACATGTCGAAAATCCATCTTGATCGAAGGCAGCTGTCAGACCATGTGCTAAATAGCGTGCTTACGGAATATTCGTTTTCAAGATTTTCGGAATCAAATTGATCACACAATTTGTTTTATTTTAATAGTGCTACCTTCTCGGTGAAGGCGTTGCTGCCTGGAAGTAACGTGTCGTGCGGTCTTATCTGCCCCGTTGGTTTTCTCTTGGGCCGCATGTTATCACGGATGAATTAATGTCTACACATTTACGTATCCAATGTAGCAAGAACACACTTCTGCCTTAGGTGTGTCATGCCTTTCTGGTAGCTCATTTTAAGCGGAAGGTATAACACATACACCAGTTTTACTTACAACAATGATCGACTCATTTCCCAGTTACATAAACCTTCTTTTGTGAACCCAATGAAGACACGACATTTATAACCATCATAAAGGTTCCAGCAAGAAGTATCACGTGCAATGCCAATTCTACAGTAATAAATCAACCAATAACCGCGGTCAGTACAATAATGATTAGCGAGTGCGAATAGCGCAGCATCAATCCAGAGTTTGAGCTTCCTGCTGGGCATAGACCTGTAATCTACTTTGGGAATATGTGGTATGGAACTTCTCGGTTGGTTACTGTATCACCGGAAGAGAATCCATAGTCATTCATTCGTTCGTTCCATTTTACTCTTCGCTCGTCTAACGATTTCTGCCGCGCACGGGGTCATCGCTCTAGAACTAAGGGTAGTGTCGAAATGCATTTTGAATGCAATAACTAAACTCCTCAAGCACCACCCTACTGCAATGGTAGCGTGCAGCTTCACCCTTACGAGTTGTTGGAATTCAATTTATCAATGGCAAGTTTATTTTCTAATCTACCGTAAAATGCAAACGAGGCCTAGATCTCATTTTGTATATGTGATCATCTTCAGTATTAACTAATCACATTTACAAAAACCATTTACAAAATAGGAGAGCTAAGCGCCCTCACCGAACATCTCACGAACAGGGTGGACATGATATTTCCAATTTGGATGTTTCTTCTAATGGTAACATCAGTTTTAAACATGCGTATGGATTTCTTCGAAATCCATACGCATGAATTGTTTGCTTGTGGAATACAACACTCACGTAAACCTTTAGACTAAACTGTTGTTTTGCCTGCTAATCGACAGATGGCTGCTTTCGGGCACGTCCTTACCGCTGGTAAAGCATCACCCACAAGTGCTGCCATGGCGGATTGCATCCGGCAAATTGCATCCCGATATCTCAACTTGTCTCCTCGTTTGCCCCGATCGATGCATTGTTTTTCGGTTGCTCATTCTCCAACTAGCTTCCAACGCAACAACTCGCTTCGCCTTCTTTTGACTCCGATCCGATAACGCTTCAAGCAAAATGAAGTTCTTTGCTACGATCTCCGCTGCTGTCGCTGTTTGCGCCATGACCGTCTCTGCTGAAGTGGCAACAGACACTGTTTGGGGCTACCGTGCCAACGACCCCAGTATGGTGCACACTTCCAAGTGGGCTGAGCACTGGCCGGCCTGCGGTGGTAAGCGTCAGTCGCCCATTGACATTGTCACCACTGCCAAGGCTGGTAAGGGCAGACCTACACTACCGCTCAGCTTTACTGGCAATTGCCCGCAATGGAATCTGACGGAACCCCATGAACCTCTTGATGTCGTCGTCTCTGGAGGTGCGTAACGATCACCTCGGTCATTCAGTGCGTGATCGGTTCTAATATTTTTGATAACGATGTTTGAGCAGGTAACTGCAAGGTGGACGTGAACGAAGCGAACTACGACATGGCTCAGTTCCACGTGCACGCTCCCTCGGAACACACGCTGAACGGCAAAGCTCTGGACGGCGAAATCCACTTCGTGCACCAGTCTAGCGATGGCAAGTCCCTTTTGGTGGTTGGCATCTTCCTTGATATCGGACCCAAGTCGGACCCTTGGTTGGGCCCTTTGCTTGATGCTCTTGAGACCGTCAACTCGACAAACCACTCGGAGGCCATCCTTGTGCAGCTGTAAGTTGGCATCGTGCTGAGTGCGTTAAGTTTTTCAGACATATTTACGATTTTGTTTCGATCATCAGGAAATCGTACTCTGCTCTCGTCAGGAAGGCGAGCGGCACCGGAGGTATCTATAACTACCCTGGCAGTCTGACTACTCCCGCTTGCGATGAAAATGCTGACTGGTGGGTGGTCTCGAACCCGATCAAAATCTCATCGAATGACTTTGGCCGCCTTCATCGGGACTTGGTTGAATACCACATTACCGACGACGGCAACAACGCGCGCCCAGTGCAACCTCTAAACGGCCGTCAGGTTGTTCGTTACCACTAGATGTCTTGCTTTCCAGTCCACAGCAGAACTTCTTACTTTTTTAGATCGCTGCTAACATTTTGACATCACTTCATGTGATACATGCATAGAATAAGCTGAACGGTTTTGTATTTTCTCGAATTCAGAGAAAACATTCACAATGTAAACAGTTCCTTTCTTGCCATAGCTTTTACTGTTGTCTCGTTAAATTCACAATCCTTCTTTGCTCAGCATAATGACTATTACTTGCCTCTCATGTTGAATTCGCTTCTACGTCGTCTAGTTTGCGAATCTCGAGATCTACCGCTACATGGAGTTGATCGGGCTGTGTAGCAGATTTGTTGCAGTATTACGAAGCGAGTCCGACCTTTTGGTTGGCGGCGAAGTACGACTGCCTCTTCGCCCACGATGCCGTGTCTGGGTAGATAAAGATCGGATAATTCGTGTTACCGTACGATGCTGTGGACAACATGGACTGCTCGTTGTAGTCAAAGTCGAAAGACATTTCCGTATCGTACTGGTCCAAGCATGGCGGCTACAGTTGAAAGTCAGTGACAAGCCACACCAAAGACAAAAATCCACGTACCTCGGTGCAATAGTACCAACCAAGGACGTCGTGCTTCTGCCATGAACTGCTGGTTGACGCAGTGAACCCCTACACAGCAGAACATCTCCATTAACACGTAGTCATGGATTTAGAGATGCAGGAAATGTACCACGAATGACTCGTCGGAATCCAATCTCAGCGTAGCCGCTAGATTGATCGGAATAGCCAAACTGGGCTTGTCATTTTTGATACCGTTGTCTATGAACACCAGTAGCGTTCCCACCCTTCGCCCTTCAGACACGTCCTTAATAAACTCGGGTAGATTTGTAGTCGCGGAGAAGTATGGCACGTAGCTGTACTGAAATTTGAACTCATCCGCAGTTAGTACAGTTGTAGACAATATCAACACATCTATCAGCGCACAAATTACCTTGAGCTCAGGATAATACCGGATTTTGACAGCATGCACCTTGCCGTCAGCGAGATCATGTACCACCGCCGCAGATATTCGCGCGGTCTCTGAATTTGCGTTGCCCTTTTGACCACGGGTGTAAATGGCCACATGATCGTAGAAAACGTCTTCTTCAACGCGCTCATCGTTAAACCAAGTATCAAACTCAATTGCTAGTGAGTTCTGAAGGCCAGAGAAGCCCATGGTAGAGCCCTGATCTCCTAATGTCGCCGTGCGGTTTGGATGTGAGTGCAAAACAAAAGCAAAGCCATCGCCTCCGTGCACTGAACAGCTCCGATACTCGTGAAGACCAAAATTTTGATCCTTCACTTCAAAGCAGCGTCTAGACTGGTCGGTAATCTGGAAAGTGAATCTCGTTTCGAAGCCCTGGAGGACCGGAAGCTGCTGCGCATACCAAACGGATGAAACTTGGTGTGGTTGTGAAGCTGTGAGACGCAGACGCGCAGGACATCGAGATTTCTCCTCGCTTGCTTTGAAAACGTCGCGATGGCCCAACATTGCTGTCTCTACTGCGATCCGTCCACTGGTTGAATGATTCTCGGTATCACGTGTCTCTAAACGAACTGCTTCAAGCTGTTCAGTCAGAACCACCTCTAACGTGGCTTCTCGTGCATCATCAGCACCAGCAAATTTCGAGTAGTCTGTCTAAATACATCATGACATTGTTATCACACAGTAAACACCGAGAGAAGAGCTTCCTTACAGGAAGGAATGGTGAGCAGCTACTGGTCGCTGCCTTGCCATTTAGTACAAGACCTGTGGTCCCGTTAAAATCATAATACACAAACTCTGCACATACCAGCAGAACAGTCAGCCAACACAAATCAACTTCAAGTATGGCGATACAAGTATGATGCCACAACACGATACCAGCATTGATAATGTCCAGAACTAGAACGAGATATAATGTCCATGTTGGTATCTCCATCCGTCGTCTTCACAATCTAAGCAAGTGACCCTTCGAATACAATACGCTCGAGCTTGTCATAATATGGATACCTCGACATATTTTTCATTTACTGTTATGTATCTTGAAACTACACTTCATCAACCAAACCACGTCACGTCTCAATTCTTCTTCTTCCATGCGTAGAATCCTCGATAAAATGACTTGCTGACTTTTAACTCGTAGCAGTCCGTCTCGATCACCTCCTTATTCTTCACATACCATTGGAACATCTCTTCACACTCCGTTTTACGCAATGTCGTCTCCCCACACCCTCGAGCTCTCGCTTCTCGCACCATGTCGTAGTACTGTTTGCACGTCTTGGATCCGATATAATCCACATATCCTTCCCAAAACGTTTCAGAATGAGGAGTTCGATCACAGAGTTCATCCAACTCGTGTCGTGTGCTGTTATACATTGTAAAAACTTCGTGACAATACAATGGCCACGTTGTTTCTTTCCATGGTCGATGGGCGTGGCCACCTGAACATTCTGCAGCTGCTTTGGCCTCTGTGGCGTGGAATAATTTGCACACATTTTGTTGTTGCCAGTCTGAGTAGAGCTTTAAAAACACCAGAGCTTGTGTCTTTTCACTGGAATCTGCAGGCAATTCTTGGATGCAACGTGACAATGTGTTGTTATGCTGGTAAAACAAGTTGAAACTCTCGACACATTTCGGTTGGATTTTTGTATCTGAGTTGCAATTTTTAGCAACAAAATCACAGATAACCACAAAATTTGAGCATAAATCTTGCATCTGGAGATGGAGAGGGAGGTGATAACTTGGGAGCTGGATACGTGGAGGGACGATAGAGTTGTCAAGAGATTGAGAGAGACTGAGGCGCACGAAGAGTACCGCGAACACCAGGAGAAGCATACTTGATTGTGACAACTGAGTCTGGTGATATTTTCGCTTGCGGTCTTTCAAAACCGTTATTAAATATGAAATTCTGGTTAAAAGCCGCCTAAAACTACATTATTTTTCATTCTTCTCGCAATTTCCACTATACTGTACGCACAAACGTCAATATAGCTGCATTACGATCTGACATAATACAAAGGATAGCTCGCATCCATTTACTCATCGCAGCAATCAATTTGTCTGCATCTTGCCGCCTATTTCCAAAAAGCCCAAGTCATACTGGTCAAAGCTTATGGAGCGCCATATACGTAGCCACGGATACTATTCATCAACACGTCTCCCCACCGTCCAACCCCGGCCTGTAGTTCTTGACGAGTGGCTTCTGATAGCGGGAACTGGGGATTGTGAAGCTTCACGAAAGCCGCACGACGCAGTGTAACGATCGATTCATTATTACCGCCCGAAACTCGTGTATTTGCTGTCAATACGATGGCGCCTGACGTATCCAACCGAACGCGGTTTTCTGGGAAGTAAGGGTACAGCTCATCTTCATCAATACAGTCCAGCGCCAGAACACCACACATATGTCCGCCATACCTTTCACCATCATCAGTAAATAAATGTGAGAACGTGACGATGCTGCTCTCAACAGCAGTGCAATGCTCCGACTGCGATAACACACGGATATTGTGCACACTTCCATCAATTGAGTCATAGTCGTCACGCACTGTCGTGTGACCCAACTTCTCGGAGATGTCGATCTCAATGTTATTGTAGTGAAACATGACCGCCTTCCAAACTTTCTCAAGCGATTCCACTCCTGGAAAATGCATGACTTCTGTATGCACTGCACAGATGTCTCCTTCAGGCGTCTCATAACGGTGATCCGATGTGTGTGGTTTGTTCGGGTCGTCAAAAGACCCAGATGACATCAAAAAGTCATAGGCATTTTGCAGTTTTTGCTGACGTACAGCCATCAACGTTTCTCGGCGTTCATCCCAGTCTTTGGTGAGGCAGATCCGTGTGTACAACGGATGCGCTTCTTGTGGTCCCTATCACAACAAAATTCAATATTTATTTTCAAAAGGTAGTAGTGAACATCGCACCATACTAGCTGTAAGTAGCGACTGTACTCTGGCGACTTTAAGCTGTTCGGTCTTGGCCACGGACGCCATGAGTCGATTCTCCGTGACGATACGTTGTACCTCTGGGTCTAGAAATACCGCATCTACAGGGGATAGAGAACGGAACTGGAGTTCTTGTAGTTCTGACATTAGCCGCCCCGCTTCCAGTCGTATACGCTGTGCCTCCTCCTGTATTCTCTGGATTTTAATCCAGAGTTTCTTCAGAGAGGTCATTCTACCCAAACTAACTGGAATATTATATACCGGATACCCAAAATAAAATCTCAATACAGTTGCTATGTATAGAACTTGTCAAAAAACAAAGACTGATACATTTAATATGTTTTATGAAATTTCTTGACAAGTGGGGGTTATTCTTCTGTTTTCTTATATATGCAATATATCAAAATATTCTAAGTGATAGGTTTAATACATCATTGATACCATCGAACCTGCAGTTTTAGATTGCCGCTGGATATTTAAAAGGTCCCAGTGAATATTACCTGTGGCGGCTACCTGCAACATCAAAACCCAAATCACCCAGGAATGTTGTCTGAACCGCACGGGTTTAAACAGATATTGCGACAATCCCGCGAAAAAACCACAGCTTATAGACCCGTTCGTGATTAAGTGGTTGCATGATTCAAATGTGCAGCACGCATTATATGCTGCATGTTATGCAGTGGTTGCACTGGCACAGACACACGCCACGGAAAGAAAGGATGCACGACACAGGCAATGAACTGGGCAGCACAATGTATAGCTATTTGGTAACTCAATTTTAGAGAAATGTAAAGATCATCATGCCTCAGCGTTCGTTCACTGTGGTTGTGCAACAAGTCCCCTTAGTTCCTGCTTTCGCTCTCACCAGTGAAAAACGCCAGGGCCTAACAGTGATAAAGATTATTCTTGGTCCATTGCGGCATTCAACACGGCATTCTCCTCAACGTTCGTCATTTTACGTTGCTGTCACTCGAGTGAAAACACTGTGTCAGCTGTATCTAATGGAGCCGTTATCGCTAAGTTTTCTTAAGTATTTCACTCCGCTGCAAGATGCACTGCAGGAGAATTCGCGCCTAGAAGCTTTAGAATCCGGCAGCGATTACTTATGTGTTCTCAACCCGCTAATCTTTTTCAATCGCATTTTGCAGCGAAAACATGTTTAGTATCTTGTTGCTGAGAATTTTAAGATGTAGGTGTCACTTACTCTCGATGATTTTGATGCACCTCGAATTGTCACAAGCATTTCATATAGTTCATAACGCCTAGTTGTATTCAATCCAGAGCTTCCCCGTGTATAGCACGGTATTAGTAGATATTACTAGTGGTGAGCATCTGTCATCAACTAGCTCTGCTATTGCGTACTCGACGAGCGGTGTATGTGGATTTCTGCTTCTTCATTGTAATTTCTGCCCCCTGATTGGCCAGAATATTAAAAATGCACTTGACTAATTAACTTTAGTTTGTTCTATATAAAATCTGGTCCTGCCTGATTGGCTGCTCTTGTCGGTGGTGTACCGACTAAGATAAAGCTTATCTACTTCTGGAGGTGATACCCAACCTGGTAAATCCTCCCCACTTAGACTGGAAAATCCTCCCAGCCAATGAGCAGACAGGAAGAGAATACCGCTCTCTTGTCGATATCCATCGACAAGTCACGGTTGTGGTTTTGCGGCTTTCATTCAGCCTTTGTGCGACCAACCCACACACCCGGTTTCCACGTTAACCATACTGAGCATGCAACGGGAGGCAGGCTCCCGCGGCGCTTCGGCGCCTTTTAAGTCTAAGACCGCCAGGTCGAAGATTCAAAGGCCATGTCGAAGACAAGGCCACTCCTCCCACGGAAGCCGGTAAGACGGCTTCCAAGACAGCCAGCAAACACCCAGTTGCTGCAGCGACTTAGGGAGAGAGTTTACGACGTAGGCGTTCTAGTTCCCTGTAGCCAGACGACCGGCCACCCCCCGGTTCACCTATCAGGAGCTCAGCTCTGGGGCTGACTGCCCTGGAATTTGATATTCCCATGATCGCTGGGTCTGAGTCCGATGAGGATACCACGAGATCTGGGAAGGATTCCACTCCTTTAAAAAGCGCTCCTGCTGTCCAGGGGCCTCAAAGAACGAGTCTGAGCCCTCTGAAGTTGCGGCGGCTCCAACGAGCTTGCCTGTTAAGAATCAGACCGTGGCAGAAGGTCCGGATCGGTGCCAAGCCGCAAAACCGGGCAGAGGAGGTGCTGCTACCAAGAAGCGCACAGCCCCTAGTTCTCCCTTTGCGAGTCCTCCGTGTCCAAAGATTATTATAACCTGTTCGGAGACTCCTAGTCCGAAGCGGAGAAGAAGAGGGAGTTGTGTAGGAACCCTTAGAGATATCTAACAGTTTCGATGAGCATCAAGAGATCTATCAAGCTGCTCAACAACAAGGCGCTTCAGAGGCAACATCCTCTGCGCCTTCTACACCGGTGTATTGTCGCGGACGTTATCCGCCGGACGAGGAGACTGTTTCTCCGATGTTCTCTGAGAAACTCAGGGCTCCTCGTGGCCTCAACCGCGGGCGCACTTCCCGTGGCGTTTATGTGCTTGCCTTGGTTCAAAATGAACTACTCTTTGTCGACGACATTGAGGCCGCTATATGTGTGCTGCTGGCACCACACTGAATTTCTCTCAATGGATTCACTACTCCCCGGAAGAAACCGGAAGACAGTGATGGGCTCATCCCCGTGTGGGGGTACCCTTGGGTACAACCCGAAAACACCACGATCCACTCTCAGACTGAAGGCCTGTTCTGGAGGTGGGTCTCCCTGAAGAAATTCACAGTTCATGAGTTGGAAGAACTCTGGAAGATCGCTTTGTGCCCTTTGTCTTGGGTCATTGACTTCGGGAGGTCGATGGCAGTGCTCGGAAAATAAAAAATGTACTGGTTTTTAGAAAACGCGTAATAAATTATTGCAGAAACACGAGTTCCAATAAAAATATCGCAATAAATAAAAATGGTAGCTTGGAACGACTCTAGCAACCCATGCCCACATTCGTCAAGAAGCTGATTGCTGTCACTAGGGCTGCTGTCCTGACTTGGACCCTCTGCCAATCGAAAATGAGCTGGCAACAGTAACAGTTCACCAGTGGATATGGGTTCTGTTTGTTATCTTTGATTAGTATCCATATGAATAGTAACTTGTTGTTTTATTAATTGTAAAAGATATCAGAAAAATAACGCAGCTTGTGCCTGCGCTATCATGGCAAGCTTTAAGCTACTTGGAGCTCTGTCCATCGGTGTCTTCGTAGTCGAGGAGAGAAATGAGTCCCACAACCACAATCTCAAAGACCTTGTATTTGTATTAGAGCTCATTTTCGGCTTTTGTTACAGTTCAAATTGTACCAAAAGAACGAGGAGAGAGTAGCTCATGTTGGAATGCGCATCGGAGACGAAGTTGAAGGTCAGAATTGAGACCCATTCCAGGAGTAAAACTATGCTGAGAAGAAGCTTCCAGAAGCTAAGTGCTGCGGGTTACTGCATGTCAGTTATTATATGGCTTTAAGAGCTGGTGAGAGCTTAACGAACTAATCCAACTTTCACTTTTCCTTTTTCTCTCTGGAATACAAGTCTGTCTAAGAATCCGGTGCAATTTCCATTAGATCAGCTATCCATAACAGTGACTGCGCGGAATGAGGAAGCAAACATGACTGGAAGCAACAACCCATGGAGAAGACCGACCCGTTCGGGTGTATTACGCCTGGTAAATACCAATATACTTATTACGGAAACAATTTCGTATTTTACGGTAATCTCGATTTGGCAATAATAAGTTATTCCGTCAATATAATACATCAATTATTGTATTTATATTATTTTTTCCGACCACTGGTCGATGGCATAGGCGGCGTCATACCTACCAAGGGCTGCAAAGACTCCAATGAAACGATGCCTCAGCTTGTTCCATAGTCGGGTCGACGCGACAATGCATCGACAAGCACATTGAGCTTACCCGGCTTGTATTCAACGCGGAAGTTTATTCTGCGAAGAATGGCAGCCACCTCGCCATTCGTTGTGACAGATGCGGCGAGTTGGTGGCCATCCGCAAGGACGCGTTGATCAGTGTAGATCACAAAGGGTCTTGTGCCCAAGAGATGTACTCTAAACTTGTCAAGAGCGTACTTCATTGCAAGTATCTCCTTGTCATGAACGGGATAGTTCCGTTCGGCAGCCTTCAGCTGCCTGGACTGGAAGGAGATGACACGTTCGTGGCCCTCATCGTCCTTCTGCAACAGCGCACAGCCTATTGCATAGTTAGAAGCGTCACAGACGACGCTAAATGACTTGTTTTCGTCCGGCAAGGCCAGGACTGGCACTTGCTGTAAGCTCGCCTTGATGCTGTCGAAAGCATTCTGGTGCTGTTGCTCCCAGACCCAGTCGGCATCTTTCTTTAAGAGATCCGACAAGGGTCGAACTAGTTCAGCGTACCCTGCGCTGTACTTATGAAGATAGTTGGCTAAGCCCAACCACTTCCGGAGGTCCTTCTGTGACCTCGGGGTCGGCCAAGCCGCTATGGCCTTGACCTTCCCTGGATCGGCGCGTACGCCGACCCTGCTTACAAAGCAGCCGAGGAATTTTATCTCCTCAGCTGCAAAGACGCACTTGTCGATGTTGGCATAGAGCTTGTTAGCTCTCATGACCTCAAACACTCGACGGAGGTGCTTCAAATGCACCTCCATAGCCGTCTGGCCGCCACGGCTATGGACGAATATGTCGTCAAAGTACGTCTGTGCGAACGTACGCAATGGTCCGATGTGGTGTAGCGTGATCAGCAACATCTGCGAGGTTGCTAGATCCGACTTCCCACCAATGCCCGGACACCGACTAACGAAGGGGCCCTCCGATGATCCGTGATCTGCTGAACTTGCTCACCTTGTGTACCCGTCGGTTGGACTGGATCTTCCTCTCTTGGTGACTGCTAAGTTGCTCGATCGGTGTTGGTTGAACGTCTTGGCGTGACGTTGGGGTCGTAGAGTAGCGTGGAAGTCTTCACACCACTCGCCAGTAGTAGATCCGGAGTCTAAGCGATTAGATCAAGCTTGGATCCGGCGGCCTAGATCTGGATCCGGCCTTGTAGTAATTCATTTCTTGTTGATTTCCCTTTATGCGGGATCCTTTGATTGCTTGGCGCTTCCTATAGCGCGATCTTGATCGTTGAGATACCGAGGATCTACCGGCTAAGCAATTAATACAGGGATCCTGGATCTGTACTTAGGGTAAGATACTAGGAGGTTGGATCTAGCCAATATATTATCTAGATATTATCAACCACCCTAGATCAATACACCTAAATCGCTATTAATACCGTAGGGCCAATGTAGTTCCCGTTTCCAGGCGCGTAGCGGAGCACTTGTGTTGTACAATGCAAATTCGGTTCTGATTTAATGTTAAGACCTATCCCATCCTGTAGCCTATCCTCAACGACACATCGACTGATTACGCTATCCTGATCCTTGTCCTTTCTTGTTCCTCACCATCATAGCAGTCGACATCCTTGCAGATAACCCTGGATCTGAATCATAAACATTAGATCACTAGTCGCAATGTTGTGATCTGGACTTCTTCTTTCTCCAATATCGTAATCATCCCCCGTAATATCCAGATCACACGTCTCCCGAGTCAGATCATGCCTTAATAAGCCAGATCATGCTGATCCAATTCCAGTAGGCTAGATCGGCTAGATCCCCTTGATCTAGTGTTCCCATGACTGATCCAGCGATAATACTTCGTAATAAGCGTAACCATCACATACCCAAGCTTATTCCATGCTGTTAATCCTCCAATCATCGTTCAGCTTTACCGTAATATGTGACGGGGTCACACGAGCACCTTGCTTAGAGGAAGCGTGCTATTAAGAGTATACAAACTCTAAGTGAACGGGAGTTCACTAGTCCCTGGTCTTGGGGGACTTAATAGCCAGTTTAGAGTAGATTTTAGACTGATTTATTTATAGTTAATTAGGTCCATTTGGCCTGTAATACAAATTACTAATTAACTATACTTTATCCTAATTATGCATATAAAAGGTAGGTCAAATTCGATTGGTTGGCCCTCAGCCACCGAACCTACGTGGCAGTAGTGTGGTCCACACCACTCCAACAGAGTATTAAAACAAATACTCACAGAAGTATATCTACTTCTAAAGGTGATACCCTTTCTGGGGTACACCTTTCATGTAACCCCGTTACATCCCCCCCACTTAGGTTGGAAACACCCCCAACCAATGAGGAGCTAGGAAGAGAGCTCCGCTCTCTTTCCTGTCCTTGTCGATACCCATCGACAAGCCACCGTTGTGACTTTAAGGCTTTCATTCAGCCTTTTGCGCTTTCAAGCCACCCGGAGGTTCCTACGTCAACCTCCCAAGACGCCTAAGAAGGCAAGCACCCGCGGCACTTCGGCGCCTTCCAAGTCTAAGACCGCGAGGTCGAAGACTTCTAAGGTCAAGTCGAAAGACAAGGCCACTCCGCGCAAGGAAGTCTGCAAGGCGGCTTCCGAGGCAGGCAGCAAGCGCACTGCTGCTGCTGCCAGCCAAGATGGAAGTCCGCGACGCAGTCGCTCGCGTTCCCTGTCACCCGACGATAGGCCGAACCATCGGTTCGCCTATCGGGACCATAGTCCTGGGTCAGAGTCCCCGGAATTTAACATTCCTATGATCACGGGATCAGAGTCTGACGGGGACTCTCCTGGATCCGCTAAGGATCCATCTTCTTCTCAGAATGCTCCTTCACAGGACGCTCCTGCACAGGACGCTACTTCACAGGACGCTCCTGCTGATGATGCTGAATCATCTGAGGCAAAGGCAGCTTCGACGAGCTCGCCTGCCCAGAACCTTACCTTAACCGAAGGTAAGGCTCGAGCCCAAGCTGCGAAAGCAGCGTCTCCAAAACGGGCTGGTGAGGGTGCTGCTGCTGCTAAGAAGCGCGCAGCCCCTGGCTCTCCTACGTCAGAGCCTTCAATCGCAAAGGGATTCAAATCCCTGTTCGACTCCTCAGACGAGGAGGAAGAGGAGGGGGCTGTCTCCGAGCCCCGAGAGATCTCCAACGATCTCGATGAGCAGCAGGAGCGCTATCAAGCTGCTCAGCTGCAAGGCACTACTGTGCCTTCCACGCCGGTGTATCCTCGCGGATACTACCCACCGGATGCGGGGTCTGGGTCTCCAATGTTCTTGGAGCACCTTAAGGCCCCTCGTGGTCTAAACCATGGGCGCACTTCGCGTGGCGCCTATGAGCGTGCCTTGGTTCAAGTCGAACCACTCTTTGTCAACGACATTGAGGCCGCTAGGTGTGTGCTACTTGCACCACACCGAATTCCTCTCAAGGAATTCACTAGTCTTCGAAAGAAATCCGAAGACCGTGGTGGGCTCTTCCCCGTGTGGGGCTACCCTTGGGTACAGCCCGAGAACACCACAACCCAGACCCAGGCAGAAGACCTGTTCTGGAGATGGGTTTCTCTAAAGAACTTAACAGTTCAGGAGTTGAAAGAACTCCGGGAAGATCGCCTGCTGTCCTATGTCTTACCAGCGAGATCTTCGTATTGAGTTTGCCTAAGCGGCAACTCCACTCCGTTACGGAGGGACTTAGACAGCAGTCTAAGTCCAGCGCTCAAGATGAGCGCGGGTACGGTTCCGTCAAACCAGGAGCCGTACACCGTAAGGCGGCTAAGAAGCCGCGGACTACTTACGCCCCGGCTGTTGATCCCAAATATCAACAGCCTTCGGGCAGTCAACCCGGAGCCGGTCTTCCGGCTCCCACGAGTTCTGTGACGAGGGGTAACCCCGCCACTTCACAAGCAGCTGGCGCTTCCCAGAGCGCCGCCGCTCCTGGACGACCCGCTCCACATGATAGTGGAGCTCGCCGTTCCGGTCAAGGAGGGCAGGAGGAGCTCTCGCACGCGTTTGAGTACGCGGCTCCTTCTCAGCCGTATCCTTCTGGACCCTCATCTTCGGGTCGGGACTCTGTGGGGCCCTTATTAAGCGACGAGGTCCGTCAGCTTCGAGATCGCGTCTATGCGATCGAGATAGCCCTTGGGCTTGGACCTGGTGGTCAGGCTGCCTCTCAGGCTGGCAAGCCGGGGGCCCTTGAGGTCCTTCGCCAAGACTTGGACGCTCTTGGTCGTGAGACTCATGAGCTCCATGGGCGTGTTGACCGCCGAGCTCCGGCTGCCGCCGTGAAGGAGCTCCGTCGAGGCTTAGACGCTCTAAGCCATGAGGTGCATGGTCGTATGCCCTCTTATGAGCCGCAGGGGTATTCGTACCCCTCGACTTATGGGTACAGCTCTTACCCAAGCTCTTCCCATTCGGTACCGTCATACCCTTCGTATGACTCGCGTGGGTACCAGCCTGCGTTTTACTCGCAGGCTTCGACACCGGCAACTCCGGTTGTCCAGAGAGCTCAACCTCGTTTCGAGGAGGTGAGTTCTCACCTTGGTCTTCCCCCGTCCGAGAAGGAAGACCCAGCGGATCGTGATACCGCTTAAGACGCCCCACGTAGAACGTCGGGTGCGTCGCCATTGACTTTGGGAGGTCAATGGTATACGCCGTGCCATGTCTGGCCAGGACCGCGAAGGGTCCAATGAAGCGGTGCTTCAACTTGTTGCTCCCTACGGAGCTAACCAAGTTTATAGGTAGATTTTTAGTATCTAACAGTACTAATTCACCTTGTTTAAAAACAGTTAAATTTCCTCTTCCTTTCTTATCTGAGTACTCTTTCTGTTTGTCTTGGGCTAACGCCATTGCGTCTCTAACCCGGCTGATCAACGTCAGCCTGTTGTGGATAAACGACGACAACTGTCTTTTTAAAGACTCGGGCTCTATTACTGAGACCTGGGAGGAAAAGGCTTTCCGAGTCTCTCCCCCACTTACAATGGAGGCCACGGTGCCTCCCCGCAAGGTTAGCGGCACCTGGGGGTGTCGTAACCCATTCAGATAGAACGGGGTAAACCCCGTTGATGCGTGTACCGCATTGTCGAGTGCAAACTCAACCATAGGAAGCTGATCCGACCAGGATCGAGGTGCCTCAGCACAGATACTGCGCAGAGTATCTTCGAGCACGCGGTTGACGCGCTCCGTCTGACCATCCGTCTGCGGATGGTCCGCAGTTGACATCGTCAACTTAGTTCCCAACAATTGGAACAGGGTGTCCCAAAACGCACCCGTGAAACGCGGGTTTCTATCCGAGACTATGGTCTCTGGTACCATGATAGCGAAACACGCTATCTAGGAACAGCTGTGCAACTTGTTTCCCGGTGACCTTGTCACGTACCGGAGCAAGATGCACCATCTTGCTCAAACGGCAGACAAACACCAAAATGCCGGTGTTGCCCTTGTCATCGGCCGGCAGGCCGAAGACGAAGTCGAGACTCATCGACTTCCAGCAATCCGCTGGTACTGGTAGGCTCTGCAGTGGAGCCGAGGCGTGGCCCGAAGGCTTCACCCTCTGACATGTTTCACCTGTCTTGACATAGTGTGCCACCCACTTATACATGCGGGACCACCAAAATGTCTGAGAGACCATTTGGTAGGTCTTCTCCCGACCAAGATGGCCACTTGTCGGCGCATCATGCGCCTCTAGAAGTATGTCATACTTCAGATCCTCGTCGTTTGGAACGACAACCCGAGGGGGATCTCTAGGGTCTACTCTGTAGTGGAGTAACCCTTCGGCCAGCTCATAACGATGGAGCTGCGCCCGCTGTCGAGGCGAAAGCCTGTCGACTTTGGCGTCCTTGCCATCGGCCCAGAACCGCACCAGTGGTGTGTAATTCTCGTCCTCCTGATACGCCAAGCGTATCCGATCATATAGATCTGTCGTGACGCGACTGACAGGAGCTAGCTCATAGTCAGGTCGACGCGACAATGCATCGACAAGCACATTGAGCTTACCCGGCTTGTATTCAACGCGGAAGTTGTATTCCGCGAAGAATGGCAGCCACCTCGCCATTCGTTGTGACAGATGCGGCGAGTTGGTGGCCATCCGCAAGGACGCGTTGATCAGTGTAGATCACAAAGGGTCTTGTGCCCAAGAGATGTACTCTAAACTTGTCAAGAGCGTACTTCATTGCAAGTATCTCCTTGTCATGAACGGGATAGTTCCGTTCGGCAGCCTTCAGCTGCCTGGACTGGAAGGAGATGACACGTTCGTGGCCCTCATCGTCCTTCTGCAACAGCGCACAGCCTATTGCATAGTTAGAAGCGTCACAGACGACGCTAAATGACTTGTTTTCGTCCGGCAAGGCCAGGACTGGCACTTGCTGTAAGCTCGCCTTGATGCTGTCGAAAGCATTCTGGTGCTGTTGCTCCCAGACCCAGTCGGCATCTTTCTTTAAGAGATCCGACAAGGGTCGAACTAGTTCAGCGTACCCTGCGCTGTACTTATGAAGATTGTTGGTTAAGTCCAACAACTTCCGGGGGTTCTTCTGTGACCTCAGGTTGGCCAAGCCCCAATGGCCTTAACCTTCCCTGGATCGGCGCATACGCCAACCCTGCTGACAAAGCTGATGTGGGCCTTTATCTCCTAAGCTACGAAGACGCACTTGTTGATGTTGACATAGAGCTTGTTGGCTCTCATGACCTCAAACACTCGACGGAGGTGCTTCAAATGCACCTCCATAGCCATCTGGCCGCCTTCGGCACGGCTATGGACGAATATATCGTCGAAGTACGTCTGAGCGAACGTACGCAATGGTCTAAACAATTGTGTGACCAAGCGATTGAACATCGCTGGGGCATTCGATAGCCCCTGTGGCATCACTAGCCACTCCCAGAGCATCCCGCTCGGGGTGCTCACTGCGGTGAGAGGAATGTCACTCTCCCGCATCAGGATCTGGTAGTATCCGTCTACCAAATCCAGGGCACTGTACAGCATACAGCCCGACATGTTGTTCAGCAACACATCCTTGCGAGGAATCGGCGTCTGTGCCGGTACCGTCGCATTGTTCAGCTTGTTGTAAGCGTGAACCAGACGCCACTTCCCGTTCGGTTTCCGAACGCAGAAGGTCGGCGTCGAGTGCGGGGACTTTGACTCCCGCACTATGCCCGACTTCGCCTTCTCGGCGAAGAGGCATCTATGGCCTCGCACAGCTCGCGAGGTAGAGGCCACTGCCTCGTGACACAATACTTTGTGCCAGACACGAGGTCAATCTAGTGCCGTACTCCCCGATCCGGCGGGAGTTGGGATGGTGGGTGTTTCACACTACATCCGAGAACTCGTTAACAAGAGGATACACTGGATCCTGCGGGTTCTTGAGGATCTCAGAACCCAAGCGCGTTGCACGCTGCTTCGTGAACCCCTCCAGGACGTCCTCGTCCATTACGGAGGAAGAGTTCAAATCTTCAGGAGAGGTCTCCAGCTTCAGGAGCACCATCACCGCAATCACTCCGGCCTTCAACTCGGCCAGGAAGTCCTTCATGGACAATTCCTCGAGGTTCAGCAGTGCTGACACCTCTGGCAGTGCCTCCAGATGGACGGCACCTGCCTTTACTTGACGACCGGACACGCCGTCGAAGACATGGCATTGTTCTTCGACCGGCCGTGCCGGTGGAGTCTCAGACACCAAGTGTGGTACTTTGTTATCCACACGGGAGGAGTTCAACAACACCTCCGCCCTCGTACTGGTCTTCTTGACCCCGCGTGGAACTACGTTACCCACGCTAGAGACGCACGCTGCGCTCTCAATCTTCTTGGTCTCTTCGACCCTGCGGGGAACTATGTTACCCACGCCAGAGGCTCTCTCAGCGTCCTCCTCAGCAGCCTCAGCTGCTTGCGGACCTAAGTTACCCGCCTGGTCAGTGCCGTCCGGCACCGCCACAGTCGAAGCCCATACGGCGCGACGACTCTTAGCGTTGGGACTTGCCGTCGTGGTAATCCCACACGCTTGGCAATGAGCCTTGGTCTCACGACCGGTTGCGAGGCTCATCGCAACATCTTCGTTGGAGTCCGTGACTCCCAGTACTTCTTCGGGCGCATAAGCGCCTTGGCGACCATCTCTGGCGCCCCAGTCCCGGACAGAGGTGGGAACATTACTCACCAAAGCTCTGTCGGAGACTGCGGGCCGGCTAGCCCCAATGGCTTTGCCACGCCAATCGATCCAGGGCTCATGCTTTTCGATCCACGGCATGCCCAGGATCAAGTCGTACTTGTCCATGTCTAGGACAAGGAACGACTCCGTGCTGACAAAGTCCTCAAACTTTACAGCTAGGTCCATACGGACCCCAGGTACGTTAACCACCGTACCATCGGCCAGTCTCACCGAGACCTTTCCCCTGCCTTCGCTATCACACAAAGCGTCGGCATACTTGTCGCCATTCCGCGCGACCGTCTGGCGTCGAGCAAAGTTCGTCGACGCCCCAGAGTCAATCAGGATCCTGAAGGGATCTCCGTATCCCCGTACACTTGCGTGTACCACGAGCAGTCCGCCGCTGCTCTTTCTCGTCTCGAGAGCACCCAGGCTCTCCGGGGCTAAGCCTCCATGGCGTGCGCCGTCCGCACTCCTACCATGGGGACTTAGATCTTCCCCAGTAGGGCGCCCCGCCCCTACTGGTGACCCCAGTTCCCCTGGCCCTTGGGTCGTGGCTTCTGCCACTGGACCATCGAGCCTCTAGGTTTGGAAGGGAACTTCCTTTGCCCACCCGTAGGGCGGGCACGTTGCATGTGCCCGAGCTTCCCACATCCGTAGCAACGGATGGAGCTCTGTACGGCCGTACCCAGTTCCATGGGTACCGGCCCGGTGTTAGCTCCAGCTGCTGGAGCTCCTTGCACTGCGCCTGACGACGCATTGTGGCCTTGCCACACCGACGTAGGAGTACGAGCCTGTCGGTGGCTGTACTCCTCTTGGAGGGCGATCTGGATCGCTTCCTCCATAGTGTTCGCATGCACGCGGAACAACTGTGTGCGGGATGGGCCCACCTTCAGGCCATCCATGAACACTGTCACCTTGATGTGTTCAGGTAGGGGGTTCCCTACCAGAGATGCAGCGAGTACTCGCATCTCCTGGATGTACTCATGCAGCTCACGCTTCCCTTGTTTACAGGCAAGGAAGCGCGAGCGCTGGCGATACTCATAGTTCGCCGAGAGGAAGGCGGCTCTGAGATGTTCATACAGCTGAGCTCAGGTTGTGAAATAACCCCGCGTTATCGCATCGCGCGTGTATGCCAAGGTCTTCGCCCAACCTCCTAGGTTGGACAGGGCGAAAGCGACTCGAAGTCGCTCGGTCGAGATTAGAGCCGCGTCTATCGCGAGCTCGACCTCTCGGACCCAGAAGTGGAGGTTCTCTCCCTCCTTTCCCTCATAAGGATTAACCTTAAGCCTCAACGGCTTCGGTTGGGCTGGCTTCATCTCAGCCACGGGGGTCTGCAGCCCCTGCATGTGATCAATTAGCCCTCGCTCGTACATGTCGAATGCCTCGATGTGTTCGACCTGCTCGGCCGGCGTAGCAGCCGCCAAGCTTCGGAGGGCATCTCCTCCAAAGATGCCCACCATCTTCCGGACCGACTCAAACTGAGAATCGGTCAAATGAGGGAACTCCCATCTATCCATCCTGGCTTACCTTGTAGGAGCCACTGAGGATTCAGATAGTCTAATCTATCCGCGTATGCGTGGATTGACTACAAGTGCTACCAAGTGTGAGAGGGTCACACGAGCACCTTGCTTGAGGAAGCGTGCTATTAAGAGTTTACAAACTCTAAGTGAACGGCGGTTCACTAGTCCCTGGTCTTAGGGGACTTAATAGTCAGTTTAGGGTATATTTAAGACTGATTTATTTATAGTTAATTAGGTCAATTGACCTGTAATACAAATTACTAATTAACTATAATTTGTTCTATACATGCATATAAAAGTAGGTCAAATACTGTTGGTTGGCCCTCAGCCACCCGACCTACGTGGCAGTGGTGTGGTCCACACCACCCATGACTGAGTATTCACAAAACGAATACTCTCAAAAGTATATCTACTTCTAGAGACTCTATCTGGGGTACCCCTCATGTAACTCCGTAACAACAGGTGTTGCACTCAAATCGTGTGTCAGTCAGCCCGCGGCTTACGGTACCGTTGGCATCATCATGTAGAATGTTGGGATACCGCTGAACAGCGGCAAATGATGTTTATAACTGGTGACGTTACGGTGTTTGATTACTAGTATGTTATAGGTGTCTGAATATTCTTCTTTTGTTGTATGAAATAAAATCGTGGTGAGCTTAGCACGTTTCTCCGTGGTATTAATATCAGTGATTTAACATATCCTCATGTTCATAGATTCGTTAAAAATGAACAAATCACGAACTATCATCATACCACGATCTGATTATGATAATAGGTCGCGCAATCAATAGCGAAAGGTACATTCGTCATGATCAAGGGGATTGATGTGTACAATCTTTATGAATGTCTTACGAGCGACGCAACACGAAAGCTCGTCGACACGATGCGTACCAACATTGCTGCGCAGCCTTCTCACGGTACCGAACATCGCTCCACATCATGCACGACCCAGAAGCAGGGTAAATGACATGCCTACCATATTTCGTTGCTGTGCATCGAAAGGGTTGAGTTGGTTACACAGCCACCGTGGATATATGCACGAGCACTTAAGTATTAAAACGTGTAGGTTCCATAGTATGGGGTCCATATATACAGTATATGTATATCTAGTGTAGATCCAGTACGCTCACCTTCCCATGGTTCAACACACGGAATGGGGGACATGTTCACAATCCAGCTCTGTACTACACTTAATGCAAAGCACATGCACAAGATCAATATTAATAGTATTGATGTTGATCCAATACACCAATACAAAAAGTTAGTTACATGGCCTCTCCAATAATGCTACATGTTTTAGCCAATTCATTACGCAATTCGCTTCCCAGCTCTCAGTGGCCAATCACCAGCTACGATGCGCCTCTATTCCGTCGTACTCTTAGTTGATGCTGTTCTCCTGGTAAATGTTGAACAGGTTACCTCCTTCGTGACGACCACCGCTGACTATTCGAGCGTGATAATTCGTTCCCTCGCCGACCACCAGAATGGTGTCGCTCCTAAGAGGTTGTTGAGACGTTACGATGAGGATATCGAAGAGAGAGCCATCGCGGGTGGTACAATCTCGGATCTGACAACCAAGCTCAAAAGCAGTGTGTCGAATCTCACCAAAAAGTTCGTGGACATGAACATATATGAGGCTCAAATGGTGACCAAATTTAATCTCGGCCGAGTTGAAGACACTTTGACAAAAGTCGGCCTCAACCAATTGACCGCCAACGTCGAACAGCTCAACTCCAAGAATATCATCAAAAAAGTATCGGTGATTGGGACTCTCACCGCTCGCTACGGAGATGATAGTCTAGCGAAGGCTCTCCTGACTGCCGAGAAGCAAGCGACGGACCCGGCATTGGCACTACAAATCCAAACATTGCGAGAAAACCAAATGACGAGGTGGTTGAAAGGTGGTAACTCCGCTGACGATATTTTCAAGCTACTAAAGGTTCGCGACGACGGCTATGCAATACTTAAGAGTCGGAAATTGGAGATTCTGGACGACTACGTCAAGCTCGTCAACACTAAGAGTTCTGATCAGACATCTCTGCTCAACACCTTAATGAAAGGATTTGGTGGTGAAGAGAAGTTGTGGGCGCTTTTGCAGACTGCAAAGATGCATGACAGTACAATGGAGAAGGCCAAGCTAATGGAGACTTCTCTAATGAGCAAGTGGCTGAGTGAGGGTCAATTGCCGGCTAACGTCTATCAATGGCGAAAGCTTTACGATAACGTAAACGACGCTTTCACCGCCGATAACTTGAACAAGTTCACGAAATATGTCGACGACTTTAACCTGAAAGATCCCAGAAACCAACAGTCAGTACTTACGCTTTACACGAATAGTTTTGGAGACGCCGCTGTGGCGAAGAAACTCGTATCGGCAATGGGTAAAAGAGACACAAGAACTGTCGCGAAGAAGTTACAGACGCAGCAGTTGGAAGGTTGGATCAACAGCAAGAAGTCGGTTGATGATATGTTCAGGACGTTGAATATTGACACCGAAATGGGCGTTGCTAGCTGGCAGTTGGATGTACTCGAGAAGTTCATTACGAGAAAGAGTGGAGAACAAAATGTGATTAAGATTTTGACTGAGAAGTTTGGTGGTAACAGCAATCTTGCGACGATTGTGGAGAGAGCAAGTAAACCCACAAAAACTTCAGTATTGCAGAAGAAGCAATTTGCCGCGTTGGCGGATAAAAATATCAGACCGGAGAACTTTATGAGTGCTGTATTCAAGAAGGTTCCTAAATCAGCTACGGAAGAGCAGAAAACGATTGCGGCCAAGTTTGATGCGTTCTACCGGAGTTTGACAAGCGTGTGATCGAACGAGGCGTTCTTACTTTAGGTATGTGAGCAAGTGCGTAGCCTCAGTATTCTTAGAACGAGTAATTGAGTACCTGTAGTGCTTCTGCAATACTGCTGTAGACTTTGAATTCAATACATCTGACATGATAAATAGCTGCGTCCAGAACCACTTGGTCATCACGTACAGAATTGATCATCGCGTATAAAGTTGATGATCGCGTGTAAAATACTTTAAAAAGTCTTACTAGGGTACAAAAGCTTTATACGCAAGTACATAAAGGATTAAAAAAATCATGGCAACACTTAAAGGTTTATGCTGTGATTTGTCTGTTTGTCGGAGAAGACTACGGTAGTGTAATTACGATTATCAAGGGTATGCGAACTAGTAGTAGTCGATGTGACTGGATGAATGGAAATCCGAAAGTGAGTTCGATTTAGGTTAGTGTCATAGCTACTTGCTACCTCCTACGGTTCCTACAGTCTTTTAGTATTCCTCCTGTTAACGTGCAAACATTTAGAGACGCGGCGACCAGGCACGACCAAATGATTTGCGAGATGCTTACCCACAACGCACATCATATGATTCACCATTTTGGAAGTTGACAGCTAATCACATTACACGATCATAAAGGATCCACCAATCAGGTTGCGCCATTCTCGTTACTTCAACTGTGGCCAATGCAAGGCACACGTCCGACACGCGCGTGCCGCGTGCTAAACGTATAGACCCAGTCGAGCAGAAAGCGAAGTACAACCATAACAAGTGTGTTCCAAATGTAGTGTAGATCTTCGATAATGTTGTGGACCGAGATTTCGGGTCAATGTCTTCGAAGCGGAAGTGGTTGCGTTCCATCCATCGGTGGTGAAGGACAATGTGCTGAACTATATTTCAAAGTGACACAACTTCGCGTTTTAGATGTATCCAACGTGGCTTCAGTTGTAGTTTGTGAGGTAGAATTAGCTTCATCCACTTTAGTGTGCCAGAGAAAAACTGACTCTAACCTTTCCATACCTCGATCCACACTACATCAGATTTTGTGCATTCTAGAGGAGACGTTTCGCAATTTCAATGTTATTGCATAATGGGTAAGGGCATAGCTGGATATTTGGTATTTGCTGCGCTAAATACCAGAACCGTGATCGCAGGGTAGTAGTCGAAATGCAGTGCGAAGTTGCAGGTCGTCGTAGATCGGTAGTAATTGGTGTATATATTGTCTCCCGAAACGTACAAAAGCAGTGACGTCCTCTGGGAATGTACCTTCGTAGTCTTGGCAGATTGGACGTCGGTGGGGAGCTTGTATAGTTGGGAGTTGGAAGTGTTTTACTTTCAGTATTGGGATGTGCGGAAATACAAAAGTCGTCGCTGCTACATTAATACCTACGTTAGGTATGAAGCGCAACTGGTTGGTTGATCCGGATAGTTGGATATAGTGTCGCGAACTCGTAGAAGTACTTGGATTAATTATTTGTACAAAGTACGTAGCTAACGCGTTTGGGCTTGGATGGAGACGAGTGAATTGCATGGGTTCAACGTGTATCGGAGGAAAATAGGTAGTGGCGGATTTTTACCCAAGTCGTCAACAATATATATCGCGCAATTATAATTTAAGCGTTTAGCTAATTGGAGTCTGAAGCTTCGTTGTGGTTCCGTCTAATAGATACAATCCACACAAATAAAATCTCTCCGTCCATCAAGCAGCTCAAGATCAACAACAACAGCGTCTTCCGAAGTCACCCGAGGAGCGATCTAGCCCCACCGATAGGTACACAAGGTGAAATCAAGTAACTTCATGGAATATCAGAGTACCCATTCCGTTAGTCAGCAATTGTGGCGCCGTATGCAAGATGACTCCAGCGACCTTGCGATTTCGCAGAACCACTTCGCCACATATGCTCAACTTTTACCCGAAACCCATGAATTTCTTGATGTATTTTATCTGGTCCCTTCCTAGTCTTGGCGTGTTTTATCTCGAAGGACGAGTTCATGTTGGTTTAAAAAGCTTTGTTACCACCCCCAACTACCTTTAAATACGCTAACCACAACATCTTCATCTTTGACAAACGCTTGGCTCTCAATTGAAGCGTCAGACGGGAGATTGAAAGGCCTTCTTTTCGTAAAGAGTTCATCCATTCCTCTCATCATTGGCTAAAATCCTGTTGCTATTTTCTGCGCCGACTTGAGTTGGGCTCCACTTATCTTTGACGACATTTCCTCGATCATTTCGCGTTTGTTTTGCCACTCTAAAGTTCTTTTTGCTTAGACAGTGGGGATGCTTCTATTCGCCGCTCCGGTTAATTTTCGAGTCTTCAAACTTGGGTGTCCTTGATCTGATCTCGATTTGGATAGTGTTGATCTTGGTTGGGGGGGTCTTGTAGTCGGTGTGTGACCTTTTTCCGATGGAACTAATACGTGCTTGCCGCTTCTTATAGCAGGGTCTTAAGATGAGGGTAGACGAGCCTCCCAGTCTAGCAATCCGGGCGCATGAACTCTACTCGATCTTCGTCTTGCGTAGCGCTGGGAGGGCCAATACAGCGTATCCCTGCCCGGAATGGCGACGATGAAGAAGACTTGTGAAGTAGAAGGTAAACCCAACTCTGAAATATATGTTAATGTCCTGTGCTTCCCATCTGTGGTTGTCCATATCGCACTGGCTTCATAATAACTATGATAAACCAAGATCGACATTACCTGTCAGGATCGATACCGCATGAGTACAATCGGTTTGGGCGGGGGTGATGTCACACATTCACCGGTCACTATAGAGGGAGTTACCCTTCGTCTTGATTGACAGACTTGGCTCGACTGAGGTATGGAGATTTTCCTTATTCACTTCACCACAGCCGTCCCCGGCACGAGCGAGTAGCGCACAACGGTATTCACTAGCAGGACCACTGTCCAGGTCCGATTGTCGTGTTTTCTCGTGCCACACCTTCCGATTATCCTTTACTGACGTAAGATCAAAACTTGCCTCCTCGTCTGAACGGCGGTGTCTGGAATTGATACGGTTGTTGGTCTTCAATACACAAAACCTAGATCAATCCGGTCTGACCAACATGGAGTACTCACCACCGCTGCTGCGGTTAGTAGCACCGACATACCTCCTCGAGATGTGCCATGTTCTTCGTCACCGTGCATCGAGTACACGCGTTTCCCTTTCGCCCCCACCGACCATCATCATGGTATTCGTGTGGCGATCTTGGAGGACCTAGTATCTATTCGAACCGTTGAAGGCGCTCTGAGCTGTGAGTCTGACTCCCAACCGTTGTAGGAAGTGAACGAAGCTTTTCAACACACTCACACTGATGCTCGCCATCACGCCTACAATCTCCATCATCGGTTAGATCAAGTGATCTCGGGGGTGGAACCTTTCGCTCGAATTTGTTAGGATCGATACGACAAGCTCGTCCCGGAGCTGGCATTCTCGAATACTTTGGTAGTGGGGAAGAAATTGGCAGTCGAATGCTTAATCGTAGCGTTATCTCGCCACCAGCTATCAAGAACTGGCCACTCTTCGTGCTGACCATGCCACACCCTTCGGAATTACTAATTTAATATACATTAGTTTATTTAAAATCTGGTATTAAATAATTGGTAGGACCCTACCTCCGTGTCAACGGTGTTCTCAATTTTGCTAACCCAGGCGTATCGCTTAAATAAGTATATTACTTCAAGAGGAAGTATCAATTCTGGGGTGTCCCTCATTTATCCCACTACATTCCAATATTGATTACGAAAATTACGAGTGGACATATTCTTCTCCAAATGGAGAGTCGTTCGTTGTCTACGTAAACGGTTTACTAGGGAGTTGATTCTAATCACTAATGAGAACTTTGAGTAGGTGAAAGTGCTGCCGTTAGCTTACCGTTGAATCAGGACTAATTGAGGCTCCGGATAGCAAACATGGTGACATAAGTAGGTAACTACAGAAGGTGACGCTCATATTGATACATCAGTGGAGCCTGTCAACAAACACAATTAGTGGCATAATTGGTTCTGTCGGCGAGTATACTGATGAGTATTATGTTCACGACCAAGTCAAAGTGTGTTCAACTAATTCATGGTGGGAACAATATCAAATTTCGTTGACACAAGTGACAATGGTCGCGTGTTGGACTACACTGATATAGGTGACAAATCGTGGGGCGGTGCCAGCTCTGCTGCTAATGGTTTTACTGCGTATGGCGACGGTGTTACCAGTGGGAAGGACGATAGCATTGAAGAATATTTACTTCTAGTGGCGGTACCCAGTCTGGAGTATCCCTCATAACTTTATAACATCGTCCTCCAGTTAAACTAGAAAAAACTCCCAGACAACGAGTAGCTAGGAAGAGAGTGCTACTCTTTTACCTTCTCATATCGGTACCCATCGCCAAACCACGGTTGTGACTTTGCAGCTTTGATAAACTCTTTCTGCTAGCGAGACAAATGAACTGTTTCCTACGTCAACTATCTTGAGCATGCAACAGAAAGCAAGCTTCGAGGGCATTTTGCCTCCAAGTCTACAACCGCGAGTTCAAAGAATACTAAGGCCAAGTTGAAAGCAAAGGCCACTCCTCGCACGGAAGCCCGCAACGCGGCTTCCAAGGCAGCTAGCAAGCCTTCGGCTGCTGCTGCGGCTCGGCGGGGGACGTAGTGGTCCTAGTTCCTTATCGCCTGACGACCGACCAACGCCTCTGGTTCACCTATCGGTGGCCTCCCCGGAATTCAACAACCCTACGTATGATCACCGGTCCGGGTCCAACGAGGATACCACGGGATCTGGAAAGGATTCCACTCCATCAACGGTCACTCCTGTTGGCTTCAGAGACTAATGGAGACAGCTCCAAGTCATCAATCGCAGAGGCGGCTCCCGCGAGCTCGCCTGCCAAGAACCTGACCTCAACAGAAGGTTGGGCTCGAGCCCAAGCTGCGAATATATCTGGGAAGGATTCCCATCGTAAAGATTCCTGCAAGAAGTATCACGTGTAATGCCAATTCTGCAGTAGTTAATCACCCGGTAACCGCGGCCAGTGCAATACTGATTAGCGAGTGCAATAGCGAAGTATCAATCCAGATGTTGAGCTTCCTGCTAGGCATATGCCTGCCTTTGACACCCACTTTTGGAATTTGTGGCATGGATGGTTGGTGTATCTAGTGCACTTGCTCTATTTGCAAACGCACTGGCGATAATTGCTGTTTCTTCATTGGGTTCACAAAAGAAGGTTTATGTAACTGGGAAATGAGTCGATCATTGTTGTAAGTAAAACTGGTGTATGTGTTATACCTTCCGCTTAAAATGAGCTACCAGAAAGGCATGACACACCTAAGGCAGAAGTGTGTTCTTGCTACATTGGATACGTAAATGTGTAGACATTAATTCATCCGTGATAACATGCGGCCCAAGAGAAAACCAACGGGGCAGATAAGACCGCACGACGCGTTACTTCCAGGCAGCCACGCCTTCACCGAGAAGGTAGCACTATTAAAATAAAGCAAATTGTGTGATCAATTTGATTCCGAAAATCTTGAAAGTCGAATATTGTGTAAGCACGCTATTTAGCACATGGTCTGACAGCAGCCTTTCATCAAGATGGACTTTTGACATGTGCTTCCAGAGAGCTCATGCATACCGGAGTTGGCGCTGTGAACGAGTTTGATGTTACAATGCTGTATATGTCGTGAGTGATGTATTCTCCAGTCTGTTCCCCGGAATTCTTTACCAGCGTGAGTGCTGTCGCTTATATCCATAAACAATGGGGTTTGGAAAGGGATACATGTAGATGTTCGTTGTATTGAAGAGGAGAACGCAAGTTGGACACGCTGTTTTCCACGGCGTTCGTACATGTTCGTTGTACAATATCATAGTAGATATGTTTTGCAACTTGCAAGAGATTGTACATGTGTTTTCAACGTATTAATACATTCAATGTACTTCAATGAACACAGCGAGTTCTGCGTCACCGTGTAACGAAGTGGAGATGGCACTGAGCTTTTTGGTAAAGCAACAGTTGAGCTATCGTCACAGGTAAGAACAAGTAAGCTCATTATTGATACAGCACGTTGCCTTTTAGGTACATCTTGTTGTTGATTGCAAGTTAAAGTGACAATCATCCGAAATCCATATGTGCATCTTTTCTATGCGTATCCAGCGCACTGGAATCAACGATTCCTCCAACAATACGATTTGTACATGGATTTTCCACTCTAACTTAGAGTCTAAATGGAACATAATTGGCGATCTCAGTACAGTGATATGATACAAAAGATTAAGATGTTTTCCGTGATTAAAGATTAGTCTGATCGAGAATCTGGGCTGTGACTGGACAAATATGTACAGAAAGATAGGTTTGGTTCCAAGCCTGACTTTAATAGAGATTTGACACCAATCCTATCCTTCTGTCGTCTATTTGTAAGGGGTTGTCGATAATGGCTTCCGAAATATGGTAATTACTGCATCTGGTTGATAAATTCACCTGAACGCTGCTAACCTTTACAGCCATTTGTACTGCTTCGTTTACGGAAGCATGCATCATGTTGTCCCGCGTCCTAGTAGCTCCGCCAGGAGTAGTCCATTTGTGGCCCACATGGATCACTATCAGAAGGTGACGCTAGCGGTTCTACGTGAAGTACGTGCGAACCTGACTGACCATGAGCACCACTGATGCTTCATTAAGGTAATGCAGCGGGGCTGTCTTAGCTTAGCATCAGAGGAAGTCTTAGAGTCAAGAACAGGTTTCTACCCGAGAACCCTCAACGTAGTCCGTAGGACTCAAAATTCAACTGAATTATTGATTTTCCGACTGTGCCGCTTGCGGTGCGAATACCTGCATCCCAGTATAGCATATAGTTAACGCTAGATACTAGCTCAATGAGTGACCCTGAGGTCGCACTCCTCAACAGAGGTAACCCTTCTCTCATACAGACGAAATGGATAATCTCACGTGTAACCCCATTACACTCTCCCCCATCGAACTGAGAAACATACAGTGTTTTCCACCGTTGGCAACAGTGTTCCTCTCTAGTAGAGATCACACCACGTCACTTTCTGCTCCATGAGAACATCCCAAACCTGCCGCGCGGCACATACGCATGTCCGCAGCTCCTGGGTCTCTAGGCCACAGCTGACAACCTTCGCGCGCCAGCGCCACTTCGTTTGGACATAGCCCAAGTGCATCGCGTCTTCTGGGGGAACTGTCTGAGGTAGCAGCATTGCTAAACCTCGAGGAACTGTCCATGAAGGAATTCCTAGCCAAGTTGAAGGCTGGAGGGATTGCAGAGATGATACTCCTGAAGTCGGAGACCTCTCCTGAAGATTTGAACTCTTCCTCTGTAATGGACGAGGATGTCCTGGAGAAGTTCACGAAGCAGCGTGCAACGCGCTTGGGTTCTGAGAATCTCAAGACCCGGAGGATACAGTGTATCCTCTCGTTAACGAGTTCTCGGATGTTGTGTCGAAACACCCACCATCCCAACTCTCGCCGAATCGGGGAGTACGGCACGAGATTGACCTCGTGTCTGGTGTAAAGTACTGTGTCAGGAGGCAGTATCCTCTACCTCGCGAACAGTGCGAGGCTATTGACGTCTTCTTTGCCGAGAAGGCGAAGCTGGGCATGGTGCGGGAGTCGAAACTTCCGCACTCGACGCCGACCTTCTGCGTTCGGAAACCGAACGGGAAGTGGCGTCTGGTTCACGCTTACAACAAGCTGAACAATGCGACGGTACCGGCACAGACGCCGATTCCTCGCAAGGATGTGTTGCTGAACAACATGTCGGGCTGTACGCTGTACAGTGCCCTGGATTTGGTAGACGGATACTACCAGATCCTGATGCGGGAGAGTGACATTCCTCTCACCGCAGTGAGCACCCCGAGAGGAATGCTCTGGGAGTAGCTAGTGACGCCACTAGGGCTTTCGAATGCCCCAGCGACGTTCAATCGCTTGGTCACGCAATTGTTCAGACCATTGCGTACGTTCGCACAGACGTACTTCGACGATATATTCGTCCATAGCCGTGCTGAAGAGGCCCAGATGGCAATAGAGGTACATTTGAAGCACCTCCGTCGAGTGTTTGAGGTCATGAGAGCCAACAAGCTCTATGTCAACATCAACAAGTGCGTCTTCGTAGCTTAGGAGATAAAGGCCCACATCAGCTTTGTCAGCAGGGTTGGCGTATGCGCCGATCCAGGGAAGGTTAAGGCCATTGGGGCTTGGCCAACCCTGAGGTCACAGAAGAACCCCCGGAAGTTGTTGGACTTAACCAACAATCTTCATAAGTACAGCGCAGGGTACGCCGAGCTAGCTCGACCCTTGTCGGATCTCTTAAAGAAAGAATGCCCACTGGGTCTGGGAGCAACAGCACCAGGATGCTTTAGACAGCATCAAGGCGATCTTATAGCATGCGCCAGTCCTGGTTCTGCCGGACGAGACAAAGTCATTCAGCGAGGAAGGACGAGAACGCATCATCTCCATCCAGTCCCGGCAGCTCAGCCTGTTGAACGAAATTATCCCGTTCATGACAAGGAATGTCTTGCAATGAAGAACGCTCCTGTCAAGTTCAGGATACATCTCTTGTGCCCAAGACCCTTTGTGATCGATACTGATCACACGTCCTTGCAGACTGCCACCAACTCGCCGCATTTATGGCACGAATGGTGACGTCGCTGTCGTTCTTCGCGAAATACAACTTCAGCGTCGAATACAGCCGGGCAAGCTGAATGTGCTTGTCGATGCATTGTCGCGTCGACCCGACTGCGAACTAGCTCATGTAAGTCGTATATCGGGTCACAACTGATCTGTACAATCGGATACGCTTAGCGTATCAAGGGGACGAGGACTACACACCACTGGTGCGGTTCTTGTCCGATGGCAAGGACGCCAAAGTCGACAGGCTTTCGCCTCGACAGCGGGCATAGATCCATTGCTATGAGCTGGCCGAAGGGTTACTCCACTACAGAGTAGACCCTAGAGATCCTCCTCGGGTTGTCGTTCCAAACGACGAGGATCTGAAGTATGACATACTTCTAGAGGCGCATGATACGCCGATGAGTGGCTCTCTTGGCCGAGAGAAAACCTACCAAGCGGTCTCTCAGACATTTTGGTGGCCCCGCATGTATAAGTGGGTGGCACACTATGTTAACACATGTGAAACATGTCAGAGGGTAAAGCCTTCGGGCCACGCCTCGGCTCCACTGCAGAGCCTACCTGTACCAGCGGATTGCTGGAAGTCGATGAGTCTCGACTTCGTCGTCGGCCTGCCGGCCGACGACAAGGGCAACACCGGCATATTGATGTTTGGCTGCCGTTTGAGCAAGATGGTGCATTTTGCTCCGTACGTGACAACGTCACAGCGAATCAGGCTGCAAAGCTGTTCCTAGATAGCGCGTTTCGCTATCATGGTCTACCAGAGACCATAGTCTCGGACAGAGACCCGCGTTTCACGGGTGCGTTCTGGGACACCCTGTTCCAGTTGTTGGGAACTAAGTTGACGATATCAACGGCAGACCAACCGCCGACAGATAGTCAGACGGAGCGCGTCAATCGCAAGCTCGAAGACACTCTTCGGAGTATCTGTGCTGAGGCATCTCGGTCTTGGTCACACCAGCTTCCTATGGTTGCGTTTGCACTCCACAATGCGGTACACGCATCAACGAGGTTTACCCTGTTCTATATGAATGGGTTACGACACCCCCGGGTGCCGCTAACCTTGCGGGGAGGTACCGATGCCTCCATTGTAAGTGGGGGGAGGTTCGGAAAGCCTTTTCCTCCCAGGTCTCGGATATTATGCCAGCGGCTTTGAGAAGACAGTTGTCGTCGTTTATGGACGACAGGCTGACGTTGATCAGCTGATTAGAGACGCTATAGCATCGGCCCAGGGCAGACAACAGGAGTACTCAGACAAGAACGGTCAAAGAAAATTAATTGTGTTTAAGGTTAGGGGATTGGTCCTCTTAAACACTAAGAACCCGCCGTTAACGTTGGTTAGCTCCGTTGGGGGCAACAAGCTGAAGCATCGTTTCACTGGAGCCTTTGCAGCCCTTGGCAGGTATGGCGCTGCCTATTACATCTACCTCCCGAAGTCAATGGCCCAAGACAAAGGGCACAAAGCGATCTTCCAGAGTTCTTCCAACTACTGAACAGTGAATTTCTTCAAGGAGACCCACCTCCAGAACAGGCCTTCAGTCTGAGGGTGGATCGTGGTGTTTTCGGGTTGTACCCAAGGGTACCCCCACACGGGGATGAGCCCATCACTGTCTTCCGGTTTCTTCCGGGGAGTAGTGAATCCATTGAGAGAAATTCATTGTGGTGCCAGCAGCACACATATAGCGGCCTCAATGTCGTCGACAAAGAGTAGTTCATTTTGAACCAAGGCAAGCGCATAAACGCCACGGGAAGTGCGCCCGTGGTTGAGGCCACGAGGAGCCCTGAGTTTCTCAGAGAACATCGGAGAAACAGTCTCCTCGTCCGGCGGATAACGTCCGCGACAATACACCGGTGTAGAAGGCGCAGAGGATGTTGCCTCTGAAGCGCCTTGTTGTTGAGCAGCTTGATAGATCTCTTGATGCTCATCGAAACTGTTAGATATCTCTAAGGGTTCCTACACAACTCCCTCTTCTTCTCCGCTTCGGACTAGGAGTCTCCGAACAGGTTATAATAATCTTTGGACACGGAGGACTCGCAAAGGGAGAACTAGGGGCTGTGCGCTTCTTGGTAGCAGCACCTCCTCTGCCCGGTTTTGCGGCTTGGCACCGATCCGGACCTTCTGCCACGGTCTGATTATTATCAGGCAAGCTCGTTGGAGCCGCCGCAACTTCAGAGGGCTCAGACTCGTTCTTTGAGGCCCCTAGACAGCAGGAGCGCTCTTTGAAGGAGTGGAATCCTTCCCAGATCTCGTGGTATCCTCATCGGACTCAGACCCAGCGATCATGGGAATATCAAATTCCAGGGCAGTCAGCTCCAGAGCTGAGCTCCTGATAGGCGAACCGGGGGTGGCCGGTCGTCTGGCTACAGGGAACTAGAACTACTACGTCGTAAACTCTCTCCCTGAATCGCTGCAGCAACTGGGTGTTTGCTGGCTGTCTTGGAAGCCGTCTTACCGGCTTCCGTGGGAGGAGTGGCCTTGTCTTCGACATGGCCTTTGAATCTTCGACCTGGCGGTCTTAGACTTAAAAGGCGCCGAAGCGCCGCGGGAGCCTGCCTCCCGTTGCATGCTCAGTATGGTTAACGTGGAAACCGGGTGTGTGGGTTGGTCGCACAAAGGCTGAATGAAAGCCGCAAAACCACAACCGTGACTTGTCGATGGATATCGACAAGAGAGCGGTATTCTCTTCCTGTCTGCTCATTGGCTGGGAGGATTTTCCAGTCTAAGTGGGGAGGATTTACCAGATTGGGTACCGTAAACCACAGGCTGAATGCAACTCACGGATACAATGCAACACTCCTTAAAACATCAGAAAAGGGCTCTGATGTAGGGGTTATTCTATGAACTGTATGTTGTTGACAAAAACCGTTCTATATTTGTGATTTTTATTCCTTGCAAACTACAGGAGCATCATCAGCGGTTACGTCAGCAACACGAAGCGATCACAACTGTCGCGTGGTCCGATAGGTACCAGCCCTGCCTTGATGAAGTCATTCACTATAACACTAGTAGGAATGGCTTCCCAAGCTTGAGCGACAATCCTGGGCTTTAGAGTTCTCTTCTCGCTAGGAGTAGCAGGAAATGGATTATCAGTATGGTATTGACAGTATGAATCCCTACAGCAGCAAAACCATCATGGGCGTATGCAATCAAAATCATAACAAATATATCTTACGTGACTTGGGTTTTGAACGCCTTCATGACGGAAACGTCCATGGACTGGCAAATACCAGTAACACCAGGCGGTACAAATTCAACTTGCGTGCAGCATTCATTCTGCAATGCGTCCCGCACAGAAGACATCTTGTGTGTCTTCAAGCTGTCCAGTATTAACAGTCTACATCCGTCAATCGTTGGCTTCCATACCTGTAGTTTAACACAGTCAAATGTAAAATTGAAATGACCAAACACGTATATTCTGAAAAAAGCACGTACCTCTCAATCCAGTCCAGCATAACGGTGTCATCACAATACGCTTTCTTCTGCATGGTATGCTCGACGGTCCCAGCCCCAAATGCAGGATTTAAAACTTCTTGAGAGACTGGGCCGCCGGGCACACCAGCGTACACAATTGGTGGTGGGAGTTTGGTGCCAGTGGCGGATGCCGCCAAGTAAACAGAGACACGAAATCCATTGACAGCGCAGCCTATTGTTACAAAATACATCAGTACCATAGATAACATACTGAAATAGGAAATCTTACCTTGTACTACGTCTACCGTAGGAGTCCCAACAAACTCGATAGTAGTCTGTCCATTCATATCAATGTAGACGGCGGTTTGGTCCATATTATAGACACACAAGTACTTCCTCGGACCTCCAAAAAAAGATAGTATTCCATCTTCTTCCACGATTCGTAAGATAGAGTCCGAAAAAACGTTCGCGACAGCCTTCATACATATAAATTCAAAAATAAAAAAATGTTTAAATTGTCAATGTGTGTTGCATATTCGCTTACCTCCATATCGAATCGCTTATTGCGTCCTTTATAAGCAGGCCTCCATAAACATGGGAGTTCCCAATATTCCCATAAACTCATTTAAGACGGGATGATTTTCAAATTCATTATGGGAAATATGGGAGGTCGTACCCATGCAAGCTAGTCATCTGTTCTAGCCTAGTTAAAAAGGTAAAGATATCGAACTTTTAGATGAGGTGACGAATGTTTTGCAGCTCGTGGTATTGCTTGGCATGAAGAATCCCTTCGAGAGAATAGTCGGTCAAAGACTGTCGATATTCGTCTTTTTCCCACCCCATCACCGAAAAATCACTCTCGACCATCGATGTGTTGGGAAACGTCGATGCCAAGTCACCTACAAACCGTCTTAAACATGGAACCTGAGATCCAAGAAGCTTCCAGCCTTCTTCAAACGAGGTAGTTTCGTCATTTGCATGGTCTAAACTATATCGCGTGTACTCGTCATTTCGATACATGTTTTTCAACTTGACAAACGCCTGTCCAATTCGATAAATCTCCACCGGGGTGAAGAAAACACTCAATCGAGGTGTGTACAGCACAAGAAGTTTGTTGAACGCGAGCATCTTCATCTTCACTAGCTGGTGAGGGAGTACAGGAGAAAACTCCTGGGTTGGTGAATATTCAGAATCTCGCTTAGCAACTATTTCTTGAATTCCGCACACAGCGGATAGAAACAGCTTCGCCAAGTCGGACAGTAATCGTGTCTTTTCACTAGTAGTAAGGGCCTCCAGTACAGGTTCAATTTCGATGTCGAGCTCAATTATAAAATCTTTCACTGCAGAATGGCTCAGTACATACCTTCCACAATCCACAAAAAACCATCGTCAGATTGTTGGGGGGTTTCCATTTCGATAGGCGTTACAAGTACTGCCATACCAGTAATAAATGCGTACGTATCACTTAGTTGTTGAAGTAGTACATGTCGCTAAGAAAGTAGGGTAGACATCCCTTGCAATTTAACCCCTTATTCACCGATACGTTTTGCTAAAATATGCATGTCGGAGCATCCGAAGAGTCAGTAACAGTGGTTTTGTATAAACACACAGATAAGAGGGGTTTGAAAGAATTTTATATACGCAAACCCCGTAGGTTCCTCCGACAAACCTCTGACAAGCAAATAGAAACGATATTTTCAAGGAGTGAGCACGTCGGAGGAGGGGACAAGTCGCACCAGATAGTAAAGAAAGTCGATGCACTGAGGCAACACAAAATACACATCTGAACTGTGTAAAAACCCTTCGAGTACATCAAGGAGTCCCTAGTGAACGTGCGCTCACCGGAGTACATCAAGGTGTCCCTAGTGACGAGTGTTCAATGAAGTACATCAGGCCATCACTGTGAACGTGTGTTCACTGGAGTACATCAAGGCATCCCAAGTGAACGTGCGCTAACTGGAGTATATTATGGCGTGCTCTGGGAACGTGAGTTCACTGGAGTATATCAAGCACTGAAGTACATCAAGGCGTATCCTGTGAACTTGTGTTCACTGGAATGTGTGTTCACTGGGGTACATCAGGATATCCCTGCGAATGTGTGTTCACTGGAGTATATCAAGGCGTCCCAAGTGAATGTGTGCTCACTGGAGTACGCCAGTGTCATCACGGCATACGTGCGCAACGGAAATGGGGTGACAATACTATCATTCAACGTTACAACGTCCAGTAGTCTAGTGAGAGGTATGAAAATATCAATTACTACGAATGAGAGTACAATTAATTGATCAAAATGAAATTTCCGATATTGTGCGTTTATCACATCCGAACAAGATTCGTTGGAATGAGGGACTCAGCAGGCCTTGTGCAGGTTATGCTTGAGCATCGACTCTCTTTTTTCCTGTTGGCTTCCGAAATTGCAATTGTTTATCTGTACCAACAGGAAGTTGTTTACCACAGTTCCAATCATCATGCCAAATAGTAAAACATGCTTTCCTGATACCGAATCACTTCTGTCGAAATTTCTGACAGAGATACACACTTCAATATACACAATGTCAGATTAATGATCATATCAAAATACACTCCAGGTAACTCACTCGCCCGTGTGCTCTTCGGAACACGCCTTGCACAGCCACTTCGTATTTTCCCTCGTTTTCCGGGGCCGGATAGGACGCTTCAAACCTTGCACGCTCGATGCATTCTTTTTCGGTTTGCATTACCGATATCGCAAGTGAAATCTAGTGTTTCAGGTGGCTCATGATCGGACGAATTCAAATACCGACGAACCCCAGGAAATTGCTGTGGCGTCAGTTCTTGGTGTTGTAAATCCTACCCATCATATTGTTAGTATTGACTAAGCAGAAAACAATATATATGCGAAGTTGTTCAAACAAACCTACCGATCACTTATTTGCCATGTCTCTGGGTTGAACGGTCAGTAGCTGAGTTTGAAGCATGGTGAGGAAAGCTGCGTGTGACATTCCCTTCTTTCCCATCCGTGTGTAATAAGTCCTGTGAACAACGTAGGCATTCACTAAAGCCATATCAAGCAGGCCAAGAAACAATCTGGTACACACATTAACAATGCACACAATGGTTAGATCTGCAGCTCCATGTGGTAGGGTACCAGGCAAAAGCACACATCTACACACGTCTTGTAGTACTTCTTGAAAGTAAACGCCATTTGGACGGAATAGCGTTGAAGGCGAAGTTGATCGTGGACATCAACGCCCCCATACCCTGGTGATAGTCTTTAATCATCTTCGGACACGGCATCTTAACTGGTTGCCCTTCTACTCATGTATTCCTTTCTAAAACATATCACGAAATCACATCAGAGCAAGCAATGCCTAAATTGGACGTTTATATCATCTATATGCAGTTCCTGCAAGCTTGCACCAGTTGCTAGTAAATGAACTGGCTTGGAATCCCACCAACAACATGCTGACATCTCTGGTACAGCCTTCGAGCGGGCAATCTGGTACGCTCCACGTGCAATATCATTAGGGCGCTTCTTTCTTTTTTCTTTCAGTGCCGCCGCAGGGAAACCAATACGTCGGGGCTGTATGGTCCGAACCATATATATCTTGCTCGCCAATAACTCCAGAGCTAAAGCGACAGATGTGTAGAACCTATCGATGACAACAATGTGAAATGATTTTCGGTCGTTGGGTAACACAACATCTAGGTTACGGAGCACTGATGCAGGGCCTGACTTGTCATCAATCGTTTGTGGACCTCTTAGATGAGCCTTCATCCCGCAATATACTTCTAATCTGTTCAATATATATAAAAATATTATTAGGTTGTAAATAGTTGAATATCAGTACAGATCTCATTATCATACCTTAGGCAGTACGAAGTTGTTGCGCAGCAGGTGAGAAACATTTTTGTTCCCCATTTGTGTGGCTTATTGCGCATAAACTTACGTGACCCGTTGAATTTTGAAGGCGACGGTAGCATTCCTTCATCGAACGACAAAACTGGTCGTGGTGTGTATCCACGCATAAAGGTTGCTTGTAGTGTATCGATAACGGGTCGGATTTTCCAAGCTCTATCACACTTCGCCACTTCACTAGAGTTGTCAAAAAATGGAGGTGGTGCATGATTTTATCAAATCTAGTCAAAAGGTCAAAGCGAGAAGCATAATACCGTTAAGCACCATGAACAAGAAAATAAATTTATACGCACCGGTTACGAGGCATCCATGCCCCAAATGTCCCGCTTGGTACTGCTTCAACACTTGACATGCTCCAATGCGTTGACAAACGTCGCCTCTGTGGGCATAGCATTATTGCAATTAAGAGCCCAATCACAACGGCATACTCATGTGGCTCGAATTTAGCCATCAGTTTCAGCCGTTCTCGGATTTGTTTTAACGATTCCACCTCTTTCACTCTACCGCCACTTCGCTTGCTAGCTTTCTGTTGGTCTCTGATTTTCCGAGCTCGTGTAACAATCGTTTGCGAAGCATATCGATTACTTTCGTCAGCTATAACACACAGCAAACTCTTTGGAATGGAAAACCAAAACAGATCGATCGGCGATTCAGCATAGCGAAGCACCTCCGGTGTTGGTCCCCATGTACCGTTGAACAGCCCTCGGTACTCAGGTTGCACTTGTGTAGACCCAGCCACTGCGTTAAAATAATAGTTATTAGAATCCCAAACAATACATGGCCGTATAGTATACTGTTTATTACAGTACCATCCACCCAACCGGATTCTTCCCACATCTTGATTTCATTCTTGTTCTTCGCCAAAGCGAAAAGGGCATCATCGTCATTAATAACGTCCCCCATTTCGTCCATGTAACTAGCAATTTCCGAATTAGTCCAATCAGCATATGTTTTCACAAACTGGATCTCGTCTTCTGAATCCGTGTCTTCAAAATCACAATCTGATGGACACTCCGACAACAGCACTTCGTATATGTCCCTCTCAGCGTCTTGGCAAATGTTAACATCAGGATTTGCTGCCAGTGCTTCAGCAAGCCTTCCAGTTTCCGCCAAATCCGGAGTAGGTCTCTGTTGCACTCCAGCGTATTCGTTGGGTATATATTCTTCATTACTAGAATCGTCCTCTTCACTTGAAGACAAAATTGCCAATAGAGCATTAAGTATCTCTAAATTCGTCAACTCATTTTTCCCGAGGTATTTGTTTTAAGAAGGGCTCGCCCAAGTTTACGTCGATCGGCCGCTTCTATTCCACCTCTCCTGGCGTTGACGCTAGTCGATTTTTGTTGCCGGCCACACAGTCCGTATCCCATCTTAATGCAACACTGGATGTTCGACGTCTTTTAGCCACTGGCGCCAGGACTGCCTGTTGGACTGTCATACCCGTCACCAGCTCTCCCCCTAGGCCGCCGTATTCACTAATTCATGATTGACAGCACGCCGTTTGACTTTAGTTGCTCGAGTAGCCGTGCGTCTGCCCGTGGTTATTGGAACACTCCCACCATCCACGACAGCCGCCACAGTTGCCGTCCCGTTCTGCATCGTCGAAGCCTCGTTTACATCAGTATTTGCAACACGTCGTTTGGTATTCGCTGTTGCCGCTACGCCATTCCCTGGCCCTGGCTTGTTAAAATGCATGACGGAACCATCGACGTGGTTGATCATTTCCGTCCAACCGTTCCTATCCTCCTTTGTTCGAAATCATTCCAAATATATAATATGTGGTCCACATGGGTTATGCCTCTCGAAGATACATGTTCATGACATCGTGTGTCCTGTGTGGGGTATTCGCAAATGTTGCGACTAAAAAGCGTTACCAAAGATCTGACAGGTTTCGGTTGAGTCGAATTGACACAAAGCAAGTTTTGTCGTGGCCTCTGTAGGTGGATCCTCCAATGTGATTGACAAAATGTTAGATCTTATTAAGCGAGCGTCACTTTCAACACAATTAGAAGTAGTAACACCAGAGCTACGCCACTAAACTTCACTTGTTATAAACTGGGTAAATTCGAGACTGAGGCTCGGTCTCGTTCCCCACCTATTACCCTACTTACAAATACCGCTATGGTGACCTTCTGGGGCTCACCATAGCCACACACCGCTGCACGATCTATTACTTCAAGGGACGCGACTCCTAGCAGAGGATCTTGTGATCTCAATAATCCTTATCGATGCAACTGCGTCATCCATATTTCAACAGTGATGTCAACACGAGATCGTCTACAAAACGATTCTTCAGGTGTTGTACACTGCCGACATATTTCAGCTCGCTGCCGACCATGATGTGTGCAATCAACACTACGGTCGACTACTTGTGTGAGTTCTCCGTGATGACATCACACACAAATTCATAACCGTGGACGGTCCATCAAGTAAATGGTTTTTGGGCGAACCGAGCAATGACAACAGACAATTTGCATTGTTTGTCACCGCTCAAACTGCCCGCGAGCGTGTTTTCGAATTCTGTTAGGTTCAGCTGCTCCAACTTTCGAAGTCCAAGTCCGTCCGAACTCGAGACTCCCTTGGTTTTTGCAAATAATTCGATGCTCTCCGACTGTTAGCAGATCGATGAGTACGTCACACAGCGGGCAGTAGCCAATCTGGCGGCGAACCTCCGCCTACTGCGTCAAGATGTCAAGCCGCTGTTATTTGTTTCCAATGTAGACAACTAGCGTTTTCATTGTGGTGGTTATACCGGCGCCATTGATTCCAAGGAAGTCAAAACATTCGCCATGTTTGAGAACGAATCACAAATCTTGGACTGCTACTTTCTCTCCCTTGCGGTACAATTTGCGGTAGTTTTGCAGTTTGATCATATCATTATATGCTCCACCGCACATCACACGTTCGACTTCTACTCCAAAGTCTTCTCTAAATGCTTAATGGGAATTTCAGGTCCCTTGGCCATTCCAGCTTTGAGCTCGAGGAAGGACACAGTGTAGTTGATGCCGATCGCTATCGCTTAGTACAATGCAGCGTCGAAGAGCAGGTAGATGAGCATATAACCAGTATTTCCTAGCGCAAAGGGGATCTTGGAGAGTACATCATTAGCCTCGGCTTCTCCAGTATTTTGATCTGACGATGGTCAAGTTGAGGAGACCTCGACCTAACCAAAAAAGAGGCGATACACGCCAAATGAACTGAAGAGCCTTATCGACGTCTTCAGTGGCATTGATTATTTGCATGATGAAAGAAACTATTATCGGTGCAAGTCTGGGCACGAAGTTGGTCAGGATTTTATAAGGCTGCGACGACGCTGGATCGGAAAATAAATACAACCAGTACAATATATATAATACGCGTGGGGGTAGTCCGAATGAAAGTATCAGCAATATCGCAATAATAATAGTCGAATCGCAGCAAGTCACACAGGATCTTGAGCCGGTTAATGTGGAGTGATCGTACGCTTGGATCAATATCAACGCAATTGTGGCAGGAATCACGAAGTTCCAGTAGTTTACCCTCCAAAACCAACTGATTCTAAAGCCTGACACGAGTTGCTGGAGCGTTGAGATGTGGTAAGGAGACCTCTCTCGGACAAACATGACTTTGGTAGACACTGGGTAGCAAGCATAGGTGTTCACAATGAGTAGGACCGAAGAGAAAGAAATATACGCCGAATAGAGCGCAGTATTTTCACCGGCAGCGCGTGGTTGTTCACGATCAAGCTCACATCGGAAGCCCCGATCGACGAGTCAAACTGCGTGGACATTAACCGGTACCAGGATTGACCGGTGAGTGCTTTGAACACGACCGCCCCATGCGTCAGTGTAATGTTGACAAGGACGTCGTATCCGAACATGTTGCTGTTCACGCCTGCATGAATGAGGTATCCACCAAATACATCCTAAATGCCATCTGTAACAGCTCCGTTGAAGGATTCTTCATTCACCTTTAGCTGGTAGCATGGTACGTCTGTAGCGTTGATACTTCAGCCGTTGTAAACGACGTAAAAAACGGCGGGTGAATTGCTCGAATACGCCAAATTCTCGCTTCATCCTGACTACGATGGGTGCACCAGGGAAATAGTCGCTGTCAACACTATTTCACACCAGCTCCCAGAACTTTGCGCACAAAACGATGGAACAAGCACACTACCAGCTTCGTCCTCTAGACCGGACAGCTTGAGAGTAATGAAGGGGTCATGGTTGGTGAGGCTGGTAGCCTTCAATATGGACAATTCAAAAGATCAATCCAGCTACCGTTAGGAGCAGTAACACCACAAACAGCTTCTTGTCCCTTTTCGCCGTGCGAAAGGTCCTCTGAGTCATCGCCACCATTTGAGTCACGAAAATTAATCGCGAACGTACGAATGGCAAGAACCAGTCTGTGCGATCAAGCCCATGATAGTATACATATGCTGATTTGACGCTGCTGTGGACCCTATGAATTATTTGCCATCAGAGCAGCGAACGTGAGTTCACTAGAGTACATCAAGGAGTACCTAGTGAACGTGTGTTTACTAGAGTTCATCAGGGCATCTCTAGTGAACGTGTGTTCACTGGAGTACAACAAGGCATCCCTAGTGAACATGCGCACACTGGAGTACAACAAGGCATCCCTAGTGAACGTGCACTCACTGGAGTACATCAAGGCGCCCGTGTGAACGTGTGTTCACAGGAGTACGCCAAGACCACCATGGCATACGTGCGCAACGGTAGTTCGAAGGAGATGACAATACTGTCATTTTCAACGTGCTTACGTCCAGCAGAGGTATGGTTGAAAAATATACTATGGTGGTGAAAGTTATTGGTTAGCAAACACAATCATGGAAGACAAATACTGTCGTTGAACGGAGCGGAATATATTAATGTTTCGAACAGTTCATTAGGACGAAGCTCCAGATCTGACGCTATGACAAACGAATATCTGGTAAGGGGGAATAACCATAGTGGACAATGAGAACAAATATGTGGTTAATGTTTGGGAAATTCCGATGTACTTGATGGATCATTCACCGCAAATAAGTCGTAATGTAGACTCGAACCCTATCAAATATAGCACCACAATGGCTCTAGCGACGTCGTTGGCGACGTGGAATTCCAGCTTCGAGAAACGTCTTCGTCAATTCAATAAGTTATTCTCTTAGTTCCGACACGGTGTTATTAAGTGTCTCTTCGTGTTTCTGCATCGCCTTAATGTTGAGCCCCATTTTGAGATTCATCATATAGACTTTAAAGACTTCGGAGTCTGTGCTGTGCATACGTTTGTTCAATCCACGCCTGATCCACTTGGGCAAGATACATTTCGGCATTTTCGTCCGCCAGTTGTTCTAATTGAGCTTCATCCTTGCGTATCTTCATATGATCTCTCCAAGGTTCTTCAAATCTCACCACTGCAGCATATAATTCAGCAGAAATTCGACCGCTCTTGCCTTTGCGGAATGCTCCTGACGCGTTAGGAGAATCGTGGTAGCACATGGGTCAATTTTGCTCCCTCCGCAAGCAACATGGTACATGTTCAGCCATCGATTGCTGGTGAACCGCCATTTTTTACCCTTCAGTAGAGAATCGTAGAAATTTGTCCTCTAGCAAATACATTTTTGTAGCCATAGCGCATGGTCCCTCTTCATATCCACCACAAAGCAATGCCACGTTTCCGCTAACAAGTGAGGGCTGAGACGTTTTAGTGCGTCGTAGTTTGATCTATTGTGTTCGAGGTAGTATCTCTTCTGAAAAACCACGTCAAGGAGATATTGAAACCGGCTCGTTCCTGGTGGAATTGGCACCGTTTCCAGCTCTGAACAGTCAAATAATGGGGTAGCGATATCTGGACACTTAAAACTTACCATGCGCTGGTCAAAGGCGTCCATCCACGGGTACCGGGTATTATCCACCGCCTCGTAAGACCTCCAATCACTTGCCCCACACCGTAAAGCTATGGTTTTGTTGAGCCACCCACCTTCTGCCACATCAGCTTTTTCAGCTAGTTCATCTTCTGGGAATAGCGCCGGTGGTGATGCCGTATGTGATTGTATCTGGGATGCTATATACTGATCATCGCTGTTGCCCACTGAAGGGCTAACGAGCTGGGTGGCCTGACTGCGTTCGGACTTCTCCTCGTCCTCTTCCACTTGTGCGCGGCAAGCACAGAGCTTATCCTCCATCCAGACACGTATTGAAAAATTCAGCGTCAATATAAAAAGTAGACGTCATTGCATGACGTCACGGCTTGAATCGATGACATTTGAATGCTGGTTTTGGAATTATTGTTGAACCGTGGTAATGTGAGGAAATCACCCCGCCCAAAATAATTGGGCAATTGACTCATTTTGTTTCAAATTCATACCCATTTCATTCTTATCTTACAGACTCCCTAGTAAATATTCACATCTGGATATTTCGGAATGGCGTCATCTTGTGACGTCATGATCCCAACCGCCGCCCGTTCAACACCGACCAGTGGTCCTCTAACCTGATTTTACGGAGCCGTAATTACGACTTAGATGTCGCCTATCCGTCCTAGAATGAATAGAACAAGTTAACATCGTACTTCACCCCTCCATGACATCGCCCATCCTAATTTGACTTACAAATCAAGACAACATAAAATTTCATCCTTCTGGGATTGAATAGGTTCTTGGTTGGTGCGTCCTGATCTTCATTTTCAAAGGTGAATCCAAGGCAAGACACTAACTTTTACCGTCCAAGGTCAACACGAATCGTCAAGACAACTTCATGGAGAAATAGTTCCTGTCAAGGCCAGATTTGGCATTTTCGCGCTCAAAGCCCATGGGTTGAGATCCCGCTGTACCATGCGCCACTGGTGTGAACACTGGTGGGAGTTTCATCATGATATTGTTGGGCTTTGCGTTGCTGGTGTGATCACCGGCAGTAGTAATAGCTTTTACGAATTGATGGAGTACGTGAGATCTCACTCTCTTAATGCCTATTACCAGGGTTTCTCATTATAGATGAGGTACTGTAGAAGTGGGGTCAGTGTTGATTACGACTAATTTCTGACTTCGTGTTATTTGCGGAATAACAAAGGCATTCACAAGAAACCGCTGAATTGCTTGTGAAGCGAGCGTTCTTTGAAAAGTAACAAGTGAGAAAACTGAGACATCTTCCCGGAGCGGCAACATCGTTAAACACTTCAGGGGAATAATGGTGGCTAGTATCTTGGACTGGTTATCCTCTATGGTTATGCCCCCTTACCTGACACTAGTCTCTTATAGCGTCAGATCTGGAGCTTCGTCCTAATGAACTGTTCGAAACATTAATATATTCCGCTCCGTTCAACGACAGTATTTGTCTTCCATGATTGTGTTTGCTAACCAATAACTTTCACCACCATAGTATATTTTTCAACCATACCTCTGCTGGACGTAAGCACGTTGAAAATGACAGTATTGTCATCTCCTTCGAACTACCGTTGCGCACGAATGCCGTGGTGGTCTTGGCGTACTCCTGTGAACACACGTTCACACGGGCGCCTTGATGTACTCCAGTGAACGCACTTTCACTCGGGACACCTTGATGTACTTCAGTGAACACACGTTCCCTGTGGTGGCCTGATGTACTCTAGTGAGCACACGTTCACTAGGGACCCCTTGATGTACTCCAGTGAGCACACGTTCACAAGTGATAGCCTGATGTACTCCAGTGAACACACGTTCCCTGTGGTGGCCTCATGTACTCCAGTGAGCACACGTTCACTACGGACTCCTTGATGTACTCCAGTGATCACACGTTCACTAGGGACTCGTTGGTGTACCCCAGGGAACCCACATTTCTAGGACATGCCTTGATGTACCCCATTGATCACTCGTTCACTTTGAATGTCTTGATATACACCAGTAAGCGCACGTTCACTTGGGACTCCTTGATGTACTCCAGTGAGCACACGTTCACTAGAGACACCTTGATGTACTTCTATGAACACACGTTCACAGGGATGGCCTGATGTACTACATTTAACACACGTTCACTTGGGACCCCTTGATGTACTCCAGTGAGCACACGTTCATTAGAGACAACTTGATGTACTCCGGTGCGCGCACGTTCACTAGGGATGCCTTGATATACTCCAGTGAGCGCACGTTCCCTGGGCACGCCTTGATGTAGTTCAGTGAACACACGTTTCCAGAGCACGCCTTGATGTACCCCCGTGAAGACACGTTCCCATGGTAGCGGCGTTTAACTTCAGTAGTATCATTTAAAAATTAGTACTATTAACTGTAACTTCTGTGTCACTCCTGTGCGTTTATTTTTTGTTGATATCGCCTACAAATCCTGTGTTGTGGTCATGTCCACGGATCCGACGTGCATTTTTTCGTATGTCGGATCCTCTGACATTGATGAATGAGGGGTTAACGAACACATTATTGGCCTCTCGTGCGAATTCATTTACTCCAAACAGATAGATCCACCAAATCGAATCTGGAATAATACTAGGAGGAGGTAACTTTGTTCGCCTCAACAACCCAATGCAACAGTCTTAATCAATAAAGAGAATATCTGAGGATTCTTAATCACAACTTCGAAATTCCCACTACTATCGTGCGTAAAAATCGACAGCGCTCTTTGGCGCGTCACTCCGTCCATTTCGTCAGGATGAAAAAGTAATTCGCCAATGATATCCTCCACAATCGATGAATGAATGTGGAAGCAAATATGTGCTGAATCCGGCGCAAAATGTGACGGAGGGTCTCACTGTACGGAACATTTACTGCAAAAAACTGCTCTTGTTCCTGAGATGAGCTTAGCGCTTGATATTCCTCCCATTTACCAGAATGTGCGGACTCCAAATGCTGCGTGTAGAGATCTGTGCGAAATGTCTTGAAATAGTGATACTTTGATGTGCGTTTTCGCTTGGGCTTTCCATCCGAGTTGGGAAGCTCTTCTCGACCAAATACGACGCAAAACCGGCAGATACACGACGTCACCGCACTATTGGAGCTGTCACGAGAAGAAATCTTAAGACCATATTGAGCTTCGTGCTTGTCTCGGAACGGCATTGTAGACTTTTTTACTTTGGTTTAGGCTGCACGAGTGTAATAGCTGGCTTCATGATCTCGTGACGCTCGGGAAGAACTTCAGTATAGCGGAAGTACTGCTACGAGTATGCAGCACCACTCAATCGGTCGCTGTTAGTAACCCCTAGGTGTAAATTTATCTTTTTCTACAGGACACCTAAAGAATCTAATGTGGGAAATTTGGGAATTAGTTGGAAAATCCCAAATATAAGGAGGCCTGTTTATGAGTGATCCACCTCACAGTTAACTGATTACGCTTAAGAAAGCGGCGGATGAACATCAAACTCGCTGCACGCGAACGCGAAGCGAACAGTGCAGGATCGAACTTGGAATGCATTAGCAACAGACAGTTTGTAGACACACATAGATATCTCTTTTTGCGCATGTCCGTAATCCACTCGAGGAGCCTAATTACACATTATATCAATTAAAGTTTCAAAAATTGTCATTACATACTCATTTGGAGAATGCAACCTTTTCTCGAGTAGCGGGTGCTTCACACGCGTATGTTCTTTTGCACTCAGGTCCATGTAGGCTGGTTAGGTCGTGCAGCGGTGAGGAGATCGACGGCGTTTCTTCGGCGATGGATTGTCGATCGGTCCACACCTACAGATGCTGCGACCGACACGACTGTCGCTTCGGACGACTCGAGCATCTTGATCACCTATTCCGTAGAGAAGTGTTAGCAGATGTAAAGTACTATCTAATGTAGTTGACTTACTCTGAGCTTCGACTTGTTGGTGTGCTTTGGACTTCGAGGCATCCTTGGTGCTAATAGCAGAATGACAGAAGTTATTTTGGAGGGTATAATAGAGCTGGTGGTTCAGCACTCTCGTTAACTTTTTACGGGTTAAAAACTAGGCAGAAATTAATAGGGAGGAAGTTTTTACACCTGTTGCATTGAGCCCGTGGTTTACGGTACCACCTCCAGAAGTAGATAAGCTTAAAGAATACTCTTAATCGGTACACCACCGACAAGAGCAGCCAATCAGGCAGGACCAGATTTTATATAGAACAAACTAAAGTTAATTAGTCAAATACATTTTTAATATTCTGGCCAATCAGGGGGCAGAAATTACAATGAAGAAGCAGAAATCCACCTACACCGCTCGTCGAGTACGCAATAGCAGAGCTAGTTGATGCCAGATGCTCACCACTAGTAATATCTATACAGGAGGAGGCACAGCGTCTACGACTGGAAGCGGGGCGGCTGACGTCAGAACTACAAGAACTCCAGTTCCGTTCTCTATCCCCTGCAGATGCGGTATTTCTAGACCCAGAGGTACAACGTATCGTCACGGAGAATCGACTCATGGCGTCCGTGGCCAAGACCGAACAGCTTAAAGTCGCCAGAGTACAGTCGCTACTTACAGCTAGTATGGTGCGATGTTCACTACTACCTTTTGAAAATAAATGTTGAGTTTTGTTGTGATAGGGACCACAAGAAGCGCATCCGTTGTACACACGGATCTGCCTCACCAAAGACTGGGATGAACGCCGAGAAACGTTGATGGCTGTACGTCAGCAAAAACTGCAAAATGCCTATGACTTTTTGATGTCATCTGGGTCTTTTGACGACCCGAACAAACCACACACATCGGATCACCGTTACGAGACGCCTGAAGGAGACATCTGTGCAGTGCATACAGAAGTCATGCATTTTCCAGGAGTGGAATCGCTTGAGAAAGTTTGGAAGGGGGTCATGTTTCACTACAATAACATTGAGATCGACATCTCCGAGAAGTTGGGTCACACGACTGTGCGTGACGACTATGACTCAATTGATGGAAGTGTGCACAATATCCGTGTGTTATCGCAGTCGGAGCATTGCACTGCTGTTGAGAGCAGCATCGTCACGTTCTCACATTTATTTACTGATGATGGTGAAAGGTTTGGCGGACATATGTGTGGTATTCTGGCGCTGGACTGTATTGATGAAGACGAGCTATACCCTTATTTCCCGGAAAACCGCGTTCGGTTGGATACGTCAGGCGCCATCGTATTGACAGCAAATACACGAGTTTCGGGCGGTAATAATGAATCGATCGTTACACTGCGTCGTGCGGCTTTCGTGAAGCTTCACAATCCCCAGTTCCCGCTATCAGAAGCCACTCGTCAAGAACTACAGGCCGGGGTTGGACGGTGGGGAGACGTGTTGATGAATAGTATCCGTGGCTACGTATATGGCGCTCCATAAGCTTTGACCAGTATGACTTGGGCTTTTTGGAAATAGGCGGCAAGATGCAGACAAATTGATTGCTGCGATGAGTAAATGGATGCGAGCTATCCTTTGTATTCTGTCAGATCGTAATGCAGCTATATTGACGTTTGTGCGTACAGTATAGTGGAAATTGCGAGAAGAATGAAAAATAATGTAGTTTTAGGCGGCTTTTAACCAGAATTTCATATTTAATAACGGTTTTGAAAGACCGCAAGCGAAAATATCACCAGACTCAGTTGTCACAATCTTGTCACAATCTTGTCACAATCAAGTATGCTTCTCCTGGTGTTCGCGGTACTCTTCGTGCGCCTCAGTCTCTCTCAATCTCTTGACAACTCTATCGTCCCTCCACGTATCCAGCTCCCAAGTTATCACCTCCCTCTCCATCTCCAGATGCAAGATTTATGCTCAAATTTTGTGGTTATCTGTGATTTTGTTGCTCAAAATTGCAACTCAGATACAAAAATCCAACCGAAATGTGTCGAGAGTTTCAACTTGTTTTACCAGCATAACAACACATTGTCACGTTGCATCCAAGAATTGCCTGCAGATTCCAGTGAAAAGACACAAGCTCTGGTGTTTTTAAAGCTCTACTCAGACTGGCAACAACTAAATGTGTGCAAATTATTCCACGCCACAGAGGCCAAAGCAGCTGCAGAATGTTCAGGTGGCCACGCCCATCGACCATGGAAAGAAACAACGTGGCCATTGTATTGTCACGAAGTTTTTACAATGTACAACAGCACACGACACGAGTTGGATGAACTCTGTGATCGAACTCCTCATTCTGAAACGTTTTGGGAAGGGTATGTGGATTATATCGGATCCAAGACGTGCAAACAGTACTACGACATGGTGCGAGAAGCGAGAGCTCGAGGGTGTGGGGAGACGACATTGCGTAAAACGGAGTGTGAAGAGATGTTCCAATGGTATGTGAAGAATAAGGAGGTGGTCGAGACGGACTGCTACGAGTTAAAAGTCAGCAAGTCATTTTATCGAGGATTCTACGCATGGAAGAAGAAGAATTGAGACGTGACGTAGTTTGGTTGATGAAGTGTAGTTTCAAGATACATAACAGTAAATGAAAAATATGTCGAGGTATCCATATTATGACAAGCTCGAGCGTATTGTATTCGAAGGGTCACTTGCTTAGATTGTGAAGACGACGGATGGAGATACCAACATGGACATTATATCTCGTTCTAGTTCTGGACATTATCAATGCTGGTATCGTGTTGTGGCATCATACTTGTATCGTCATACTTGAAGTTGATTTGTGTTGGCTGACTGTTCTGCTGGTATGTGCAGAGTTTGTGTATTATGATTTTAACGGGACCACAGGTCTCGTACTAAATGGCAAGGCTGCGACCAGTAGTTGTGCACCATTCCTTCCTGTAAGGAAGCTCTTCTCTCGGTGTTTACTGTGTGATAACAATGTCATGATGTATTTAGACAGACTACTCGAGATTTGCTGGTGCTGATGATGCGCGAGAAGCCACGTTAGAGGTGGTTCTGACTGAACAGCTTGAAGCAGTTCGTTTAGAGACACGTGATACCGAGAATCACTCAACCAGTGGACGAATCGCAGTAGAGACAGCAATGTTGGGCCATCGCGACGTTTTCAAAGCAAGCGAGGAGAAATCTCGATGTCCTGCGCGTCTGCGTTTCACAGCTTCACAACCACACCAAGTTTCATCCGTTTGGTATGCGCAGCAACTTCCGGTCCTCCAGGGCTTCGAAACGAGATTCACTTTCCAGATTACCGACCAGTCTAGACGCTGCTTTGAAGTGAAGGATCAAAATTTTGGTCTTCACGAGTATCGGAGCTGTTCAGTGCACGGAGGCGATGGCTTTGCTTTTGTTTTGCACTCACATCCAAACCGCACGGCGACATTAGGAGATCAGGGCTCTACCATGGGCTTCTCTGGCCTTCAGAACTCACTAGCAATTGAGTTTGATACTTGGTTTAACGATGAGCGCGTTGGAGAAGACGTTTTCTATGATCATGTGGCCATTTACACCCGTGGTCAAAAGGGCAATACAAATTCAGAGACCGCACGAATATCTGCGGCTGTGGTGCATGATCTCGCTGACGGCAAGGTGCATGCTGTCAAAATCCGGTATTATCCTGAGCTCAAGGTAATTTGTGCGCTGATAGATCTGTTGATATTGTCTACAACTGTACTAACTGCGCATGAGTTCAAATTTCAGTACAGCTACGTGCCATACTTCTCCGCGACTACAAATCTACCCGAGTTTATTAAGGACGTGTCTGAAGGGCGAAGGGTGGGAACGCTACTGGTGTTCATAGACAACGGTATCAAAAATGACAAGCCCAGTTTGGCTATTCCGATCAATCTAGCGGCTACGCTGAGATTGGATTCCGACGAGTCATTCGTGGTACATTTCCAGCATCTCTAAATCCATGACTACGTGTTAATGGAGATGTTTTGCTGTGTAGGGGTTCACTGCATCAACCAGCAGTTCATGGCAGAAGCACGACGTCCTTGGTTGGTACTATTGCACCGAGGTACGTGGATTTTTGTCTTTGGTGTGGCTTGTCACTGACTTTCAACTGTAGCCGCCATGCTTGGACCAGTACGATACGGAAATGTCTTTCGACTTTGACTACAACGAGCAGTCCATGTTGTCTACAGCATCGTACGGTAACACGAATTATCCGATCTTTATCTACCCAGACACGGCATCGTGGGCGAAGAGGCAGTCGTACTTCGCCGCCAACCAAAAGGTCGGACTCGCTTCGTAATACTGCAACAAATCTGCTACACAGCCCGATCAACTCACTGTAGCGGTAGATCTCGAGATTCGCAAACTAGACGACGTAGAAGCGAATTCAACATGAGAGGCAAGTAATAGTCATTATGCTGAGCAAAGAAGGATTGTGAATTTAACGAGACAACAGCAAAAGCTATGGCAAGAAAGGAACTGTTTACATTGTGAATGTTTTCTCTGAATTCGAGAAAATACAAAACCGTTCAGCTTATTCTATGCATGTATCACATGAAGTGATGTCAAAATGTTAGCAGCGATCTAAAAAAGTAAGAAGTTCTGCTGTGGACTGGAAAGCAAGATGTCTAGTGGTAACGAACAACCTGACGGCCGTTTAGAGGTTGCACCGGACGCGCGTTGTTGCCGTCGTCGGTAATGTGGTATTCAACCAAGTCCCGATGAAGGCGGCCAAAGTCATTCGATGAGATTTTGATCGGGTTCGAGACCACCCACCAGTCAGCATTTTCGTCGCAAGCGGGAGTGGTCAAACTGCCAGGGTAGTTGTAGATACCTCCGGTGCCGCACGCCTTCCTGACGAGAGTCGAGTACGATTTCCTGATGATCGAAACAAAATCGTAAATATGTCTGAAAAACTTAACGCACTCAGCACGATGCCAACTTACAGCTGCACAAGGATGGCCTCCGAGTGGTTTGTCGAGTTGACGGTCTCAAGAGCATCAAGCAAAGGGCCCAACCAAGGGTCCGACTTGGGTCCGATATCAAGGAAGATGCCAACCACCAAAAGGGACTTGCCATCGCTAGACTGGTGCACGAAGTGGATTTCGCCGTCCAGAGCTTTGCCGTTCAGCGTGTGTTCCGAGGGAGCGTGCACGTGGAACTGAGCCATGTCGTAGGTCGCTTCGTTCACGTCCACCTTGCAGTTACCTGCTCAAACATCGTTATCAAAAATATTAGAACCGATCACACACTGAATGACCGAGGTGATCGTTACGCACCTCCAGAGACGACGACATCAAGAGGTTCATGGGGTTCCGTCAGATTCCATTGCGGGCAATTGCCAGTAAAGCTGAGCGGTAGTGTAGGTCTGCCCTTACCAGCCTTGGCAGTGGTGACAATGTCAATGGGCGACTGACGCTTACCACCGCAGGCCGGCCAGTGCTCAGCCCACTTGGAAGTGTGCACCATACTGGGGTCGTTGGTACGGTAGCCCCAAACAGTGTCTGTTGCCACTTCAGCAGAGACGGTCATGGCGCAAGCAGCGACAGCAGCGGAGATCGTAGCAAAGAACTTCATTTTGCTTGAAGCGTTATCGGATCGGAGTCGAAAGAAGGCGAAGCGAGTTGTTGCGTTGAAAGCGAATTGGAGAATGAGCAACCGAAAAACAATGCATCGATCTGGGCAAACGAGGAGACAAGTTGAGATATCGGGATGCAATTTGCCGGATGCAATCCGCGATGGCAGCACTTGTGGGTGATGCTTTACCAGCGGTAAGGACGTACCCGAAAGCAGCCATCTGTCGATTAGCAGGCAAAGCAACAGTTTAGTCAAAAGTTTACGTGAGTGTCGTATTCCACAAGCAAACAATTCATGCGTATGGATTTCTTCGAAATCCATACGCATGTTTAAAACTGATGTTACCATTAGAAGAAACATCCAAATTGGAAATATCATGTCCACCCTGTTCGTGAGATGTTCGGCGAGGGCGCTTAGCTCTCCTATTTTGTAAATCGTTTTTGTAAATGTGATTAGTTAATACTGAAGATGATCACATATACAAAATGAGATCTAGGCCTCGTTTGCATTTTACGGTAGATTAGAAAATAAACTTGCCATTGATAAATTGAATTCCAACAACTCGTAAGGGTGAAGCTGCACGCTACCATTGCAGTAGGGTGGTGCTTGAGGAGTTTAGTTATTGCATTCAAAATGCATTTCGACACTACCCTTAGTTCTAGAGCGATAACCCCGTGCGCGGCAGAAATCGTTAGACGAGCGAAGAGTAAAATGGAACGAACGAATGAATGACTATGGATTCTCTTCCGGTGATACAGTAACCAACCGAGAAGTTCCATACCACATATTCCCAAAGTAGATTACAGGTCTATGCCCAGCAGGAAGCTCAAACTCTGGATTGATGCTGCGCTATTCGCACTCGCTAATCATTATTGTACTGACCGCGGTTACCGGTTGATTTATTACTGTAGAATTGGCATTGCACGTGATACTTCTTGCTGGAACCTTTATGATGGTTATAAATGTCGTGTCTTCATTGGGTTCACAAAAGAAGGTTTATGTAACTGGGAAATGAGTCGATCATTGTTGTAAGTAAAACTGGTGTATGTGTTATACCTTCCGCTTAAAATGAGCTACCAGAAAGGCATGACACACCTAAGGCAGAAGTGTGTTCTTGCTACATTGGATACGTAAATGTGTAGACATTAATTCATCCGTGATAACATGCGGCCCAAGAGAAAACCAACGGGGCAGATAAGACCGCACGACACGTTACTTCCAGGCAGCAACGCCTTCACCGAGAAGGTAGCACTATTAAAATAAAACAAATTGTGTGATCAATTTGATTCCGAAAATCTTGAAAACGAATATTCCGTAAGCACGCTATTTAGCACATGGTCTGACAGCTGCCTTCGATCAAGATGGATTTTCGACATGTGCTTCTAGAGAGCTCATACATACCGCTGTTGTCGCTGTGAACGAGTTTGACGTTGCAATGCTGTATATACAATTAGTGATGTATTCTCCATTCTGTTCCTTGGAATTCTGTACCAACGTGAGTGTTGTCGCTTATATCCATAAACAATGGGGTTTGGAAAGGAATACATGTAGATGTTCGTTGTATTGAAGGAGTTGGACACGCTGTCTTCCACGGCGTTCGTGTAGATGTTCGTTGTATTGAAGGGGAGAACGCAAGTTGGACACACTGTCTTCCACGGCGTTCGTACATGTTCGATGTACTTTATCATAGTAGATAGCAATTTGCAAGAGATTGTACATGTGTTTTTAACGTATTAATACATGCAATGTGCTTCAATGAATAATGTGAAGTTGTAAACTCGCGCGAGTTCTGGCACCGCCTCTTATCTCTGAAATAAATTTCAGTGCACAGCGAGTTCTGCATCATGTTTACCCTTCACTGTGGAACGAAGTGGAGATGACACTGAGCTCTTTGGTAAAGCAGCAGTTGAGTTAGCGTCACAGGCAAGGACAAGTAAGCTCATTATTGATGCAGCACGTTGCCTTTTAGGTACATCTTGTTGTTGATTGTAAGTTGAAGTAACAATCACCAAATCCATATTTGCATTTTTTCTATGCGTATCCAGCGAACTAGGCTAGTGCACTGGATCCAAATCGTATTGTAGGTGGAATCGTTGACGGGAAAGATGCGAGTCACTAGCATCTTTCCCGTCAACAATTCTACCTACAATACGATTTGTAGATGGATTTTCCCATCTAAATTAGAGTCTAACTGGAGCAACAAATTGGCGATCTCAGAATAGTGATCTGATACAAAAAATTAAGGCCGTGTTCGACGTGACTGGAAATTGACGATAATCGCACTTCAGAGCGCTGTCGCACCAATGAACACGAAAAATATGAAACGTCAGTATGGCCTCGAAATGATATTTTGACCGCGATTTCAAAATACAGGGAACCCTGTTTTTAAGCGCTATTTCGTGGTGATCCTTATCTTGAGCGTGCCAGTAACTGAAGTGTCATAATACACAGGCATTCCCCCTTACCAGAGAGTTGATCTTGTTTGAACGTCTGGCAACAAGTAGGCATGGAAACACCACATCATGTCCAGTACAACGACAGCTGCTTGCGACGAGACTACTGAGTTCTATCTACTCGACATATATATCAATACACGCAATGGTCGGTCACTGGCGACCGATAGAGACATTAAAAACAATGTGTGGGGTTAATTTGAAGGCTACTCAGCACCGCAGAATCTTTGAAGTTGTATGCAAATCCATCTAACGTTCTTCATCTACCCGCTGATGATATAACCGCTTACTCACTATTTAACCGAGGTCATTGGAAGAACAATGAGGGTTTGCCAAGCTATAGCAATGCATACGTAGAGCAGTAATTACCTTTATCAAATGGTCTAACCCAGATGCATTGTCGTTCTTGACGAATTTTACACTTTCTGGTCTATTGTCGAATCGCGCACCCTCAATGCTGATTGGCAAAAACTGAAAGTTGCCGCCGTCAGTGGATGAAGATAGAAGATCGAGGAGATCTAGGCACGCTAACTACATACTTCTTGTACGTTCAGGGCAAATTTATGCCTCAGATGCTTCGTTGGATTAACATCAGTGGTTATGATATTGAACAGGAAACTACTAGTCTTGTCTATTCAACTGAAGATGGAAAAAAGCAGTGATAAGTCAGCATGTCAGTCCGAATACTGTGTTCCACTGTCTGTATGGCTTTTTACTGCCTTGGGTACTCGCGTAAGGAGCTCGCTCGAATTTAACACAAGTCAATAAAGCCTATTTGCAACTGAATCAATGTCTACGAGAGAACTGGCACGTATCAGCGGGCAGAAAGAGAGTCAAGTCACGTGCTTACAAAAGCTCATCGAACGTGGCTGTGCCAGTTCTACACTGAACGTCCGCTGGCGTATTTAGACGAGGCCCAAGAAGCTTTCAGCAGCACACACCATATAAGCATATCAGTCATCGGTGTGGCGAATACTACATGACTGCGGCTATACCAGGAAGGTTCTTGAGCGGAGAGCACTGCATATCAAGGAGAAAGATGTGTTTCGGTTCCTGGAAGAGCTCAGTCAACTTGACTGGTGCCATCAAAACATTATATTTCTGGATGAAGTATCGTTTGCAGTCTGTTCTGCCGCTGTATTAACCATGTTGCCGCCCTCACGAGTTGCCTTCGTTGCAACTTGAGTTGCCGTCGTCAAGCAGAGAATGAAAAACACCTGTGTCAAGTAATATAATATGTAGTTCTCTGGATATTTATTATCCAGAGTTTTAGGTGTGATCGCAGACCGTCTGGAAACTTGGATAAATACATAGATCAGTACATATCGTAATTTAACGAAACTTCACTCTCTATTACAAAGAGTCACAAACGGTCGGGAAATCGAATACCTGTCCTCATTTTTATCACAAACAGGACCTGTTTGTGATAACAGGTGAATGTTGACCCATCCGGACACTAACAACCTTCATACGACCTAACAATAAGTAACATTCGTGCAGCATTCACGTAACATCCACTGGACCTGATGGGGCGCTAGAAACGGTTCTTGTGGCGAAGGAATGGCGAGGATCGACGATTGGCTCGATGATCCAGTGCACGAAAAACGTAACAAGCCATTTCAAGCTAGCGAATGGCTCTATTGGGACTGTTGTTGCAATCACGCTAGCTCAAAATGATGATATTCAAGTGCGTGTCGTTGATGGAATTGAAGAGCATCAGCAATCTCTACCTCCTGATGTTGTGTTCGTCAAGCTTAAGGACTGATTGCTCCTTTCACCCAGTGTCTGCCAACGATACGAGAGAGGAATAAGCGTGAAATTGCCAGATCGACAGTTCTTCGTATACATACGTTAAGTGCCGTTGGTACTTGCATACTTCTCACTACGGAAAAATGCCAAGGTTTGACTGTTGATAGAATGGTACTTGCTCCACTTCGACATCCAACACGACGTTCACCACCGATCATCATTTTATGTTGCGGTGACGCGGGTCAAAACTTTACGTCAGCGTTATCTCATGACGCCCATTACAAAGCAATTTCTGGAGTACTTCATTCCAAGTCAAGACGCACTTCGAGAAAGCTTGAGACCGCTGGCGCGAAATATTTGTCTCTAAGTATTTCAATTGCTAAATTTCTAATGCATGTTATATATGGCTTCATCGAGGATGCTTTGCTAACAAATTTGTTCTGTAAAACAGGTCGGTATAAATATCCAGAGCTTCTCCGGGCAACGCACGGCATTAGTTTCGTAGGTTAGCGCGATTGGCGGGCTGTTGGATTGAAAAGCCGGGACGGAAATTTTGAGTAGAACTCACAATATCATCTTTCTTAGTTTGCAGTTTTTTGCAGGTTTGGCGTGCCATGAAATGCAGGTTACATGCCTGATAAGGTACTCCCTCTAGAAGTAAATACATATCTGTGAGCATTCGTTTTAGTATACTCTGTCATTATCGGGCTAACCTATAGTATTTCACCTTCTTTAATATAGATATATGAAGAAACTATAGTTGATTAGTAATTTCCAAATGACCTAATTAACTATAAATAAATCAGTCTAAAACTTACGCTAAACTGTCTATTAAGTCACCTCAGACCAGGGATTAGTGAATTACCGTTCACTTAGAGTTTGTATAATCTTAATAGTACGCTTCCTCAAGCAAGGTGCTCGTGTGACCCCGTAACGCCAGAAGTAGGTTAGGAGATGCGTCGGAGAGACCTAGGGGTCATGGGTCATAAAGGTGCAGTAGTTAGTGTGATGGTCAGGGCTTCTGAGATAAAAGGTCGACACTAACCCCCACAAAAAATGTTATGCTGAAGTCCGCAGTAGAATGCTTTGTTGGAATGCACGTTCAAGTTCAAGGCTAGGCTCAACAACATTGGGTGAGAAGAAGGTTAAGACGTTGTCGATATCAGAAATGTCAGAAGTGGTCTTGAACCCACTCATGATGGCAGAAACTTTAGTGCAGTGCAGCTAGCACATTAAGCTAATCAGTCTTCATATTTCTTTCTATCCAACAACTGGCTTGGTCTGCGCCACATCCCAACAGGGTTATTCGCCCAAGGCACGAAGTATACGCGAAGATGCCAAAACTAACAACCGATGCGACCTGGAAGGTCGAAGTCTCTGAAAAGACGGGGCGTCCAATCCGCTAGAACAGACAAAACTTCCAGCTTTACAAGAAGCTAATGAAGATAGCTGCACGTAAGAAACACACTGACCTTATTTGGTGACGACGGGTACCAAGAAGTACGACGAGAACTTCACGTCCCTGCAGAAGTGTCCCTGGGAGGCATGGCAGCTGGATCTACAAGAGTTGCTATTCTCCTCTGTGTGCACGGATATGGGTCAACAACTCGTGAATTTGGATGGATAAGCCATGTGGAAGTACTTGTGTGACCGTACGAAGGCACAGCCAATGAGCAGACGAAATCCATGACCAAACGGCAATTGTACGCCCAGTTGGAGTCGGCGAGATCCAAGCAGATTGATAACGTTGAAAGACATCTAAACTACATGACCCGTCTAACAGGACAACGTAATGTTGTCGGAATGACCCTTAATGGCGCAGTGCGCATACTTGTGTCGTTCACGGAGGATACTTCGAACGTGAGAAGCGTGTGTGGTATATCAACGACAATTGCTTCACGGATTACTGGAGTGGGGGCTGTGACAATGCTCAATAAAATTGACGGAGAAACAGTCGTGACATTCATCGGCGTATGAATGAGTATGAGTATTGGATTGTTCTCTCCAGGTCTAGCATTTGAGCAAGGTTCGAACTTGCTATGACTAAGCCACACGAAATTTCACAATATATCGAGAGGGATGACGAGTTATTGTTACTGCACCCGTCGAGGCGACATGCGGTTTTAATGCGTCGCACCCTTCTCACAATCTCGGTCACCGGGCTGTGCGCTGTGCAACTACACGGTAGCCGAAGGTGTTGGTACATCGAAAATCTGGCATGAACGTATGCGCCATACGTGTTCTCCGTATCTCAAGATAATGGTGGTAAAGGGCTCATGAAGGGAGTGATGCTAACGCAGCGTCAACGCGACACATGTGATGTCATTTAGGCAAGAAAAAAAAAGAAAAAAAAACAGAGGAAGAAGTTGGATGAAGCTATGAAGGAGCCAAATCAAGTGGTTTATGCGGATTTGCTTTTCCCCAATAATTATCGAGACGTCCTGGTGGTTATGAACGGATACTCACGTTTCGTCAAGATTCACTTGCTGAAGAGTAAAGTGAGTGATGTGGTAAACAACCACCTCCAGGAGTACACCATTTGGGCGGAAATATAGACTGGTCGAATGTTAAAGAAGATGGACACGAAGAAGCATTCAGTGAAGCAGGTTTTCACTGATAAGGACGGAGGGATCATAAATGATGCCATGGAAGCTCGGTGCAACTCGCAAGGCATTGAGCAAATCCAAGTAATCTAAAAGCTCGAAGTCAAACCTCCCGAGACAACACATTAATCGCTAATGGCGATGACCAAGCCAATCATGGAACAAGCCAATTTCCCCCGTAGGCTTTCACCGGAGTCCATGCAAAACGCTGTGTACGTAAAGAATGGAGGGTATAACAACGGGACTCAGAGAACTTGCTACGAGATGTTCTTTGGTGCTAAGATGGACGTGCATCACATCCGAAAGTTCGGGTCATTGGCGTATGTTCAAGTTCCTGTGACGTCAGGTCGGCGCAAACACCACAACAATGCCAAGATTGGCTACGCGCTGGGGTACGCTGAGAACGTCGTGGGCTGGAAATTTTACTTTCCTTCCGAACACACTGCAAAATTTGTGTCTGGCCTTTAAGTTGCAGAAGTGATAATCTGTCGAGACCGCCATGAAGTTGAATTGGACGATATCGACTTGTCTTCACTACACTTCACAACCGAAGATTGTGTTGAACTCGACGTTGATGATGTTAACAGTGTTGTTATTATGGCTGTGCAAGAATCTACAGCGTCACTAGTAAACGAGGCGGATTCTTCGTCATCCACAGGTCTCGAGGAGGGCGAGTATGACTCTCAGGAGGACGTGGACCAGTCCATCGAAGAACAACATGACATTGAACGCACACGTCCTCTCAATGGTCAAGACGGTCACGAAGTCGCAGACGATGCAGATGACGATGGTTGACACGAGGCGGTTCCCAAAAATTTGCCCACGACGTGCCGTCACCTCTGTGACTCGGAGTTTGTATTGGACTGCGATAGGTGGACGACTTGGATGCGGCGCGGCTATACTCGTGTGACACGGGTGGCAACTGGGGGAGAGAAGTGATGCTGTGGGATGAATCCAGTGCTTGGCTGGAAGCGTGAATCCTGGGAGTGCACACCCAGGGATGCAAAAAACACTCAGTCCAGCAGCGGACTTTTCCTTACGATGAGTGCCTAAAGTCTGGCGGAAAGTGTCTCTGGCGAACGTATCCCAGCGTACATCTCATCTTGCTGTGGATCTGAGTACTACCAAGAATCAAGTTACCCTGAGAATCAACCCACTACCACCGTGATCATGCGCAGGAGACCGCTAAACCTGCTAAGTGCTTGGATTTATGGAGATACACGCGAGTCTGTGACGCAGCAGACCTAATACCCAGAGGGCCACATGATGACCTAGAGTTTACCCCCTTGAGTGCAGGCGACCCAGAGTTCAAAGATGATTCTCTGGGTTTGAATCACGAACCCAGACTCTCAACACTAAAATCAAGTGTTTCCCAAGCCAACATCCAAGGTTCATCACAACCCCTCAAGGACGCCCAGAGTTTCACAGGAATTTCAGGGATGACCCTGAGTGTCTCGTGATTCTCTGGATTTCGAGTCAGTCCGAAGCCAGTCTGCGATCAAGTGATGTGTGACCTTGAAGAATCATTACAGATGTGCAGATTGGACACTTTCAAGGAATCGAGAGGGAGTCTCATGCCATACTAGACCAAGACCAAGAACCCACATTTGGCACTTTCGAAGCCTGACAACAATGGAATCGCAAGCCGGTCGCAAGTTTGGACCGCTGAACCCAAGCTATACTCAAGACAAGATATTTGACCTCAAGCATAGTGAACAGAAGATATTTGCCCAAAGAGAAATGCAGAAGAGATAGAGAAAGAGAAGTAGCTGATAAAAAGACAAACAGAGTTCGATTTTCCCTGTACTGCGCAAGTGACTTCGGCCAAGCCTGCCGACAGGATTCCGGAGGACCCGAGACTACGACCTCGGGACGCTAAGGGCACATCAACGGCGAAGGACGGCCGTCTGTGTGGACTCCATCAAACTCAAGTCCAGTTAGGTGGGGACCAGTGACGGCCTTGAACTTCCTGGGGTGATCCATCTATTCCATATCCTAGTTGGGTCACTTGCTGTGCTCGTGGTAGCTCATTTCATATTGTCTCGAAGTGCATTCTGGGGTGCTAGGTAGTTGCCTCCAGGATGTTGTATTGACTGCTTGTGTGAAGGGAAGGTTATGGATAGTGATTGTATTTTCCTCCTGTATTGGAGGTGGTGCGCGTTTGTGGGAGTCTCAGAGGAGCTAGGCCCCTGAATTTCAGACTCGAGTGAGCCTAGTGTAGGTGTGACCCACCGTCCGAGGGTCCAAAAGAATAAGTGACGGCTAGTTGTAGTGTTTGTATACTCTGTATTTGTTGATTTTATCAAGCTAAAGAGGGCATTTGGGTAAGGTGTCTTCTGAGTTCCAAGTCCCAGCGTTGACTGAAATCCTGGACCCTGAATTAGTAGTATTCAGGGTTTCGGGTGATCTGATTCTCTGAGCTTGCCTTTTGGTGTGGAGGTGCGCTCTGGACTTGACGTGCGCTCCGGCACTTCTTCAAGGCTACACTTACAATCGGTGGAGTGCCGTACCGTCGAAGACAAACGAGCCGACAGGGATTACACAAGGTACCCACACCAGCCAAGGGGAATGATTCTCTGGATTTAAAGCTTCGCGGCTGCGAACCTCTGGATCGATCACCTTGCTGTTGACTCTCAAGTCGATTCTCTGAGTCTATACCCTGAGGAACATCTTGGGATGCGCTATAGAAACCCCCTGGGCGATAAAGGTTTCATCGGCCTCGCCACAATGGTCCCCAGTTGGCATCGTCAACTTAGTTCCGAGAAGCTGGAATAGGGCATCCCAGAACGCCCCTGGGAAGATCGGGTCTCGATCAGAGACTATAGTCTTCTGGTAGATCATAACGGCGGAACACGCTATCTAAGAACAGCTGCGCAGCTTGTTTCCCTGTGATTTTGTCACGTACCGGAGCAAGATGGTACGTCTGTGATGGAGCTGTGCCCGCTGTTGAGACGAGAGCCTATCGACTTTGGCATCCTTGCCGTCGGGCTGGGGCCACACCATGGGCGTGTAGTTCTCGTCCGCCAGATACGCTAAGCGTATCGATCATACCGATCAGCTGTGAACCAATTTACATGAACTAGCTCAGAGTCAGGTCAGCTGCTGCGCCATTCGCTGCGATAGATGCGGCGAGTTGGTGGCAGTCCCCAAGGACGCGCGATCGGTGTAGACCACAAAGGACCTTGGACCCAAGAGATGTGCTCTGAACTTGGCAAGATCGTATTTCGTTCCAGTAGCTCCTTGTTATGAACGGGGTAACTCCGTTCGGCAACCTTGAGCTGCCTGGACATGAAGGAGATGACGCGTTCGCGTCCTTCAACGTCCTTCTGTAAAAGTGCACAGCCTATTGCATAGTCTGAAGCATCACAGATGACGCTGAAAGCCTTTGTCTCGTCCGGCAGATACAGGGCTGGCGATTGCTGTAAGCTCGCCTTGATGCTGTCGAAAGCATCCTGGTGCTGTTACTCCCAGACCCAGTCGGCATCCTTCTTTAAGAGATCCGACAAATGTCGAGCAAGTTCAGCGTACCCCGCGCTGTACTTGTGAAGATAGTTGGCTAAGCCCAACCACTTCCGGAGGTCCTTCTGCGACCTCGGGGTTGGCCAAGCCGCTATGGCCTTGCCCTTCCCTGGATCGGCGCGTACGCCGACCATGCTGACAAAGCAGCCGAGGACCTTTATCTCCTCAGCTGCAAAGACGCACTTGTCGTGTTGCCATAGAGCTTGCTGGCTCTCATGACCTCAAACACTCGACAAAGGTGCTTCAAATGCACCTCCATAGCCATCTGGCCGCCTTCGGCACGACTATGGACGAATATATCGTCAAAGTACGTCTGTGCGAACGTACGCAATGGTCTAAACAATTGTGTGACCAAGCGATTGAACGTCGCTGGGGCATTCGATAGCCCTTGTCGCATCACTAGCCACTCCCAAAACATCCTAGTAGGGGCGCTCACCGCGGTAAGAGGAATGTCACTCTCCCGCATCAGGATCTGGTAGTATCCGTCTACCAGATCCAGGGCGCTGTACAGCATACAGCCCGATATGTTGTTCAACAACACGTCCTTGCCAGGTATCGGCGTCTGTGACGATGTGCCTCTGAATTTTCTAGGCACACCCGCAGCTGCCCATCCGGGACAACCCGCACACTGATTCGGACTAAGATGATGGTTTTCGAGATGGGTATTGAGTGGGACTCCTGGGCGAATTGATGGTTTGGACTTTGGGGATGCAGATGTTCGGTTACGGAGAGGCTCACAGGTTGGAAGCGTACGCCCTGAATGGGTACCACATTCAGGATGCAATTACGACGCTCAGTCCGACCGCCGACTCCTTGACGGCAGGTATCCACGAGAAGGAAGCAAGTGCCCTCGGAGAACGTATCCCGAGGAGCAGCCTACCTTGACGGAGCCGAACATCACCCGAAACACCCTGAAACTCCAAGGTTTCCACAATTACGACCCTACCTACACATGTAAACCCCAAGACAGTCTCCCTCATCCTGAAAGTTCGATCGCCTACCGGATATGAAGACTCCATCCGAAGTTATGCCGTACAACCGGAATGTACATCCCGAATGACAATACATCCTGAATGACCAAGTGACTGTCGAAGAACAAGATCGAAGATCAAGTTGCCAATGATAAGTTCAGTCCGGAAGTCAGTTTACTGACGCTCAAACAGAGTCAAGACAGTACGACCCAAGAGTATCGCAATCAGATGATTACACCGTGCAAGAACAAGACCAGTGCTGCCGATCTCAGAAGAGCCGAGACATCGCTGATGAGTGTATGCAGATCCAAGTTCGACGTGACATTTCAAGTATAATGAGACCAAGTCTACCCAAGTGTGACCTCACGAAGTAAAGGAAGATCGCCAAAGAAGTACCAAGACTACCAAAACAGAAGAAGAATTTAGAATGCCAAGAGGTAGAAGATAATTTTAAACAGAGTTTGATTTGCGTTGAGAAGCACAAGTGTCTTCGAGTTCGCTTCATATTGGGAAGCTTAAGTATCTTCGTCGCACAGGCAACCTAGGGAGGTCGCCGTACTTTTTAACACATCTCGTCAAGGAAGGACTACCTGGAGGACCGCTCACATTAGGAGGGCCCCAGAGTGAGGACGCCCAAGGCCGCGCTAACTACGCGAAAACTCTCAACACGTTCAAGTCGAATTTAACTTGGGGACCAGTGGGCTTGAACACTCGGAGTGATCCAGTTATTTTATTTGCTAAGTTGCTAGTGGACACTCCGAGTGCCCCTTGCATTTCATATTCATTTCCCTGCGATCTTAGGAGGTTTGGTAGTGATCACCCCTAGGATTTGACTGTTGATTACTGTGTGTTTAGGAAAGACATTCTATTGTTTCCCTCGAGCATTTCGAGGGTGGTGCGCGTAGGGCATCCCGAAATTTACCTGTATTCGGGCGTGCTAACTAACTGACAGGCTGCATATTGTATATTCAAACTCTGTATTATTTTAGGTTATCTTTTGGGAAGAAGGTCTTTACTCGTGATCTCTCAACCCACATTCAGGACCCCCAGGATACGTACAACCTGGAAGTTCTTACATTTTCCGTGTGTCTATCTTAGGAATACAAATACCCGGTGAAACCCGGTCCGCCGAATTAATCGACACCTATAGGGATTGCACAAGGTCACACGCCAACCTGGATCGAGTCTAGTACTTGATCCAGGACCTGTACTACCCGAAAAGTCGGTTCTTCTCAAAGGATCACCCCCTACTCTTCGGGCGCGCTATACGTTGGGCGGTAAAGTGTTCACCCACTTCGCCACAACTGGTGCGCGTGCCCGGATTTGGTTGCCGTGGATTTCACCGACATTTTGTATTAAGTTAGATCTAGAGGGTGCTGAGAGCTACTAACCTTACTAATCTTGGGGTTATGAGTGAAGTTGAGAGCACACGCGAAGAAGGTGGACGCGGTCGAGGGCGCGGAGGAGCGCCAAGACAGTCGCGTCGAACTCGTGGGATGCAACCCGAAGCGCAGAAGCCTCTCGACATTGTCGAAAAGGAAGCTCGCGCTCGGAACGCTGCGAAGCGTCGAGCAGCTCGCGAGGAGAAGAAGGCAGCGGAGCCGATGGACGCTCAAGAACAGCCGGATTCGGAAGACACTATCCAGGGGGCGCACCATGTTTCCCTGGATGAAGTCACCGAAGACGGCCAGAAGGAGAGCGCGCTGGTTGGCTCTGGCGGAGACTCCAGCTCGGATTCGAGTGTGGAGGTTGTGGGTGTGTCCGTCTCGGATGCACCCGTTCAGGCGTCTGTGGGAGGCGCCGCCGTGGTTGAGTGCCCGGCTGAGGAGGTTTTGGTGAAGCCCCAGCCGGATGAAGATGTGATCAGCGTGGACGACGACGCGGAAGAGAAGATGGTTCCGGATGAGACGCCCACGATCAAGTTGGAAGGCCCATTGTCGACGGTCAAGGACGAAGTGGTGCTTGAGGACTCGCAAGAGACCTCGCACCTGAAACCGGAGACGTCGCCACCGTCTGACCTGCAAGTGTTGAAGTCAAGCTTCACAAGTACACCCGAAGCCCAGTCGCCAAGTAGATCCCGAATGGAGATCGACTTGACTGTGAATGAAGATCCAGTGGAACGCGAAGCACTATTCAGCGTGGACCAGGGGAAGACGTACGTGGCCGACCAAGTTCGTCGTTGGGAGCAAGTCACTCTGGAATTCGTGATGTCTCCTACGATCGAGTACACGTGGCCGCACCCGAATCCAGACTTCAAGTCGTGGTATGGAGCAGTGGTGAGGACGTCCGAGTACGTCGCGACCCGAATGTCGATGGCCAGCCGGTCGGAAGCGTGGATTTCCGAATGGAGTCTCGTGAGATTCGGACTGGCTCCGAATGCTGTCGTCGACTTCACTTCGGTTGAGGTGTACCTGAAGGACTTGTCCCCGAGGGAGTGCGTTGCTGTGCTCCAGACGATGTTCTTCGACGTCGGATTCAGGTTTCGCAACCTGATCCCGGAGTGGTTTCGAGCTCATGCGTCTCAAGTAGACCGGAGTTTAGTCCGAGCGGTAGCTGAAGACCTTCAGCATCTGCTGACGATGGAGCTCCTGGAATGGCGCGAAGTCACCTCGGGTGCGCCGTCGCGAATGCTGTCACCCTGGATGTACGAGCTTTGACTGACACTGTGGAAGACATGAAGCCGGAAGACGCAGAAGGTGATTCATTGATGTCGAGTTATGAAGCTGGACTACTTGGAAGCGAGTGTGTCGAGCGGCTGAAGAAGGCGGGAGTCCGAGTGACTCGCAGTCCTGCGAGTTCGTCGCTTGGAGAGCCCGAGCTGAAGCGGCCCCAACACTTGCCGCCACGTCCAGCCTCGATTCCGTCGATGAGTTCTCTCATGTCGTATGGGACGTCTGCTCAGGACAGCCGAAGCACTGCGATCCCGAGCGAAGTGTCTGGAACTCGAAGCGCATCGCCGATGCCGAGTTCTGGATACGGATCGACGTTGTTCGGACCGACCGCTTCTGGATCCGAAGAGTCCAACCTCAGCGGACCCGTTGAGTCGCAGTCGTCCGGGAAGATGTCATCTTCCTCATCGCTCTGGTCTATGGGAGGAGCAGCGTCGGCTCACATGCCGTACTCTTTCGTTGCTCCACCCGGAATGGTTTTCGCTGCCCAAGGCAGCACTGCGCAAGTCGACGGGAACGTGAGTGTCCAAGTAACGGAGGCCGTCCTCCCGAGATCACCAGCGATAGTGGGCCATGACGATGTCGTTATGTCGGAGTCGGGTCGCACTAGCGTTCGGAGTGATCATCGGTCGAGGACATCCCGAAGTCACACACGCTCTCGGAAGCCGAGTCCCAGTGAGTCGCCTAGCGATTCAGACTCGAGCGCAGAAGAACGGAAGCGACGGAGTTCCAAGCGATCCACTCGATCATCCAAGCGATCGTCTAAGTCGAGGAGGTCACCAAGCCGGTCGATCAAGTCGGAACGGACGAGTCGCTCAGGAAGGACGAGTCGATCTCGCATGTCTGGAGCTTCCCAGGTCGCGTTGAACACGATGCGCACGACGCAAGACTTGCTGTCCCGAATGGAGTCTAACCAGGCTCACCTAGGGCAACAGGTCCAGCAAGCCTTCCATGCGATTCAAGCGCTAGCTGTGCGCGGAAGTCCACCGGAAGGACGGAGTTCGCAGAGTGTTCCCGATCGTCCAAGCCGAAGCGACCTGCCGCCGAGGCCACCTGCTCCTGCTACAGCTGCCCGGACACCTGCGTCACCACGAACGGTTGATGCAGCTCGCGCCGAAGGCGCACATACTGCGCTGGAGTCCGCGCGAGTCGAGTTCGAAGAGCGCTGGCAGCAACGTGAAGCGAAGGCCGAAGCGGAGAAGGTTGCTTGGGTTGCCGACGTGCAGAAGACCCTGAGCGCACAATTGGAAGCTTTCCAGCAGAAGATTCACTCTCTGGAGGAGGCGCGCAACAGGGATCAGGAGACCATCCGAGATCTGCAGAATGTGCAAGGAATGCGCTCGCGCAACACTCCCGCAACACATCCTCAAGTTCAAGACACTCGTGCAACTTATGGATCTGATCCAGCAACTCAAGTCAAGTCTGAACCCACGCGTGCGACTATGTACCCACTCCCGGGTAACGCAATCAAGGGACACGCAAGTGAAAGACGGGACATCAAGTGCGACAGCGACCTTCCAGCAGAACAGCTCCGGTTGACTCTCCAGAGTCTGACTGGAACAAAGTATGCAAAGGAAGACGAAACAGTCAAGTCTGAGCAGACGCCCGGGACAAAGTCGTCAAGTGTATCCCGACCGAAGTCTCAGGTGCGAGAGACTAAGCCCGTTGCACCAGAGAAGACGGACGCTAAGAAGCCCGCCAAGAAGGACTCGAACAAGAAGCATTCACGTCAAGATGGAGATCCTTCAGGGGCTAGTTCTGGCGGAGAGTCAAGCGACGAAGGCTACAGCTCAAGCGACTCTAGCTCGTCGGACGAGGTGCCTGCCTACACGACAACTGCTGCGATGACTCAAGGAGGCTCGATAGTGACGCTGAGGACGTTTACTAATACGCTAGAAGACTTCGATGAGAAGCTGTCGCTGTCTGCGCGCCGTCGCTGGTGGGAGCGATTCCTGAACGTGACTGTGCAAGGAGGTTGGACGGATCAGATGAAGGTCTACGAGCTCAAGACGAAGATGTCGCCCGCAGTCCGAAATTGGTACGGACAGCTCTCGAAGCATGTGCGCACGGAATGGAGTCGACTGTCCAAGGAGTTCAAGCGTGAATACTGCAAGTCGAGGGTGTCAGAGTCCGAGAAGTACTACACAATGAAGCAGTTCAAGGACGAGACCGCATTGGCATTCCTGTATCGCTGAACTTGGCGGCTGAACGTGCGGACGTGCGTTTCCGGAAGTCTGAGCGCCGACGTGAACAACACATCAAGCGATTCATCAAGAACCTCACGGATGTGACGCTCAAGACGACCCTGCAGAGTCAGCGCTTCAGGAAGGTTTCTGACCTGGAGTATGTTCTGAAGCAGCAAGAGGAAGTGAACCCGAGTGGAGTGCATTCTGGTCGAGGGGCGCAGCCTCGTGATTTCAGAGCAGACAACGTTGCTCGGAATGGGTCAAGGATGAATCGCCCGAATCGGGCCTACGTAGCCCAGGATGACGAAGCTCAAGGCTCCGATACTCAAGTGACGTTCGAAGACGACGAAAGGGCAGACTTAGCTGCGCTGAGTACGTGCGTTCAGGACGTCCTGCGAGATGGCAACCCGGATGCCAGGTTGTTAACCCGGGAAGATCTCATTCACGAGGTCTATCGTGTGATGAACAGTGTGGGGTGGAAGCCCAGAGACCCAGTAGCTGGACCAAGACCACCACCACCAAGGCAGCCTCAGCAGCCAAGTTTTCGGCCGAACAACCCAGACCGTATGGAGTTTTGTGAGAATTGCAAGAAGTGGGGACATCGACCGGAGAATTGCTGGGCTGTTATGGTTTGCGACCGTTGTCAGAGGCATGGACATCCAACGCAAAGATGTGAGACGAAAGCATGCCTGAAATGTGACCAAATTCACGATGGAAGATGCGAAGACTGGAGAGCTTTCCAAGAGATCAAGAAATTGCTGCAGCAAGGAGGCCTAGCTGACCTTCCAAGCCACATTCGGGACGACATCCTGAATGGCAAGGGCGATTCTGAGGGAGCGCAGTTAAACTACTAAGCCCGCCGAATGGGGATTCGGTACGCGTCGGGCTGAGAAGACCCTCAGAATTGTGTGTGTTAGCTTATGTTGGCCCCGAATTGCGGAACCAGAACCAAGATAATCTACAATGTATGACCTCCCTGATTGACCATGAACCTGTGCCTTTGGAGTGTACTCGTACTTGGTATTCGAGACCTCCACTCCCGGCCGAACCCGAAGGACCAGCTCAATTCAAGCTGAATTTCGGAGAACGGTACGGATGGTGGGCACATCATGATGAGAAGGAGGACAAGCAGCAGGTTGCTACGGTTCACGGTGCGGTGAACGATTTCAGGACGCAAATACTGTTGGATACCGGAGCGACTGTGAGTATGATCAGTTTGGATCTTGCGCGTAGACTCAAGCTCAAGTTAAACTCGCAGAAGCGAATCAAGGTGTCCGGCCTAGGAGGCGTCCCGACTTACATCACTGCAAGTACGCAGATCAAGGTCACTTTGGGAAGACGTGTCGTCTACATCCTGGATGTTTGGGTAACCAACATCGGAGAAGGCGTTGATGTGCTTTTGGGAATGGATTTCATGTACAGTGCTGGAGTACGGTTATGTATCCGTGAAGGAACGGTGGCGCTCCCCGATGAGGAGTCCGTTTTGATGTATGGTTACATGATTCGGAAGCACCGTGAGCGGAACATCCCGATCACTCCGTTGCAGGACGTTCATCTACGCCCTGGGGAACACGTGAATGTGAAGATCCGGTATGGTGAATGTCAACCACTCCGAGATGTGGTGTGGGCTAGCAGAGGTGATCAGTGGGTAACTCAAGTTCTGTATGGCGCTAAATCGTGGGCAGTAGCCGTGAAAGTGGTGAATATTTCTGATAAGGATCTCTGGATAGATTCGTCTACACCCGTTGCTCGAATAGTGGAGTATGGTTGTTTTCCAAGAGCAGGGCGTTTTGTGCGACCTGGAGTACGAAGGTATCAGGAATGGCAACATCTCATTTACGAGAGCACTCTGTCCACGCAAGCTAGGATGCGGAAGGACGTTATGAGCAGGCCCTTCGGGACACTGCTCCACCTTCGGTCCCGAAGCGTTCCTATCAGTGGCCTGCGAAGATGTTGATGAGACCTCAGGCCAAGAATGATGAGGTTCGAGTAGTCCGACTGCATAAGCGGCCAATGACCGTAATTTCGGAATGTGCGGATGGAAGTGAACCCGAGTGTGTGTCGCAAAAGAGCGAGAAACCAGTGCTACCTACAATGGATCATTCGAGTACTCCTTTGGAGCGACTAGAAGAAGATTACATCCAGTGCATGCGAGTGAACGCTGAAGAGCTCGAACAGGAGCCCGCAGTATATATCCACGAAGGAAGTGATATGATGTCCCAGTTGAAGGATCAGCTGGCGATGTTACCCGAGTTACAAGATCTCAGTCCAAGATGCGATATTTCAAAGGCTGATGTTGGTGAACCTGGAATAACTACTGATGTTCAGGAGCGTCAACTCAAAGAGATCTTGAAACGCCATCGCAGTATCTTCCTAGGGGATGGTAACGCGGCTCCTGCTCCAGCTCGAGGTGTGGTTTGCGACTTGGATGTCGGGGATGCGAAGCCCGTGGCTCAGCGTCCTAGACCGGTTGCACCCCAAGTTGCCATCAAGGTGTACGAGCTACTCAAGAAGCTCCTGGAAACCAAGTTGATTGAACATTCGGAATCCCCTTGGGCTTCTCCGATCGTGATCGTCCTGAAGAAGAACGGGGTTGATATTCGAATGTGTATTGACTATCGAGTGGTGAACAGCTTTATTCGGCTTTCTAACTACCCCCTCCCGCTGATCGACGACCTGTTGACTGGTTTTGAGGGCGCGATGTGGTTTATGAGTCTGGATATGGCAAGTGGCTTTTGGGCAGTCCGAATGACCGAACGGGCTAAGCTGATTTCTGCGTTTGTGTGTCCATTCGGACATTTTCAGTGGGTCCGAATGCCTTTCGGATTGAAGAATGCTCCGTTGGTCTATCAACACATGATCAACAATTGCTTGTGGGGATTCGTGAGATTGCCACCCGAAGAAGAGGTGCTTGTGGATCAAGATGTTCTCGATTACTTGAAATTGGAACCGCAAAGGCCAGAAAGGTCCGAGGGGATCGCCATCAGACGGCCTTGACGGAACAAATGACAGTTTTCAGGCGCAATATTCCCGCGCCATCCCAGATGGGTCCTGTCTTGGGGCGTAGTTCTTACATTGACGATATAGCCCATGGTGCCAGGACTTGGGATGAGCTGTGTGAGGACCTGGATGCTTTACTCTATCGTTTGCGATACTGGAATATTTCGGTTAGCTTACCCAAGAGTGAATTCGGAAAACGCACCATACCTTACCTGTCACATGAAATTGGAGCAGAAGGTATTCGTGCTATACCGAAAATCGTGAAAGGCATTCAAGAACTCCCGTTTCCGTCAACCCTGAAAGGTGTACAGTCATTCCTAGGCAGCCTCAACTATTACCACAAGTTCATCGAAGACTTCCCAGTAGTGGCTGCAGTCCTCTACGAACTGTCTGATGAGCAAGTACGAGCTAGGAGAGACTTGTCTCGAGCCAAGGAGGCATTTGACATTCTGAAGCAGAAGATAGTGTCTACACCACTGCTCAGGCACCCTGATCGGACCAAGCCTTTTGTCATCATTCCTCATGCCAATCAGTGGGCAGCCTGTGCTGTTCTAGGGCAAGAACATGATGGTGTCATCCAACCGGTTCGGTTCACGGGGCGCGTCCTGAATGACGCGGAACTCCGGTATCACATTGCTGAGAAAGAAGTATTAGCTGTGATTCGAGTTCTCCATGTGTTCAAGACTCTGATCGAAGGATGTCCCCTCGTGGTTTATACCAGACACTCGGTGTTGAAGTGGGTGATCAAGTCTAAGACTGCCGATGGACACTTGGTTCCTTGGGGCGTTGCCTTGTCGCAATACGATCTAGAGATCCGAAAGGTCCAGCGGGATGAAGATGGACTTGCTGCCATCCTGGGGGCTGGTATCACACCGAGAGAGCACCTAGATAAGATCGCGGAAGCACTTATTCCGGCCAAGGGGCGTGCCAAGGCACCCCCCGTGATCAGTATCGAGATGCTTGAAGCAGATTACTCCGGAGTGGTCCTAAGTTTCGATGGAGCCGCGAAGACGTCGACGAGGATTGGCAGCTGTGGTTGTGTGCTGTGGCAACTTCCCGAGTGGAAGGTTCTGGACGCCCGAGGCTACATTCTGGATGGCGTTACTGTGAATGACGCGGAATACTTCGGATTACTACGTGGCTTAGCTATGGCTCGAGATCGAGGAATCCAGGATCTAGTGGTTGTGGGAGACTCGAGAATCGTCATACAACAAGTCCAAGGTTTGATCAATTGCAATCAACCCAACCTCCAAAGGAGATTAGCCGAATGTGAGGTGTTGAAGAAGAGATTCAACAGTGTGCGCCTGGTTCACGTTAAAAGAGAATTTAACCAGGCTGCTGACTACCTGACCTCCAAGACACTAGCATTGGGTAAATCCTGGGTGGTTGAGGAAGACGCTGAAAGAGAACACCTGGAAGTTGTGTCGAGAATTCGAGAGCAGCTTATGAAGACGTCTGACGAAGAGACAAAGTCGAATTTAGAAACGCCAAGGAACAGCCCGAATGTCGTAACCATGGGAGTCTTAGGAGACGGCGCTCTTCACGGACCTGAGTGTGAGCCCCTTCCCTCTGCTGCTCGAGTACTGGCGGCGTTTACCCGATCCAGAGCTCGCACGAGGGAAGGAGAGTCCGCTCCACCCATGGGACCCCTTGAGTACCAAGCTGAACGATGGAGACGGATCAAGGTGCATCAGGAAGGAGACCAGTATCTCTCAGATATCATCGCCTTCCTGAAAGACGATCTAGAACGTTTCTCACCAAAGCGTCTCAAGAAGATTGCGAAGGTGGCTGATTTGTTCGCTCTGGATGTTCGAGGAGTGCTATACCGACTTGCACGGTCAACCCGAGGCCGACCGCGTGACGCCGGAGACGAGCTCAGATTGGTGGTCCCGGAATCACTCCGAGAAGACATGCTCCACTATGCGCATGAAGATTTCCAGGGAGGACATCAGGGGATTACCCGTACTCATGAAAGACTGCGCTCGGAGTTCTACTGGCCCGGGATGTATGCTGACGTGGAACGATTCGTGAAGGAATGTGTGGATTGTGCTAGCGGTAAGGGGTCACCCCCGAATGCCGGTCCTTCACCAGGCAATATTGAGCCTACACGACCTTTCGAGGCCGTCTCTATGGATTTCGTGACTCATTTACCAGAGTCAGTCCGAGGGAATACGTTTCTGTTGCTATTCCAAGACATGTTCTCCGGATATGTGATGTGCAAACCAATGGCGTCGACAACCGCTCAAGATGTCGCTGAAGCGTATGAAGAATCCGTCTTTCGGAGATTCGGAGCTTCCTCAGTAATTCGGCATGATCAAGATCCTCGTTTCATGAGCGAGGTCTTTGCAAGATTCCGAGATCTCATAGGGAGCAAGCAGAGAGCGACTCTCGCATATCGACCCCAAGCGAATGGTCAGCAAGAACGTTCGGTACAGACAGTCATTCGGAGTGTCAAGGCGTATGTTGCAGAGGCAGATCAGTCGGATTGGGATGAACACGCCGAGAGGCTGATGTTCGCCCTGAATACATCTTTTGATGCAACCCGCCTGGACACACCCTTCTATCTTGTACACGGATGGGATGCCCAAGGAACCGTGTCCGCTATGCTGGGACCCAGACCTTCAACTCTCCCTGAGCGAACGGCCTATGAGTGGCGACGGAAGTTCCAAAGAGACTACAGCTACGCACTTGCTTGTGCAGAGGAACTTCAACGAAAGCAAAACGTGCGCGTTCCGAAGAACAGACTAGGAAGTGGCGTGAGCTATCTGACCGCCTAAAAGCTGGTTTCGAGAAGGGAGATGCTGTTTGGTTGTATATTCCAAAGGTGCAACCTGGATTGAGCCGAAAACTGGCGACTTGTGGCACGGACCGTTCAGGATTGAGGATGTTCGAGACGATTTTCGAGTGAAGCTAAAGGTTGAAGACTCGGGATATCGAGTGAACCCTTGGGTGCACATCAGCCGACTTAAGCCAAGGGCCATCTTCCCTAGAAGGCCGAAGGTTGAAGTCGAAGTTGAAGACGATGATGATTTTGACACGGCATTACTACCTGAAGATAGTTGGGAGCCAGACAATGCGAACGACGAGTACGAAGTGGAGAGCATTCAGGATGTGCGATGGGTGAAACGAACCCGAACGTCCAAGCGATCCCGAGAGTATCTTGTCAAGTGGAAGGGCTATGCCGATCCTGAGTGGATCCCAGTGTCTCAGCTGAGTTGTGGGGCGTTACTGTATGAGTTCAATAAGGGAGCGAGGGCCAAGGCGAGGTTCCAAGCTATGCAAGCTGGGGATGATCACCCGCGGGCCTAGGCACCCTACGAGAATGCAATCAGAACGACCCAGATCGTCGCCGTGTGAAGTGAAGGAATTGTTTTGAAACTGTTGATGAATTGAGGATGAATTTCGGGATGCCATGATGAGATGATACCTGAATGTGGATTTTAGTTCCTGAATCTATGAAGTGTGAATTGACTATGATGATGATGGTGAAAAAGCAAACAAGGAAGTTACGTTTCGAAATGGATTAGCTATGGTGTTAAGATGTAACATGCAGATGTGACTCGGACTAGGAGCGTTGTGGCGATCTTGAAAATCAGTCGAAGTCGGCCAGCGTGACCAGGTGCCGCTTGCGGTGCTCCACTGGGAGTAGCTTGTCGCGAGTCGCTTGAGGAAGGTCCTTGACGCGATCCGCGTCGGACTGACACGTGTTCCATTGCACGCGGCTGGGTTCACGTTGATCAAGAAGTGTCACCTGCTCTTCCAAAGAGTAAGGAGTTCCAGTGATGGTCTTGTAGGACGGATCCATGAGGATCCAGTGACAGCACTTTGAGGGATAAGTCCACACTCCAGGTTCTTCCAGGAGCGACTCCCTCATGCCCTTGTCAACCCACTTGTTGACCAGTCGCTTGTACGATTTCTTGACTTGGTCGCACTCGGTTTTTCGCTCCTTAGCGAGATTGCTGGAGTAGTCATCCAAGTTCTGATCTATGAAGATCCAATGACCGATCCACCAGAAAGCACGACGGTGATCCGACATGAACTCTACAATTTCATCCAGAGCGTCACGTGAAACCTTCGAGAGCTGCGTCCGAGTGTGCAGAGCGAGATACTTGGAGCGTTCCTGAAACATCTTGTCCCAGGGCTTTGTCTCCCAGAACACCATGAAGTCAGCGGGCTTCCAACGGAGTCGATTCTGTTCAGCCTCAGCAGGCTTGGAGAGATTTGGGGCGTAGTCCGGAAATCCATACGATTGCTCCAAAGCGTTCGTAGTCCCAGGGGCGAATTTCACTAGGATGCCATAGTGTCTCCACGAATTCACTCCGGGGCGAGGAGTCTCGATCAGTCGACGTTCCATTGGGAGGAGCTCCTTGTAGTCCTTCCGAGCGAGCTGTGACTGCTTACGCTCTTGAGCCGGACGTGACTTTCGGGAAGACGAAGCTGACGTGACCTTGGAAGACAACTCTTCATCGTCCTTGAGTTCAGCACTTGTATCTGGCTCCGAAGCAGACGCGTCTACACTCGCACGACGCTTGGCCTCCCTAGGAGGTGTTGTCCGGCGAGGAGAAACAGGATTCACTTTCTTCGGAGTGAAGGGTGCGTCGCGAGAGTCATCTTCATTGTCATCTCCGTCACTTTCGAAGAGAGCTTTGTGAATCTCTTCGTCATCCATGTGAACTTGTTTAGACAATGGTGGCCAACGAGAAGGGATGTTTCCCGTTTCCAAGTCCGCTTCCAGACGAGATTCAGCGTTCTTATAACACCAGCTTGGAACGAACTTAGTCCACGGAGTGTCATCCAAGCGTTTCCAATACATCATCCGGGATAACATCACGGAGAGCATCCTAGAAGGGATCCGGGAATGCACCGCTTGACCGCTCCGGATTAAGTCCTCTGCCTGATCCAGTGTTAAACCAGAACGCATGAGAACTTGGACGTCTGTGCGCAGTTTGTCCCAAACTATGGGACCATCCAGAGATGCACACACCGCACTGACATCTAGGAGTGGCGAGGCGACGGTGTCCAGAGCTGGCTCACCATTTGGAGTATACGACGTGGGGCGCCACTGAACATCCTGGAGATCGGAGGTGCCACTCGCTGAATGACCCGAAGACTTGGTGTTCTTGAAGAGCGACGACGACAGTGGACTTGGGGGATCCTCAGAAAAGTCGACAGGATCATCTTTCGAGCCTGAACGAGGTCTCGAGTCTCCAGGATCTTGCTTTTCCTCAGAGTCGTCGTCCTCATCCGCGAACACATACGGTTCCGGCCGTAATGTGGGATCATCCAGCGTGTTAACGAAAATTTGAGTCTTCCAGGCCTCAGGAGGATCTTGATGATCGCGAAACTTTTCCAGAAGTGCTTTCAGGCGAGGCCAGTTGCCGTCTACCCGAGTGTCATGACGATGGAGGAAGTTCATGAGCTTGGGGGGATCCAAGGTTGACGCCTTCAAGCGATTCTCCAGATCGTGGGTGATTTTCTGCAGTTCGTCATTGTCACTTTCCAGACGCGTGATACGCGCTTGTAGTGCACGCTCTTGACGTTCGTGTTCCTGAGCCTCGTGCTTGTAATCGCGAGCGTGCTTCTCCAATTCGGAAATGATGTAGCTTTTGGCGAGCTCAGCTTCTTGGTGCCAGTACTTCTGGAGCAGTGAGTAGTCCGCACGAACTTGGCGGACCTCTTCAAAATCCTTCAAAGCACGCCGAGTTGCCTGAGAACTCGAACGTTGGGTAGAAGCCTCCAAAGCTCGATATTTGTCCAGGAGACGCTTCATGAGAGTCGTCATCCCAAAGACTTTCCGAGCCAGATCTTGAGCGCCATAGTGACGCAGAAGAGAAGCCGTTTCCCGCTTGGTCGAGATGCTCTTCAGTGCCAAAAGGAACTCATAGGAGTCAGGTTCCAGCATGTCTGCTAAAGGAGTCAGTATTTCGCGACGGATGTCGACATCCGGACTCAATAGCTTGGCGAGGAACTGTACGTCCTCTTCCGAAAGTGACTCCACTCCCAGAAGGCACTCGACTCCACCATAGCCACCACGGAGAAGACTCCCGTTGGACAGATCCTCGGCTGTCGCCGGAACCCCCACGAACATCGTGTTCGGACTGGGAAGATGAGAAGGAGGCGCAGCAACGCGTGTTGGAGGGACTTGACCCTCCAGAGAGGGGCGTGCCTTGACCGCGGCGTCTGCTAGAGCATCCAGCTTGTCCATATCATCCTTTTCGAAGACCTTGGCCAGCAATGGCCGAAGTGCGCGCTGGATCAGGTCCTGAGCCTTGTCCACCGCTGGTAGAGCACCCGTGGACGCCTGAGCCACGTCTGGAGGCGAGCTGCCGTTGGAAGCAGTCGCCGTGCTTGAGCCCGAGCGATCTTTGCTCGAACTCCGCTTCTTTTTGTTGCCCGAGCGCTCCTTGGAGACGCTCCTGCTTCGTTTTCCCGTGGATTTTGCCGCGCTAGAGCTTCGGCTCTTCGGCGCCTTTGCATGCTTGTGTTCCGGGACTTGTGACGTCTCCGTCGCCTCCTGGGAAGTTTCTTGAGCCGTCTCACCGCGCTTGTCAGTCGAGGTCTCCAAGCCAGAGCCGGAAGTTGCACCGCGGTCGCTCTCAGTAGTGCCTGCATCCTGAGCACCCGCCTTTTCAAGTTGGGCGCTAGGGAGTGGCGCTGACGCTGAGGGAGGCGAACCGCTAGTTGGTGCCCGGTCTCCGGAGTTGCTTGGTGTCTCGCTCATCAGTTGCTTGATCGTTGGAAGTTCTCGTTGTGAGTGGAATCTTGGTTGCCACTCTGAATTGGGTACGACAGTTGGATAGTAGACGGGGCGCAGAAAAGACCCAATCTGGGGTAATCGCCTAACGGTTTTGCAATTCGGGATGTCTGGTCGCCCGGGATAGCTGCGTTCGTTTGGTCGGCTCATGTTCTGTCACTTCGATGGTAATTTCCTCAGTGAAAGACCGTGTATCCGAGGGGCGGTTGTGACGATGTGCCTCTGAATTTTCTAGGCACACCCGCAGCTGCCCAGCCGGGACAACCCGCACACTGATTCGGACTAAGATGATGGTTTTCGAGATGGGTATTGAGTGGGACTCCTGGGCGAATTGATGGTTTGGACTTTGGGGATGCAGATGTTCGGTTACGGAGAGGCTCACAGGTTGGAAGCGTACGCCCTGAATGGGTACCACATTCAGGATGCAATTATGACGCTCAGTCCGACCGCCGACTCCTTGACGGCAGGTATCCAAGAGAAGGAAGTAAGTGCCCTCGGAGAACGTATCCCGAGGTGCAGCCTACCTTGACGGAGCCGAACATCACCCGAAACACCCTGAAACACCAAGGTTTCCACAATTACGACCCTACCTACACATGTAAACCCCAAGACAGTCTCCCTCATCCTGAAAGTTCGATCGCCTACCGGATATGAAGACTCCATCCGAAGTTATGCCGTACAACCGGAATGTACATCCCGAATGACAATACATCCTGAATGACCAAGCGACTGTCCAAGAACAAGATCGAAGATCAAGTTGCCAATGATAAGTTCAGTCCGGAAGTCAGTTTATTGACGTTCAAGCAGAGTCAAGACAGTGCGACCCAAGAGTATCGCAATCAGATGATTACACCGTGCAAGAACAAGACCTGTGCTGCCGATCTCAGAAGAGCCGGGACATCGCTGATGAGTGTATGCAGACCCAAGTTCGACGTGACATTCCAAGTATAATGAGACCAAGTCTGCCCGAGTGTGACCTCACGAAGTAAAGGAAGACCGCCAAAGAAGTACCAAGACTACCAAAACAGAAGAAGAATTTAGAATGCCAAAGAGGTAGAAGATAATTTTAAACAGAGTTTGATTTGCGTTGAGAAGCACAAGTGTCTTCGAGTTCGCTTCATATTGGGAAGCTTAAGTATCTTCGTCGCACAGGCAACCTAGGGAGGTCGCCGTACTTTTTAACACATCTCGTCAAGGAAAGACTACCTGGAGGACCGCTCACATTAGGAGGGCCCCAGAGTGAGGACGACCAAGGCCGCGCTAACTACGCGAAAACTCTCAACACGTTCAAGTCGAATTAACTTGGGGACCAGTGGGCTTGAACACTCGGAGTGATCCAGTTATTTTATTTGCTAAGTTGCTAGTGGACACTCCGAGTGCCCCTTGCATTTCATATTCATTTCCCTGCGATCTTAGGAGGTTTGGTAGTGATCACCCCTAGGATTTGACTGTTGATTACTGTGTGTTTAGGAAAGACATTCTATTGTTTCCCTCGAGCATTTCGAGGGTGGTGCGCGTAGGGCATCCCGAAATTTACCTGTATTCGGGCGTGCTAACTAACTGACAGGCTGCATATTGTATATTCAAACTCTGTATTATTTTAGGTTATCTTTTGGGAAGAAGGTCTTTACTCGTGATCTCTCAACCCACATTCAGGACCCCCAGGATACGTACAACCTGGAAGTTCTTACATTTTCTGTGTGTCTATCTTAGGAATACAAATACCCGGTGAAACCCGGTCCGCCGAATTAATCGACACCTATAGGGATTGCACAAGGTCACACGCCAACCTGGGTCGAGTCTAGTACTTGATCCAGGACCTGTACTACCCGAAAAGTCGGTTCTTCTCTAAGGACCAACCCCACTCTTCGGGCGCGCTATACTTTGGGCGGTAAAGTGTTCACCCACTTCGCCACAACTTACAGCATCGCAATTCTGACTGAAGCCTCCTTCACTAGATGAGAACATGAACCTGAAGCGCAGGCACGAAATGGTTTCCGATGACACATTAGGGACTGGTGTGCCTCGTGCCATGCACTCGAAGAACAACAACGTCAGAGGACCACAACTGTTTGTATCCTCCTGCTTTGGAGCTCGTTGTCGAATGCAATCCAGACTTGACATATGCTCGCTAAACAATCATTCACAGTAGCTTCCATAGCTTTGTAGTTTGATTTTGACTGCATTTGAAGGGTAATGCGCAAATATGTTCTTGTGTAACTTGTGATTGTGTGTCCTCCTGTGTTTCGTGACACAAATTCGGAAAGATCCCGTTTCAGGACAGCGTAATATAGTAGCGCAAAGAAACACCTCGCATCCAGTGCTTCGAGAATGATGACAATTCCTTAGCCCTCTGCCTTTGTTGCTTTTGTCCCAGCCATGCGTGCACTGCAATTTTTTTAAATAATCTCCGAACTTCTCCGGAATCAGCTCGGATTCTCCCCTCTTTTTCTTTGCTTTAATGCCTTGATTCCGCGCAGAAGCTTTCACGGTTGTGCGAATGCGATACAGCTGCGACGTCCGAGTTTGGTACTCCTCCAACCTGGTAAAGAAAACTTCCCAGTTGTCGTGCCAAGTTTCGAAATGGGAGGCAGTAACACGCATTTCCTCCTCACTACTATCTGATGAGTCCATTCCATATGCAGACCGACTTGAACGACCACGTACAACGTCTCTCGTATCCATGACGCTACCCCCAGGGGTGCTCGAAGTATCGCTCATCAGCTAGACAGGATTCAGCTTCAGTGTCGTAAGGGGACGAAGGAACGGCTTCACGTATGGACGACGCTTTAAGCTGGAAGAGGGGGATTCTGGAATGAGAGGCTCACGTTGCGCGCGCAAATCGCTTTGATTTTCTGAAAAATGAAATGTAGAGATTGCTGTAATTTATCCCAGGGAATTTATCCCTCTGCCCCGTTTCTACAAATATTACCAGGCCCTGGCTATGAAATTTCGTTGGTGACCGCAGTCACTTCCATAGAGGATAGCGCGAGTCACGTCTCTCAATTGTTGGGTTTCACGGCCGTCTATCCATTACCATTTGGTATACACGTTAATGATATGGATGAATATCATCAAATCTCCGTCCGTACTTAAGGGCGACATATACAGATTTCTAGTCTTCCTCCGACCTCACATATCTCGTTACCCTATCCCTCCGACAATGTGATATGCATACTATCCCCTATATATATTAGTCGCCTCGTTTGCCTATTGGTTGGAGGTCCGAGGATGGATGTCATCCCAATCGAACGCAATGAGTTTGCCTGGGGTTTGCAGACCGTGCGCGAAGCGTGCGGATGCAAACCCCAGGACCAATCATTGCCTTTAAGACAAGCGGAGGCTCGTCTTGCGAGCCGCAGCGGGCTTAGGGTTCTGTTGTCAGTGAGCGCAGCGAGCCACTAAGGGTTTTTGGTTTAGGGGCAGGTGATAGATAAAGGTGACACCCCTTCGTTTCGCAGTGTGTACGCACTGGTCGGAGGGGTCGGAGAGGTCGGAGATTTTAAATGTAAAGAACCCTTACCCTCGCAGATACAAGTTTGAGTACCTAGGGTTTAGGCTGTAACGGGGCACAGACTGTGTTTAGGGTTTATACGTCAGCATTTACTTTTTTCCTTGAGAGGAATGGCTGAGGATACACGGGCGAACATGTATTGTACTAATAATGCAGATATCCAAATAAAAGCATTAATTTTATACATATTTATTTCTTGAAGGTTTTAGTAGTTGTGATGTACGTCAGTCCAACTCTCTAGCCGGCAATATGACGACCTTCTCTTCAAGCCACTTTACCCGTGATTTACCACTTCCATTTCGATCATATCCTCATCGAAACAAAGGTTTTATTTAGCACTGCGAGAGCAAACGACAATCACACTGGGTGGAAATCGGATGTGTTCGCTACTCTTTTTTTATTTTCATTGACGCAGTCAGAGTCAAATATGTCGTGCCTAAATGTGTACATCTCATGGTGCCGTTGGGGCTGCGACTAGCACATAAGACATGTCCTTGAACGTTCTATTACCACAATGTCATCACATCCGCAGTACAGGTGCACTTTACGAAACGTTCATCCTTTTCCAGGAATTCGGCACCATCCCCATTGGCACTCCCAAACTCGACATCAAGCGAACTGTAAGAGTCGGCGGTGCCAATTTTCTGTAGATGATGGTTTTAAAATTCTTTGTGGCTCGCCTTCTCGATGAAGTGGTATCAACTGGGTCTGGTGACCAGGAGACACTTGAGCGAGGGGCCCAACGAATGCGTATCACTTTGGGTTTCTTCTTAGCAGGATTTGTGACTATTTGGCTGCTTTGTGTGGGATTAATTTGGCACGTGAGAGTCAATCGAGCGGGGGCCCTAAAAGGAGATGCAGACGCAGCAAGAAAAGTAATTCTACCAGCCTATGAACCGGTATTGATCGTGCTTGGTGTCATAAATGGTATATACATCGTCTTCCTGGTGGTAACACTGATAACGGATTATTTCGATGTTTTCATCTCACCGGTCATACTTGAATCGTTCTACTCTGGCAATTTATTCATGCTCGTGATCGTGCTAGTGTTAATGTATCAGAAAAGCTTATCATTCCCAGCTATCAAGAGATCCGTGGCGATATCATTGGGTTGGTCATACTACAATCTCTTGTATGTCTGGGCAGTGACACGGTTTGGCCAACCAAACCAACAAACAGAATTCACTATCGCAGACCAGTTCGTTCACGGTCTACAATTCATCCCATTTGTTTATACATTCATTAACCCCCCAAGTCGAGCCACGAGATGTATTGTTCGAGAGTTGTGTTCGGTCGCAATCGTACTGTTCCTGCTATCAGTATTACAAATAGTTCTCATCACGAATAACAAGACAGCCGGCATTGCCAGTCAATACGTCATCTACGTATTACTTACGTGGGTAGCATTCTGCCCTCTGGTTGTTTGGCGAGTGTTGAAAGCTGACACTGAGTATTGGAGAGGGGTTGGCCAGCGAGCATATGCTCTTCAAGATCTTTTTCAGCGGGAGAATGGTCTCAGTGAGCGTGTTTCCTCAGAGGGTTTGCATGTGCTCATTGAGATGAACCGGAAGTGCGTGATCGACTTCGCTTATCTCGAGCTTGTTCGGCCGCTTGGTATGGGCTCCACATCAACTGTATTTCAAGGTATACTGAGGACAAAAACCCATGTAGCAGTCAGGGCATACGCACCAAAAAGCTGCTCAGAGGACGTCGTGGCAGCATTTTCGCACGAAGCAGCAATGTGCAGCGTTCTGAACCACCCCAACATTGTCCAGTTTCACGGGATGTGTGTTGCGCCGCCAACCATTTGTCTCGTGTTCCAGCTCTGTCAAGGAAATTTAGTTGATATTCTGAATGATCAGGTTCGTCGACAGCATGCTCACCCTACACGGCGACAACTATTAATCAGTGTCGGGTATATGCTGGATGCAGCTCGCGCTGTGGCTTATCTTCACAGCTTCTCCCCTCCATTTGTCCACCGCGATATCGAACCATCAAATTTTCTCGTCGATGCAGAGTGCAATGTACAATTGTCAGACTTCGGCGAGTCAAGGCGCGTGACGAAGCATAAGGAGAGAAAGTTGACGCCGAAAACAAAGGTAGCCGTTCTTGAGGATAAGCAGTTTCCATACAAGGCTGGAATCGAATCGCCGATGGGGACAACACCATCGCACATCGATTCACCATGGAGCAGGCACGTTGATAAGAATTCGCCCGAGTATGCTGCACCTGAGATAATGGACGGGGGAACAGGGTCGATTTTCTATGGTGAGGCGACTGACGTGTATTCACTTGCTGTTACGATGTGGGATATTTTACACCCCAATGATGAAAAGTACCCACGAGCACACGGAAGCCAAGCCCAAGTGTCTGAATTTGTTTTGCATGGAATTCGCCCCAAGATCGAAAACAGCACACCACCAAGATTGCGCGATATTATCGAGCGCTCGTGGCAGCGCGACCCTCGTCTTCGCCCTTCTGCAAAGCAAATTGTGTCTGTACTGGAAGATATTCAGGAGGAGTTATGTGCGCGACTGGTGCTCGATCTAATTGGTGATTCAATTGAATACTCGCTAGCAAGTGTATCTAGCATCCGATCAGCAGAGGTTCATCAAACGCGCACTTTCCCGGGTGCCTTCATTGTGGATCGAATGATTGACCGGCGATTTGTTCGGTGTCCTGCTGAGGCAATTCGAATGGGTAACGCGTTAATGGATTCAAATGTCCTCCATCACGTGAACCATTCCAGGAGCTTTGAAAACAATGCGACTTCGCGGTACTACTTTGACTTGGATGAAGTACAGCTCAGCTTACCGATGCCATTGGAGAGGTCGTATAAGCGAAGTAGCTCGCTCAGCTTAGACGATTCAAGTATTCCGATGGTTATTCATGGTTCCAACAGTGATCACGCTCGCACTTCTTTCAGCTTCGTGCGGACACGAGGCGAAGCTCCTTGCCGATGCAGGCTGCTGGGACAGCGCCTTATCAACAGGAAAACTTCTCGCTTTCATCGACGGAAACCGTTTCAGGCTGCTGCTGAGTCCACGGTCGATAGTAACATCCTCTCGGCTCCTTTGCTCGAAGAGGACGAGTTATCGCACCTGAACAACGACAACGACATTGTCCCTGGAACGGCAGCCATCATGGCTTGAGCATAGAACCAGGAACAAAGGGGGTTTTATTTTGATTAAAATCAAAATGGATTCTGTGAATGTGCACCTTTTCCATTGTACCAGCTCCCTCTGGAAGCTGATGATCCGATAGCATCGGATCATCGAACCGATACCAAAGCCCTTTCTAAGCTGTTAGTCAAGATGTAACTGCGCTATAGTCTGCAACAAGTGTAGCTTTCTTAGACCTAACTATCCTAACTCTGCTGGTGGCAGTACACCAGCACTAATCTTCCTCACTTCGTCTTTTAACAACTCCCCCCACACTCGTCCGGTCCCAGTATCCACCTTAACTTCGCACCAGATTCAATAACCGGGCATGACACGACTGCCACCTACCTGAATGAAGCCTATGGTGTCAACAAAAATATCAATACAAGTGGACTCTACAGTAGTAGACCCACTGCAGTCATTTTTGAAAGTGAGAACGCAATAGTAGCTTGAAGTTTGAAGTGCTAGCGTACCAAGGCAAGCTAGCAAATACAACACTTTCCATTTTACTCTCTCGAGTATAGCAAGAAATGATCATATTATTTTTAAAAGTCATCACGTTCTGAAGTGTATCCATGATAAACACCAACTAATCTTCCAACCATATCGAGTTTAGTCCATTAACCCCCCCGCACTCACACGTGGTATATAACTACATGTTATGAAAAAAGTCACCACGTCTTTTTATACGTGAAATGCACAGGTGTAGGTGAAAATATTATCAAAAAACTAACACAAATTACAAAAAAAAGCCTACGGGAAAACTGAAAACGGATGGCTGCAAATTCTTCCTCATTCTAAAACACGTCAGGAAAGCCAAAAGCAAGATGCCTCCCGCGCGACGGCAGACTCGCCAAGAGCTCGAGGCCTTCATGGCGCGACTGGAGGGAAGAGATTCGGTAGCGCGCTACCGGTTACTGCGAGAGCGTAAGGCCTATCTAGATGGGGAGCGTGACGAAGACGCTGACTTTGGGGACGATGCTGCACCTTCAGCCAGCAAACGATCGGCAGTGAAGAAGAAAAATACTCCGCAGAAGCCACCTCTGACAGTTAAGGGCAGAAGAAGCCGGTGGTGAGAAAGCAGAAGAAGATGACGAAGAAAGAGGAGGCAGACATTGTCCGCAGGGATAAGGCTGCCAAGAAAGCAAGAGCTGTGCAACATGTGGAAGCCACGACTGCACTTCGGGCCGCTGCAAATGAGAAAGAGCGTGATCGCATCTTGCAGGAAGAGAAAGATGGCGTAAATGCACGTATTCGTGCGCTAACGGAACTGAAAAGGAGAAGAGCAGGAGGTAGGTCGGCTGCAGAGAAAAAGAGAAGGAAGACGAGCACAACTACCACAGGTGGGAATGGCGAAGTTGTGGCGAAGTGGTTCTGCGAAATCGCAAGATCGCAGGAGTCCTCTTGCACACTGCGCCCGAACTGCCGACTAACGGAGGGGGTACTCTGATCTTCCGTGAAGTTTCTTGATCTCACCTTGTGTACCCGTCGGTGGGACTAGATCTCCTCGGGTGATCTCGATTAGACGCGCTTGTTGTCGATCTTGCTGTCTGACAGGACAGCGGGAAAGGTGGCAGCAGCGGGGATACTTCTACTCGCTGCGCCGCGTAGTTATTGAGCTTCGATCTTGGTTGTACTCGATCGATCTTGCCTCGACCAGTGTCGATCTTAGCTCGGGGGGTCTTGTAGTCGGTGTGTGACCTTTATCCAATGGTTCCAATGCGTGCTTGCCGCTTCCTATAGCGGGGTCTTGAGATTTGAGGGTTGACGAACGTCCAGCCAAGCAATCTGGGCGTAGGGGTTCTACTTAGTGTCGATCTTGATCCTGCGTGGCGTCGGGAAGGCCAATCTTGTGTATCCCTACCCGGAATAGCGTAGATGAAGGAGGACTTGTGTAGTAGGAGGTAAAAACAACTCTGAATTAATGGTTAATGTCCTATGCTTCCCATCTGTGGCTATCCATACTGCACTGGCTTCATAATACCTATAATAAACCCAAGATCAATATTTACCTGTCAAGATCGATATCGCGTGGGTACAATCGTCTTGGAAGGGGATGATGGCGCACGCATTCACTTGGTCATTATAGTGAATGTCACTATATCGAGGATCACCGTAGAGAGGGATTGCTCTTGATCTCGATTGACGGGACGAGATCGAGATCGGAAAACTTCTTATCTGCTTCACCACAAAGTCATCGGTAACGAGAGTGAAAGGTACGGCTTTTCTTATGCTGTATATACAACATGTGCAAATCTGATTATGTGGTATGGTATATGATGTGACTGTAGCCAGTGTCCTTTTATTGGCGAACCTCCCGCATCTCCCCGGTCGGAACCTTCAGCATCGTCCCAGTTGGAGCCTTCGACATCGCCCCAGTTGGAGACATCGCCTCAGCGTGTTTTTGTCTCGTCAACTACCTCCAGGTATAATTGTTATGGATGTCGTATATACAACATGTGTGAAAATATTTAGGTCGTATATTAACTCCTGTTATGTTATTAGGTGTCCTCCCGTAGATCGTGCGCTGGAACCGGCTGGTACTGTAGTACCTACTGCGGTGAGTGCACGTGACGACGTTGCTCTCAATTCTGACATCGACGGGGACGATGGGGACTCGGACGGATGGTACTCGGAGTCAGAGCCAGCAGAGGAAGGAATCGATCGTGTTGGGTCTTGTGACGTGGATGTGTCCTCTACCTGCGAAACGGGTGACGCCGCGTACGAAGCTGTCAACAGCAGCGATGATGGCATTGACGGTATGGTGTTGCTCGCTCGTGAGAAGTCCAGAGCCAAGTGGCAGTTAGAGCGTGAGCGCCTCGAAGCAGCAAAAGTGAAGTTGAAGCGCGACTGGAATTTGACGACTGCAAATTGGGACAAACTGACCAAGGACGAAATGGAAGTTCTTGCTCAGGACGCAGACGCGCTGAAAAAGATGAGTGGGGATGGCTGGAACTTCGGTATGTGTTGCTCAGATTAGCCATGTTGTATATCTAACATGTTCGGAAATGTCTTACGGTGTATATCTGTTTAGATGCTTCATCAATTCCGGTGCAGAATGAATCGTATCCTGGGTTGTTCCAAGGGGAGTACGGGCCAACCGAAGCAGTAAGCGCGAAGGCTGAGTCGCCAATCCAGCTCTTCTTCTTCTTCTTGCCACCTAGACTGTGGCTTCGAATTGCCTCCGAGAGCAACAAATATTACCACCAGCACCTGAATGAACGCGTCGACCGGATATATTCGAAGAAGAAGGCGCAGGATCCTGATGCAACCAGAGAAGATGTGATGCTACAGGAAACGAAACGGCACAAGAAAATCAAACCTGAGGAAATTCTGCACTGTATTGGACTATTAGTGGCGAGAATGTTATGTCCTCACAAGCACCGCTTCGTAGATCTCTGGGCAATTCTGCTAAAGGCGCTGTACCTAAGGGCACGTTTGGTCGCTTCATGTCAAAGGCAAGGTTCAGTCGAGTGATGCAGAATCTTCACTTTACGGACAGCACGGACGCCCGAGCAGAAACAGACCGCGCTTGGAAGGTGCGCTCGGTTGTCGACACGCTTCAGACGACTTTTCGTGATGGCTACAATGTTCCGCCTGTACTGGCCTTCGACGAAGCCATGATTCCATCAAGAAGCCGCCATAACGTGACACGTCAGTTCATGAAGGATAAACCCCACAAGTGGGGGACCAAGCTATTCATGACGTGTTGCGCGGACACAGCTTATTGTCTTCGGTGAGTGAAACTGTTCTCCAGGCGGAGGACAATGTTTTTTTGGAAAAGTTTAACATGTTGTATAATAACTCCTGTTTTGTTTTGATTTTGGTGTTTTTACTACGATGTAGACTCGAGGTATTCTGTGGAACTGAGCAGCATTCGGATGAGCTTGGTGGGGAATCGCCAACGCTGTTTTCAGCTGACCCAAACTCCGGTCCTACCGCGGTAATTCGAAACCTTCAGCACGTCCTCCCGCCTCCACGAGAAGGAGTTTACCATGCCGTGGTCACCGACAGGTTTTACACGTCAGTTCAACTGGCAATGCAGTTACTAGCGCAGAACGTGTATTCAGCCGTTACTATTCAAACGAACAAAAAGGGCTTCCCACCCGCACTGGTAGTCAAGGCTTCTACACGCCCAGCAGATATACCTCGAGGGACAGCCACAATTGCAGTCGCAAAATGCTGTCCAAAAATGCAAGCAATGTTGTGGTGGGACAGGCTACCTGTATATCTGCTTTCGACTGGTAGCAGCACCAAGATGGAGACTTGCGGTACGTTAGAACAGCAATGATCGCTAATGTCACTCTTACCTTGTTTTATATATTTGAACAGGCCGCCGCCTACAAGGAGGTGAGCGTAGTGTCATCCCCTGCCCATCAGCGATGCGTGACTACCATCGCTGGATGGGCGGGGTTGACATCCATGATCAACTACGTCTACAGAGTTATTCCCTCCAGCTTTCGGTGAGGTTCAAGAAGTATTACAAGGCTATCTTCTTGGGCCTCATCGATATAGCAATTGTGAATTCTTTCATAGTTTATCGTGAATGCATGAAGAAGAATAAAGACGCACCTGCAGATCATGCTCGATTTCTCCAAGAATTACAAGCCCAACTCCTTCAAGTCAATGCGGCCGATTTTACTGAAGCGGTATGTTCTACATGTTTGAAAATGAACATGTTGTAAATACGGTATGCTGACTTTACGTATATTTTTGTGATGTAGATCATTGTTCCTGATTTTTCCGATGAAGACGAAGGATCTGTGCCAGCTCGACACAAGTTAGTCGAGTTTCCTGAGTGGGTGCAGGTCCGTGAAGGTGTTAGGAAGCGACCACAGCACCAGTGCAAAGTTTGTTCGATTCGGAAGCAAAAGGTGGGTCAGCGAAGCGCCACACGGTTCTTTTGCGAGGCATGCAGCGACGGAAACAAACGGTACGTATGTGTAAATGGCTGATATTGTATTGCACTAATTTGCCATTCTATTTGTATTTCGTGTCTACCTGTGCGATCGCGTTCGACCGAATCACTCCCCTGGAAATAATCTGACTTGTCATCAAATCTGGCACGTGAAATGGAAGAACGGGGACGAGCGTCCTCGCCCCCGAGTAGGCCGTGACATTCAAATGCGGGGGCTAGGTAAAAAGCGGCGCTGCGGCAACACACAAGGTGACGCTGGAGAAGACAGCGCTAAGGTGGAGGAGGAGGAGCTAGATGCCGACGAGGAGATCGATCAGGACAAGAAAGCTGAGAACAGCTACAACAGTGGTGGCGTCGAAAATGATGCTGAAGTGGCTGAGCTTATCCCCGAAGGCGAGGTATAGTTGGTACGATAGTGCGCTTCGCGGTACTGCACCGGAGAAATCAAACACGAGCTCATACATAGTCTGCACAATACGTTTCCACTTTACTCGATTCCTAATAAAAGGGTCAATCTAGCGCGTTGTATATACTTCCTGTTGAAAGTATGAGTCCTAACGGTGGTGTCTTAGACTACATGCTACTGCATAGCACAGCCGTACGAATCGAGCCAGCTTCCCGCATCTCAGAAAAAGGCATCGTACTTATGGCAATCAATACAAATTGAAAGTGTTGCATGGTTTTAACATGTTGTATATACAACATGTGAGGATGTGGACAGGGTCCCAAAAATGATGTGAGTGCGGGGGGGTTAAAGGTGCATGTGTGACCTCGTCACACCGGAGGTGAACTTGATTACGAAGAATCAGAAGAAGTTTACCCTACGTCCTTACAACTAAATTTCCATACAAAAAATATCACTATCGTACAAATTGTTCATTCCAGTTGCACGTGACCAAGTGATTTGGTCATGTGACCTATTGCGTTTCATACGATGTGACCAAACATGGTTATGCTCCTCAATATTTTCTACTTACAGCGACTACAGTATAATAACTTCGTATATCTTGGCGTAGGTTTGGCATCACATAGCTGCTGGAATTCACGAAGTTGCCACATTATTTGGGCAACAACGAGCGATGCGATACCTCAAAACATTAGCTTTGAACCTGGTGAATGATGAGTCACCGATGTTCAAGGAATGGCCCAGGCAATCAAAATCAATTGCTGTTGTGCGATGAACTCGGAACTTCTTGATCGTGTAGTGGGGCGACGGTCTTCTAGTCCTGACCGCAGACTGGGTTGGTGGCCCCAGTTATAGCTGGCGTAGGGTAAGCCTCAGAGGCGGGGAGACTTGAGGCAGATGACAAGGCATTGCTATTGGAGTATCTAACTAGGGTCTCACTCACTGACTTCATTCTGAATATTGTAGACTACAATACAAGCAATATTTATAAAGGAGCGCCAGCTTCCCTCGCGACTGTGTTCATTCGGATTCTACAATATATCGGAGTCATGTTACTGTAACTATTCTACGTGCGCATTTCAAAGCTAATGACTAGATGAGCTTTCAACACAGCTTTAGGGACCCCAATCACCTTGAGAATGCGAACTATGCTCAATAGTTCGTGTTGGTAAGGTCAAATTTACTACGCATTTAAACAGCACGAGCCTCATAAGTCCTGTAGCAGCAAACCAACATTTACACGCTATATCACTCTTAATCCCAGCACTCTTTCTGCTTAGCAACCAAAGAAACGCACAACTTACACCGACGTGCTGGTGGTGCCCACCAACAGGTATGCCACGCTTCCGTCGGGGTACGTCTTTAGCGCCTGATAGCGGTTACTGATAACCTTGTTGTCCACGGTGACCTTCTCACTGAACGCAGCGCCTGTCGACTTAAGCGTAATTCATGCAGCCACTCGATCCGTATTCGAGGTCGCCGCTTGCCGAGCTGCCCTCCCACTAGCGTGCAGGCCGCTGTTACCGATAGAAGCCAAGTGAGGCGCGCGCTCGTTGGCGTCAGTTCCACCGAGGATAATGTCGGCCGCCTGAGCATTCTTGGCAAAGTGGATCTGTGCACGCGAGCATTGTCTTTATCGCTGTCCGAGGTGCTGTTGTTGACTGTGGCTCAGTACTTCTTGCTCGAGGAGTCACTATTTCTGAGCCGTCGATGTACTTGTGCTCTGTAGTTGTTCTACTGGGCAAACATCTTTGGCTTGCAAATTACGCCATCTTGTCAGCCGTCTGTGACTCAGGAGACCAGGCGAAGCTCAAGGCACATTCCCGCTATGAATTGTACCACTCGATTGTTCAAAGGTTTTTGGAGGTACTTCACGATTTTGATTTAAAGTTTATGTGCAAGGCGATCGGTGTCATGCTGGTCAATTGCACAACAATCTGTCCTGCCTGCGACTACCGCAGAATCTACAGTGTACATGTTCTGTAAATCGGCATCGCCCAGTGCAATGCTAGCACCATTAGCGTTGCATTGATGTTTGTCACAGTTGAACCGTTGTCTGATCGAGCTGCAAATTCACAGACCAGTTGCGGTGGAGGCAGCATCACTGAAGAAAACGCTAGCCAAACTGGCAAAGAGAATAACGATCGAAGTGCGCATGGCTGGAGTTGAGACTTCATGTTTTTTTTTGCTTGTCGTGGTGCAATACCTTATCTCAAGCTATTTTTTTCATGTTGGAATTTTTTACATCTGCCAGATCTTCAGCATCGGAAACTCCATTTCCCCGCCATTAGAATCGTAGTTGATTAAAGTGGAAATCCGAAGCATTACGTAGTAGTACCATATACTAGTACCATTTGTTGCTTACCAGATAATAAATCGGATCGAGAATTTAACCCGGAAAATCAGTGACTAGATGGAGGGAGAAAAAATGACCTTCATCAACAACCAAAAGCAAAAAGTAAATAGCGATCAATTCGAGAGATCTATTATTCCCTCAAAATGGCAAAAAGCACATGTTGTATGTTCAGACACGACATTTTTTTCGCAACTGTCAGCATGCATGATTACTAGGCGAGGACAAATGCATACTCAAATATGCTTTTGCATACCACTCTTTTTTTCATTGCCATTGTTGGGGGTGAACACTAGACTTAGCGCATTACCTTCTCAGTGTTCACCACTGGTGTGACGAATGTTTTCAGGGTATGACAGGGGCCGGGACCGGTCTAAACGGAGCTGTTGACACTGCGAGGTTTCTTGCAATCACCTTCCAATGCCATTCGCCGCGCGCCGTGCCGCGCTGGCCGCTTCAAGCTTCGCTCTCTTGTTTGTCTCCATGCCCGTGTTCAAGGCGTTTAGCCACTTTTTGTTCTGTTTGTCTGAGAGCCTTGCGGAACCGGTAACAATATCATCGATAGAATAGCCCCATTTTGTAGCCAAGGTTCTAAGCTCCGTCATCGGTCCGCGTTCCTCCGAGTCATCGAAGTTATCGGAGTCATCCTCGACATGATTTTTGTAACTTCTCAGAAGACGCTGACTCGGACCACCGCGCGCCACCGTGGAGATCTTGGCCTGGTTAGAATCCATGGTCACAGCGATGGCCTCGCTTGCAAAGAGGAAGGACGCCGTAGCAACCACCAAAACTTGAGTGAGACGCATGGGGTTCGTTCGTTGATGACTTGAAGGCTTGATAACAGGAAAGCAAATTGCAAAGTGAGGATCGAAACAGATATGTTTTATAGGTGACCACAGAATAACAACGTACTGTAGTCTACAGCACGCAATTACAATCTGAAGTAGATACTCTGTCATATTGACGTTGTGCATAATCCGTAGTAGATACGGTGTCATACTGACGATGTGGCATAATCTGTAGTAGTCATATTGATAATAACGGAAGTATGGCAATGTATCGCTAAAGCCTGTGATTCTCACTCACTGTCCTTGTACACATTTTTCAAAGCTTGCGATTCTTACTCACTGTCCTTATACACTTTTTCAAAGCCTGCGATTCTTACTCATTGTCCTTGTACACATATTCAAAGCCTGTGCTTGCTTACTGTGATGAGATTTGATTGTCGCGTTTACCCGGGGCTTGTTTCCAAAGAGGAAAGTTTATTAATCATTGAAATGCAAACAAGCAAACTGAGCCGAGCTAACTTCTCCTGTGTTTCCATCCGGGCTCAGTAGTCATGCAGTCGTAGGCGCGTGCCAACGCCCACTTGGTGTCCGTGTAGTGTGCCCCTGATCCAATCCGGCGCAGTGACGTAAACCTCTCCTTCGCTGGTAGGGATGAAGGCGCGTGCCTCGCCATCCCCAACGCCTGCATTGGCCGGGGCTTGGACTCATTGTGTGCTGACGCGACCAAAGCTTGAAGCAGTGCCGTACGCTTGCCGACATAGCCTCCCAAAGCTTGGATGCGACAGCCGAATTGAGCTAGTCGACTTGGTTGCGAAGCTCGTCATCGGGGTCCGTTGTGGCGACATACTCGGCGACCTTAGTCGGGACATCATGCAACAGTGTAGCAAACGGCTCCCAAGAATCTTCGATCGCCTGAAGACCAACCCAGGAAACCAGTAGTTCCCACCGACCTAGAACTTGGTTGTAGCGGTGGTCGCGGATCGCTTCAACTCCTAGCATGATGCCTTGGCTGGAGACAAGTTCTAGCAGTTCAGCGGATTGGTTGAGATTCTCGTCGCAGTAGAACCGTAGTCGAGAAGCATGCACATCATACTCTCGTCCAGTGATGAGGTGCTTGATCAGGAAGGAGTGCTGATTCGCTTCAACCACCTTAAAGGGGCCGAGCCACTGGCCCAGCAGCTTATTGGAGGGGAGTCTTTGGTCAACACGAGACCACAAGACAAAATCACCCACATCAAAATTCGCAGGAGTGCCCTTGTGAGCAGCCATATCCTGCAGCCGGCGTCGCTCCTTGTTCTCGATCACCTCCCTGTGCATCTCTTGGAGAGACCGACGTAGGGACTCCAGCTGTTCAGCCACATTATCCAGGTTGACGACCACAAAGTGGTCAGCGTCATCGCGGCGTCCGACGATCGCATCTAGTGGTGATGCAGCTGGGAGTCCCATGAACAGTTCGACAGGCGAATGCTGACCGAGCGTTCGTATCGGGGTGTGATTCAAATTTGACTGAAGTACCGGAAGCAGGTAGGGCCATTCGTGCAGGTCCAGGTTGTACTCCAGAAGCAGCGCTCTCACCACCTGAAGGACGTCCTTGTTCAGCCGCTCCACAGTGCCATTCAACCATGGGGAATACACTGGGGAAAATTCTTGTTGGATCTTCATTCTTGCGCGCAGATGTTTGATAGTTTCGTTGCGGAAGTGACTCCCTTGGTCCGATACCAGCATTTCTGGCACTCCGTAGCGTGCACACCAGAACGATAGCGCCTCAGCAGCTACGAACGCGGTGGGCGTAGCACACGGGAACAACTCACAGAAGTGAGTCAACTGGTCCTTCATAACAAGGAGATAAGCCGTGTCCCCGTAGCCACTTCCCAGGTACAAAACGTCGTAGTGTAGGGCTTCATTCCGCTTGTTTACCGTCAGTGTCGGCCCATACGGGCGAGGAATGATCCGAGGTCCTGTGGCGAAGTGGTTCTACGAAATCGCAAGATCGCAGGAGTCCTCTTGCACACTGCGCCCGAACTGCCGACTAACGGAGGGGGTACTCCGATCTTCCGTGAAGTTTCTTGATCTCACCTTGTGTACCCGTCGGTGGGACTAGATCGCTCCTCGGGTGATCTCGATTAGACGCGCTTGTTGTCGATCTTGCTGTCTGACAGGACAGCGGGAAAGGTGGCAGCAGCGGGGATACTTCTACTCGCTGCGCCGCGTAGTTATTGAGCTTCGATCTTGGTTGTACTCGATCGATCTTGCCTCGACCAGTGTCGATCTTAGCTCGGGGGGTCTTGTAGTCGGTGTGTGACCTTTATCCAATGGTTCCAATGCGTGCTTGCCGCTTCCTATAGCGGGGTCTTGAGATTTGAGGGTTGACGAACGTCCAGCCAAGCAATCTGGGCGTAGGGGTTCTACTTAGTGTCGATCTTGATCCTGCGTGGCGTCGGGAAGGCCAATCTTGTGTATCCCTACCCGGAATAGCGTAGATGCAGGAGGACTTGTGTAGTAGAAGGTAAAAACAACTCTGAATTAATGGTTAATGTCCTATGCTTCCCATCTGTGGCTATCCATAATGCACTGGCTCCCTAATACCTATAATAAGGCTAAGATCGATATTTACCTGTCAGGATCGATATCGCGTGGGTACAATCGTCTTGGACGGGGATGATGGCGCACGCATTCACTTGGTCATTATAGTGAATGTCACTATATCGAGGATCACCGTAGAGAGGGATTGCTCTTGATCTTGATTGACGGGACGAGATCGAGATCGGAAAACTTCTTATCTGCTTCACCACAACCGTCCCCTGCGCGAGTGGTAGCAGCACAACTGCTTTCACTCGCCGCATCGCATCTCCTTTCAGCCGATCATCCTCCATGGTCCAAGATCAAGCCTCCAATCCTTCATCCTCCCCAAGATCGACTATGCCACCGGGCCAATTGGGCCTACTCGCGGTGGCAGCTGCTGCCGTCGATCCTGACGCGTCCTCCAATTCACCACCTCACCCTCATTCTTCATGTCCGGAATGTCATCGGTTACATTCCGCACCGACGGCTCATGTTCATCGATCTCATGTGGATTTACAAGTCGTTCAAGCGTCGCTCCGAGACGTTCAAGCTTCTTTACGAGGTGTGGAGGACGTTATCAGTCGTGAGTCGATCTTCCGCCAACTGCAAGATGATCATGAAGACCTTCAACATGCTCACGTAGACTCTCTTCGTCACATGGGCGATCTGCATCGAAACTTGAATCACATCCGATCTCAGGCCATGCCGTTCGTTAAATTTTGCCAAGATCGGTATGACGCGCTGATCGAGGCATTGGAGGATTCTAACGCAGAGCTGGTGGAGAGCAAATCCACAGTTGAAGAACTTGAAGAGAAGCTAGACAGGGTCTCTAAGCTTCGGAAAGCTTTCGACGAACTGCAGGCCACCTCTAAGAGTACGATCTTATGTCTGGAAGACGAGATCGACACTTTGAAGCGCCAGGTCCAGAACCTCCAAGCCCAACTGGCTGCTCTGACCAGTCATCCCGATCTTGGTTCCCCGCCTCCCACTGCGCTTGCCCGTCTCTTGTTTAATCAAGATCAGGAGCTGATTGCTGCTCGTCAGCGTGGTCAAAACCAAGATCAGTCGCTGCTGGAGGTCCGTCAGCGCCTGAAGGATCGAGATCAAGACTTATCCAAGGCTCAGCAGCGGTGTCAAGCGCTGGAACGGTCGGAGGCTTCACTAGAAGCGGCTGCTCTCCAGCTCCAGCGTCAGATCGGCGCACAAGATCGACGTATCGCTCGTCTCCAAGAGGAGCGGGATCAATTCCGCACGAGCTGTCATGAGGCTCAATCCGAGCGAGATCAAGCAGTGGCGAAGGTTGCGTCTTCGTCTGAGCGTCTGGATAAGGCTCGGGCTGAACTTCGCGCTCGTGGGAATCATGTTGACTCTATGAGGGCCAACATCTCCCGTTTAGAGCAACAGGTCGCTGATCTTCAGACTGCTCATACCCAAGTGGATCACCAATTCGCGAGCCAGAAGCGGGAGCTTGCTGCTCTACGGGTAGAGCATGCTGCTCTCTCAGCTCATTACACGGACGCTTATAGTCGATTTTGGGCTGTGGCACGCTCCCTCAATCAAGACGTCGCTCTTCCGGCCCCGGCAAGTCTGACGCGTCCTCGATCTGGGTCGGGATCGTCCCCCACTCGATCTCGCAAGACTCGACGGCTCGATCTTTCATCCTCCCATTCTCCTGACGATCTTCCTGATTCTGAGGGTCCGGATCCTGATGTCCCTGAACCTGAGCTCCCTGATCTCCCTCAAGAATCCGAGATCGAGCAAGAAGATGGTTCTCCTGAGCAGGAAGGCGGCTCTCTTGATCTTCCTCATGAATCCGAGATCGAGCAAGAAGATGGCTCTCCTGAGCAGGATGATACAGACGATCCTGAGATGTTGGCGGCTTTAGCTAAATCTCGTTCGGATCTTCGTCGATCCAAGTCGTCTGGGGAAGATCAGGGTGCTTCAGGAACTGCCGGCCATCCTATCGACTTGGGTGGCGAGGGAAGTGATAATATTCCTTCCGACGATCTGTCCGAGCAGTCTCCGGAGGTCGATCCTCCCATGGGTAGCCCTAATTCTGCTCCCGATGACAGCGATCTTGAGTCTGGTACGGGCAAATCACTTCCGGATATTCGGCAGTCTTCCGAGGCTACCACCCTGACTCCGCCACACCCCAAGGTTCCAAGATCGGAGTGGATTCCCAGCTTGATCACCAGGCGTCTATTTCGCTCAGCGGACGTCTTCCCTTGGGATGTCGACCGCGTGAGTCACTTAAGCGTCTCCACCTTGAACACCAAGGTGTTGAGTCACCTTTTGCTCGGTGTTTCTGAATGGCTATTTCCAGACGTGGTTTCTTCAGCCACACCTTCTCGGATCGAGATCGAAGATTTTGTTACGGGACCTGCTGTGGATGCCTTGATGTCTCTTACTCCTCCACCGTGGGCGTCTCTGGAGTCCACCGAAGGACCTCTCTCCTTCATGGTTGACTTTATGCCTCATGGTTTTTGTGAGAAATATCTGGAGTATGAGGAGAAACACCTTCAGGCGATCTGGGAGTCGAGTCATTTCTTGCCGATCTCAGAAGACACGTGTGTTGCTGACGCAGCCTTATCAGCTTACCATGAAGGTCGTCGTCAGCGTCGATCTCGGGCTGGAGCCGCCTGGAAGCAGTTCCTATTTCGACACCTCATCCCGGCTCTGCGTCAACAATATTGCGATCTGGACGTCTTGCTGGACCCTTTCTTTCTGCACTTCCCCAAGCCGCGTCATCCCAAGATTTGGTATCCAGATGTGTCTGCTGCGTCGCTTGAGGATGCGCTGTCCGCTGTTGATCTTGCGGAACCCTGGCGCCTACAATATCGCCAATCTCCTGCGGACCATCCAGCGACGCGTATTCCTCGTCTTCAAGACAAGTTCGTCAACGTGCCATCTTCTTCTCAGCCAGCCTCTAACATAGCGGTGCTGTAGTCTTCTTGATTAATCCATTTCTTCTTCTTGATTTCCTTCCTTTTATGCGTCATTCTTAAGATATTAACGCCTTCGATCTTGGTGACTTATAGCCATCTAGTCGGTTTCACATGTATCACATTCACCCTTGTCCACCTGATTTATCGCCATCCGATATATCCTTCACTTATTTTTTCGTGATGCGACCGACTCGCTTCACGATCTCGCCTCCTCATGACTCCTCATGTGACTGCATGACCTCAAATCGATTTCGGTTCGTTCGATCTCGTAAATAGTCATATAGTAGAGCTCCACAGTTAAGATCGGCCTCATCTACCCATGTCGGTTCGTCATATCCTTTCCAGTGCACCAAGAATTCACGCAATGTACGTCCATACCGCGTGCGCTTCCCCGATCTCATGTCGATGATCTTCTCAACTTCATATTCGTCGGTATCTAGATCTCGTACCCAGCTGTCTTCAGGTAACAAGGCTTCATCAAAATCGAATCGATCTTGATCTTGTATTGTCAACCGCGTCTTGGGACGGTCTGGGAATTGTCGTACAGGCTTGATTTTAGAGACATGTACCACCGGGAAAAGTCGGTATTCGGTACCGGCAATCTCAAGACGTACTGCATGTTCTCCAACCAGTTCCAATACACGAAAGGGACCGTGCCACATATGTGCCAGCTTACGCGCGTATCCTTCCTTGACTCGATCTAGATACAACCACACTTGAGTTCCAACTTCGATCTCATGTGGTCGGATCGTTTCATTGTGTCGATCTGACCTTTCTTGGATCGCAACACGCAATCTCTCATTAACCTGCTCGCGTGCTTGCTGATATTGCTTCTGGATACGATATCGCCACCGGCGAGGTTCACGGTCTCGTCTTCTCGTTGATCCTAATGGTATCATTGCTTCCAACGTAGATCGCGGGTCCCAGCCATGTAACAGATAAAATGGGGTATCTCTTCGGACGCGATCTTGGGCAGTATTGAGTGCGAAGGTGAGCCGCTCAGCATATTCGTCCCAATCTCGCTGGTCGATATCCTCCACATACATCTTGACTGCACGTGTCAATGTTCCCACCATCCGTTCGGTTGTACCGTTTGCTTGCGGGCGGTATGCCATTGGTGCTCGCTGTCTCTGTCCCACGATCTTGTTGAACGATCTGAAGAAGTCAGACATAAAACCGGGCTCTCGGTCATGTCGGATAGCCTCGCTTGCACCGAACCGACGAAAAACACATTCTTCGTAATTCTCGGCGACGGTCTGAGCTGTTCGCGATGCACTAGCTCTTGCGATCACATATCCAGTGAATAGATCGATCCAGATCAATAGCTCAGTGTTTCCTTTGTATGATCTTGGTAGTGACGGTATGTGATCCATACCGATAATCTGGAACGGGTACGTAGCTTGCAAATTCCCAGGCGATTCCCCATGGATCGTAGGCCGTCCTTTCCCGTCTCGCAATCTATGCACTGACCCACGTAGCGTTGCACACTCTGATATAGTCCGCGCCAGTGGAAGTGAGCTCTGATCTTGTGGTATGTCCGTCCAATACCTTGGTGACCACCTTCCAAACTTGTGTGATAGTGGTGCAATAGATCGCTTTGCAATGTTTCGGGCACCACAAGCTTAGCCATAAGATCGCGATCTTCGTCGAACCGCTTGGTCGGCGGAAAATAGAACAATAATCCTGACTCATCCGTCTCATAGCGATCTGCGATCTTAGAACAGCTTTTCGCTTCAGTCGAAGTAAGATCTTGTACGTCCCCACGCAGGTAGGCTTTAAGATCGACGATCCATTTTTCCTCATTTTGCGCTCGGTTAATACGTTCCATCCTCATTCTTTGCACGATCTCTTCTTGTAGCACCTGGGGTCGACATTTCTTACTCGATCTTGTGACAGCAGCGATCTTGACTGTGGCTGCGTCATCCTTGGCTATTAGCAACTCATCCAATCTATTGAGAGTCACAAGATCTTGGCGCTCCTCTTCCGTGACAATCACCACTCCACTTTCGCGACGTAATGCAGCACTCGCCAGACTATCTGCGCTTTGGTTCCAATCTCGCTTCATATGAAGGAACTCATGGTTGGGCCAAGATCGGAGACGTTCCAGTGCCTGCTGCCGTAGCAATGTTAACCCCGGGGCTTTGCACTCGATCTCACCCTTCATTTGTCTGATCACCAAGTTAGAATCTCCACAGATAATCAGGCGTCCCCTGTCCATACCTGACAGGAGATCGAGGCACAGAAGCAGACCATGGTACTCAGCCTCATTTACCGTAAGATCGATCTGATACTTCGAAGCTGCTGCGATCACTGCCCATTCTGGTAGGCTCCACACTATTCCACTGTATGCTCCTCCACTTCGTTTCACACGTGCTGATCCATCAAAACTAACAACTAGTAATCTCTCGTCTGGCTCCACTGTTGGAGGAGGCATCGAGATCACTTGTCGCGGTTGTTTCCTGGGAGCGATCGAAATCAAGATCGAGTCCACTTCCTTGCGGGGCGTAATACTTGCCGCGATCACGCCTAGGATCTCGTCCTCCCCTCTGGTACACTTGACGATCTCAAGGGTCCAGCTTGATAGAAGTGCAGCCCATCGTCCTAACCGTCCTTGCAATCCAGATGAGTGAAGTAACCATGACAATGTGGAGTGGCGTGTCAATACTTTAATCGATCTTGTCACGAGTTGAGTATAGCAGATGTCTAGTATCCTGAGCAGAGCCAACACTTCTTTGTCGACCATACCGTAGTTGATCTCGTTGGGTTTGAGCGTGCGACTGGTGAAAGTTACTGGCTTGTACACCCATCGTGTTCTTGCATCAGGGCCGCTGAGATCGCCCATTTGCTGGCGTATACTACCACCACCGGTTGTCGATCCACATCGAAGTGTTGTAAGATCGGAGCATTCACGATCTTGTTCTTTAAAGTGGCGAACGCTGTCCTAGCCTCAGTCCACTTGCTACCCTCTTCTGTAGCAACATTCTCATCGTCCCCAGTCGATTTTGTCCTTCGAGCGATCTCATAGAAATCCGCTTCGCGTAGTTCGTACAGAACAGATGCGTAGATCGCGAAGTCTTCAATAAATCGACTGTAGTAGTTGAGACTTCCCAAGAATGATTGCATCGATCTTAGGTTGGTGGGAAACGGTAATTCTTGTAAAGCCGACAAATCTTTTGGATGTGTCTCCAAACCTTCAGCTGATACACGATGTCCTAGGTAATCCACCTTTTGCTGACCCCAGAAACTTTTGGCGACACTGATGGACAAATTCCACTCGTCGCAGGCATCTAACAGCTTTTCCACCTTTTCGCATAGCGCGTCCCACGACCTCCCTGTTACCAGTATGTCATCGATGTAAGATCGACGTCCCAACACTGACTCACTTCTCTCTAGATCAGGTTCTCCTGCCTCGAATACGTCCTTTCGGCCGGATCGATCTTGATCTTGGGTCACTTTCACGAATCCATATAGTGCATTGTCTAGGAGTCTCTGGTAGATCTGGGGAGCGTTTTTAAGTCCGAACGGCATTCGATTCCACTCAAACAATCCAAATGGAGTAATAAATGCCGAGATCGATCGGGCTCGGTCCGTCATGGGCACTACCCAGAAACCGCTGGCCATATCCAAGGAACAATACCAGAGAACCTTATCGAGATCATCCAGCAAATCATTGATCAGAGGCATGGGATATACCATGAGCCTTGTCAGACTGTTAACCAGGCGGTAGTCGATACATAACCGGATGTCGATCCCATTCTTCTTGATGATCACAACTATAGGTGACGCCCAAGGGGAGGTCGAGTGTCGGATCATCCGAGCCGATAATAGTCCCTTGATCAGTTGATACAACTTTTCGCGGAATTGTATGGCCACCTTGCGACAGCGTTGAGCGACTGGCTTTGCATTTCCCACATCTATGTCACATACCACTCCCTTCGCTGCTGGTGGTAAGGCATTGCCCTTTCCGATAAGGAGGTGCTTCCGTTTCCAGATAATTTGCACAAGACGTTCGATCTCCTCCTGGGTGTTGGTATTGGCATCACCTATTTGAAGATCTTCGATCTTGACTTCTTCCGTGGTCGCGGTCACTTCTGGTAGCACAGCCATTTGATCTTCCACATCTACTGCGAATAAGCTCCCCCCTTCCTTGATACAAACTTCATCATCCATCGTAGGATCGCCTATGTCTGCCGCGGCCTTGGTGCGAAGATTATTACTGTTAGCAGGGTCGATCTTGCCTTGGTCAGATGTACATTCGATTGACGGTGGGCTTGCGTCCCCGTTCCCTGCGATCTTGACATTGTGGATGGCTTTTACCGGCCGTGGTAAGATCGCTGTTGGTGTTACGTACTCGGGACGCTCCACCATTGGCTCGGTGATCTGCTCGTTGGTACCCGCTTCACTGATTCATCTGTAGTTGCCTGATATGCGAGATTTTGCCATTCGGCGTACCTCCTCGATCCGACGGATACATATCCCGGAATTCGGGGAATACGATCTCCACTCAACCACATTGCGACTCTCGATCCTTCATGAAGAGTTAGTGCACGATCACTCACATTGGTTACCTGTAGGTAACGTGTCTTTCCTGGTCCGACTGTGATCGTTGGTACCCATCGATCTCCCCTGGTGACCCATAGCTTATACTGGTTAGACGTCTGACCTCGTAACCTGATCTCGGCCGTCTGTCCGACATCGATCCAGTAGTGATCCTTCCAGCACACATGTTCGACCTTGTCACCGTAGAGAGGACGCCTACCAGCCATCTGAAGGCGGACTTCGTCGGGCAGACATATTGTCCCATCAGCGAGATCGAGGCGGATACCCGCTGGCACCATGAAATCCATTCCTAGTATCAGATCTTGACCTCCAGTGGGCGGACCTACCCATGCATCAAAGAAGTACACTAGCGATCCTGCCAGCGTGATCTTGAGACGAGTACGTCCTTCGATCTTATATGGAGATCGTCCAACACCTTCGCATTCCAACGTTTGATTCTCATCAATGTGGCACCCGACCTTACGAGCAAAGGTGGCATCCAATATGGCCACCTCAGCACCACTGTCAAATAGCAAAGTTGCTTTTTTGTTGTTGATCTTCCCCATAGCCTTAGATTGCTTGAACTTCTTGTCTGGAACATGATACTTCCAGTAACCCCGCGATTCCCCAGGGGAAATCTCAAGAGCCATCATCACACTCGATCTTGCATATTCATCGATCTGGCGTATACTTGACACTGTAGCGGTAGGTTTCTCCAGAAGATCACATGTATTGTCGATCGGATTGATCAGCTGATTAACTGTTGCCTCCGATTGTTTCTCGACATATGCATAAATGCAATAGCTAGAACGCTCGTCTCGTACCGGCTTCCAAACCGGCGAGCGTCCTAGTTTAACATCTTCTCCGCCGTCTCTGGCAACATCCCGGCGTGCTTGGTAGGATTGTACCATTGTCGGATCAAATTGTAAAATTCCTCCATGGTACATTTTCCCGCTTCGTGGATGTCACCACATGCCTTGCATGTGAATAGGCAGCGATCTGAGGGATGTCCTTTACGACCGCACTTCTCACACGTCAGACGTCCCCAGCACCCAAGATCGCTATGTTTGCGCGACCCACAGTGCGAGCATCGCTTAGGTGGTGAACCTATATCATGTCGATCTTGTTGCGCACGATTGTTTCCGGTCTCCGAGCGACTGCGATCTTGGTTCCTTTGATCTTGATCTTGCTGCCCTTCATTGTTTCCAGATGCTGCGAGGTAGACACGACGTAATCCTGCTTCGCCGTCCGATCCACTAGAGTCCTCTTCAGATTCGCTGCTATCCGAGATCGCCTTGACAGCTCTGACGGCCCGAGTTGAAGCAGACGGGGCTACCGCACCGCTGTTCTTCTGACGAGGCTTGATTGATCCATATACAGCCTTACTTTGTCGTGCCTTCGCTCGTTGCCGAGATCGGAGTGCTTCTTCCAAGGTGTCAGCATCTGGGATTCGTAGTAAAGCCAGGTGATCTGCAAGATCGCGGTCATCGAGAGTTTCAATGAAGTGCTCCACGTGTTCACGTCGGACTTCCGAAGGTCCATCCTTGATCTGGAGGCGGGCCCTGAGTCCTGCCACATTGAGCCGATACAGATACTCCAGCGGAGATTCGTCCGATCTCTTGCGCGCGTGGTAATATTGCCTCGCGACTGACACTCCTCGTCCACAATACTGAACCTGGAAGTTGCGGAGCAAATCCTTCCAGGTACTGCGTGTTGTGCGACTAAGCTGTCGATACCAGTTTCGAGCCGATCCTGTGAGGAGATCGCCGAACACCAGACACTTTTCCTCGTCTGGAGCTTGATCTCGCATAAAGGCAGACTTTACCTTGCTAAGCCAGGCCCTGGCTCGATCTTCGTCCCCTTCTCTCCCCGCGAACTCCTTGAGTTCAGACATGGCAGATACTCGTATACGTGGAACACTTGTCGATCTTCCGGTGGTCGTGGCTGATGCTGATGCTACAGTCGCGCGTCTGGGAGGATCAAGATCGAGATCATCTGGGTCGTATTCATGAGGACTTGGGTGTCGATCTAGCGATCCCACAGACTCCATATCCACATCTCGGTCTTCTGCTGGTGCTAAGATCCCGGGATTGACAGGGCTTTGTTGTTCCTTCAAGAATCGGCTCATTGCCGCTTGGAAGTACGATTCCAACTTCGCATTCGATCCTTGTGTCATGTTTGGTGCGGTGACATCCGTTACTCGCTTGGTCTCATGATCTCCGCGCTGCCGTAACATGGCAGCTCCTGAAGGGCCTAGCGTCATCCGATGCGGGCCATCTGCACTGTCAGTGTCTACTTCTTCAGTCGCCGACTCGTAATGTGAGGATGTTCCTGTCTGATCTTCCAATGTGAGTGCTGGCAACGATCTTAGCATGTCGTCGGTTGATCTGGTCGTGACCTTAGAGGTTACGTTCTTCTCGCCTACCAAGGGCTTCAGTAGATCGAAGATCGACATTAAAGCCGTGTTGATCGTACTGAGCCTCGTATCGAATAGCCCATTAGCGTCGAACGATCCTGCGATAATCCCACCTTCTTTGATCAGTTGTAATAACGCCTTCGCAGCTTCAAGCTTGCTTGATCTTGCCGTTGGTTTCTGTACTGGGCCTTTTAGATCACTAATGATCTTCGGCTTGATGATCTGCATAACGGGGTTCTTGATCAAGAAGGTGTGGGGTTCCTTCTTGTGGTATGCGATCTCGAGGGACTCATCAGTCCACACTGTTTTAAGATCGTCTTGGTCGTCAGCGTCCGATCCTGGTGCTTTCAACTTCTTCCGTAGGGGCTTCGATCTTGCTGACTTCTTTTTTGTGCTCGACTTGGAGACGAGCGTTTGGATGGCTTTCGCCGGTGGACTTTTGTCCTGCAGATCGCGACGCAAGTCGGAATCTGCTGGGGTCCCCGAAGGGACCTGGGGAGGAGGTAGAGGCTTCTCTTCTAGGTCCGTAGCTGGACCTTCCTCTGTTCCGTCGGTAGAGCTCCTCCCAAAGCTCTGCCGATCTGCGGATCGGTCTTGATTCAGCGGTGTCGTTGGTGATCCGATCTCCAACGACGCTGGTTTCCCTGATCTAAGATCAGCATGCGCTTCTTCATGGGACTCACGGTGAAATCCCGAGTCACCCAAAGATCCGGGCACGCGCACCATTGTGGCGAAGTGGTTCTACGAAATCGCAAGATCGCAGGAGTCCTCTTGCACACTGCGCCCGAACTGCCGACTAACGGAGGGGGTACTCCGATCTTCCGTGAAGTTTCTTGATCTCACCTTGTGTACCCGTCGGTGGGACTAGATCGCTCCTCAGGTGATCTCGATTAGACGCGCTTGTTGTCGATCTTGCTGTCTGACAGGACAGCGGGAAAGGTGGCAGCAGCGGGGATACTTCTACTCGCTGCGCCGCGTAGTTATTGAGCTTCGATCTTGGTTGTACTCGATCGATCTTGCCTCGACCAGTGTCGATCTTAGCTCGGGGGGTCTTGTAGTCGGTGTGTGACCTTTATCCAATGGTTCCAATGCGTGCTTGCCGCTTCCTATAGCGGGGTCTTGAGATTTGAGGGTTGACGAACGTCCAGCCAAGCAATCTGGGCGTAGGGGTTCTACTTAGTGTCGATCTTGATCCTGCGTGGCGTCGGGAAGGCCAATCTTGTGTATCCCTACCCGGAATAGCGTAGATGCAGGAGGACTTGTGTAGTAGAAGGTAAAAACAACTCTGAATTAATGGTTAATGTCCTATGCTTCCCATCTGTGGCTATCCATAATGCACTGGCTCCCTAATACCTATAATAAGGCTAAGATCGATATTTACCTGTCAGGATCGATATCGCGTGGGTACAATCGTCTTGGACGGGGATGATGGCGCACGCATTCACTTGGTCATTATAGTGAATGTCACTATATCGAGGATCACCGTAGAGAGGGATTGCTCTTGATCTTGATTGACGGGACGAGATCGAGATCGGAAAACTTCTTATCTGCTTCACCACAGTCCCTTGACATGCTTGCAAAGCAAACATTCGCGAACAAACTTTTCAGTTTTGTCTCCGACACGAGCAATCCAAAAGCGTTCTTCCAGGATGGCCCGCATCGGTTCTTGGCCTCGGTGACCATGAGATCCGGCATGTGCAACAACAAATAAGCGTGCGAGTAGCTCTTTTGCTCCATTAGGGATCCACGGACGACCGTCGATCATGACCACTCCATCCACCTCCTCCAAAGCCACTCGTAGCTTAGATTGCTCCCGACCAGAGCCTTGCTGTGCTTGGTGGATATCGTCGAGAGTAGGGAACTGGAACGAATCGTCTGCAAGCGGTCTCAATTGCGAGATTTCGGTCATTGGCGGCGCGCGGCGGCTGCGCGTTTGCACTGCAGCGAGTTTGACCACTTCACGAGCGTGCCAGCGGGAAACAATATCTGCCCAGACGTTGTTTTCACCTGATATGTGCTCGATGACATAATGGAGCCCACACAGCCGCATTGCCCAGAGTTGAAGACGATCGCGAACGTGCTTTTTCAGTTCATCATGGAGTGCGAAGATGTAGATTAAGTTGGCGTGGTCGCCGTAGAGTCGAAATCCATTGGGACGAAGCAGTAAGTATTCCAGTTCATGGCAGGCTTTGACAATCGGGTATGCCTCCTTCTCCACGATAGTCCAATTGAGCTCGTTGTGCTTGAAAGTACCTCCCTTGCAGATAATCAATTGATGCTGCTGCTGTGCAACCGGAACATTCGGTTTCCACTCGGAGACCTGAGTCACAATAATCGAGTATCCCGTGAGGCTGGCGTCGGTGAACACCAGGAGCTCTGCCTCTGGGTCTGGTGTAGCCATCAGGGCGGAATCACGGACCAGTGCTAGCATCGCCAGATACGCTGCTTCCTCGGACGCAGACCACACGGTGGACACATTGAGCGCATTCCGGCTGCGACCACCAACGCGCTTCTTCTCAGCAACTAGTTTTTCTTGGAGGGGTGCGATCATGCGAGAGTAGTCCGGCAGCGAGTCTTGTAACCACGTAGTAGCGCACACGAAATACTGCAAGTCGGCAACCGTAGCCGGCAAGGGGAGCGTGGACAGCGCCTGCACGCGGTGTGGGTCGTGTCGAATGCCTGCTCCACTGATGAGTCGCCCACACCATAGCACCTCCAAAGAGAAAAGTGAGCACTTGCTCATGTTCAGCTTCAGGTTGGCAGCAGACACGAGCGAAAAAAATTTCTTGAGCACGCCAACGAATTCCTGTACTGTATGCGCGTACAAAATGACATCATCAACCCACACGAGCGCAGAGTGGGGGATGAGTGGCGCTAGCACACGTTGCATCTCGCCTTGGAAATGTAAGGCGGAGTCCATTGCACCTTGGGGAACGTGGTTGGGAGTGAAGACACCATCTTCGGTGATAAAAGAGAAAATCTCACGGCTTTCCTCGGCCAGAGGAAGTTGCCAGAAGCCGTGCGTAAAATCCATGTTGCCAAACACCTTCTTGCCTTCCAAGGCCTCGGCCATTGTCGCTGCTGATGGCATGGCTCCAGCAATTGGGATAGTGACACGATTAACTGGTCTGTAGTCTATCGTGAGTCGAAACTTGTCTCGTGATCCTGGCTTGCGCACCGGCACAACAGCGCAGGCCCATCGCGAGGCGTTGTTTTTCTCCACCAGGTTGTTATCCACAAGTGATTTCACATATTCGCGAATAAACTGTGCCTGCAGCGGCGCGTATTTCCTCGGTGGCGTGCGGTGCGGGACTGCTCCACTCTCCAGTGTCACTTGGAGAGGCTCCACGCGAGCTGGCGGGTCCGAGCTGACGGCATCACGCCAGATATCTGGGAACTGGGACAGCACGTCATTTACGACGGCCGCGTGCTCTGGAGGAAGACCATTAGAGACAGCCCGTGCTATTAATTGATCCAGTGTCGTGATTGGCTCCTCCGCTACTTGGTCCGCCTCCAGTCCATCACCTACCGGAAACTCATCATCTTCAACTGAAAGTGGTAGCGGGCCAGCAAGTTGTGCTATTTGGCGTTCAACATCAATACCTAACTCCTTCAAAGCATCCCGCCCGAGCAGCAGCTCGTCACCTCCATCTGCCAGTATTAGACACGGCACAGATCGCATAGAGACAGATTCTGCAATGGTAGATAGCTCGAGGTCCAGCAGCACTTCGTGGGCACACACCAAGCGGCGTCCATCAGCCATTTCCAAATCCACATGGGGGTTGAGCGGGGTCACTTGTAGCGTTGGCTGCACAGCGACAAGCGAGTCCACAATGCCTCGCGGAACCACACTTTTATCAGCGCCAGTATCAGGCAGGTACTTAACCTCCAGCAGTCCATTGACACGCACAGATCCAGCAGGGGCCAGGTACCGGGCAGCCTTAGATCTTGAGGTACTGGTACGGCGCTCCTTGTCTTCACGAAACTTCTTCAGCGCTTCAGCCCGCTGCGCTTCCGTAGCCGTCGGGCAGTCGTTGAGCCAATGGGCTCCCTTGCACACTAGACAACCATCACGAGGGGGAGCCCGGGGAGGCGGCGATGTCGACGCAGCGGGCCCTGGGGCGCGTGGTGCTGGAGTTGCAGGGCGAGGCGCTGGCTTCGAGCCTGTGCGGTCGCCAGTGGATCGGGGTGGCTTGCGGTCGGTCTTGGCCGCCTTGGCGTCAGTTTTTCCGGCATGGTCCTGCGACATCCGATGGAAGCGCTGTTGGACTTTCGCATGTTCCAATATCAAATCAAAGAGGGCAACATCATCTGACTTACAGTCACGCCTCTCTAACTCGATAAGTCGATCGATTTGGGCCTTGAGGATGGTGGGCTGCAGGTTTTCGACTAGAATTCGGCAGCGAGCCTTCATCCTGTTCTTGTAGTTAGCCTCTTGCATGTCATCTGCTCCCATCAGCCCTTGTAGTCCATTGTCCTCCACGATTCCATTGAAGTCCTCATAGTAACGGAAAATCCGTGCGTCACAGTCGTCGATCGTCAGATCCATCCTTAAATTCGCACGGAACAAGGACGAGACGTCGGGTACGAACTCATTCTTGAGGGTACGGCAGCGTGCCTCCACGACTCCCATGATGTCAGCATCGGTGACGGAGGCAATAGGCTTCTTGAGCACATACGTGGCCAGGTTCTTTAGCGTCTGGCGTCTCACAGAGCCTTTCACGGTGGCTACAACGTTTTCATAGGTTTCACCAGTTGTAGTGCAGCGGTGGCGTATCTTCTCGACGTAACGTTCCCACTCACGGTGCCACTCAACCAGAGCGGCATGCTCCCAGCTGGTCAGCTCGGGTGCCTTGATGACCTCAAAGATCGGTTGAGGTATCGACATCTCCACATCTCCATCAGAGTCCACAGTGTAGCGCGTCCCCGACATGGTTGATGTTGAAGTTGTCAGAGCCGAACTTAATGCGAACCGCACTTAAGTCGGGTACGAACTTCCGATTCGCACTTAGCTGACGAAGGTCGGTAGTGTCCTCGACCAACGAAGACTTGCACGCGTAGTCCGGACGGCGTCCGGGATCAACAAACTCACGCTTCGAAGAGCGCAAAGCTAGCTTTGTCGCGTTTGCCCGGGGCTTGTTTCCAAAGAGGAAAGTTTATTAATTATTGAAATGCAAACAAGCAAACTGAGCCGAGCTAACTTCTCCTGTGTTTCCATCCGGGCTCAGTAGTCATGCAGTCGTAGGCGCGTGCCAACGCCCACTTGGTGTCCGTGTAGTGTGCCCCTGATCCAATCCGGCGCAGTGACGTAAACCTCTCCTTCGCTGGTAGGGATGAAGGCGCGTGCCTCGCCATCCCCAACGCCTGCATTGGCCGGGGCTTGGACTCATTGTGTGCTGACGCGACCAAAGCTTGAAGCAGTGCCGTACGCTTGCCGACATTGATGTAGATCATCTGTGCAACGGTTTGTTTAAGAATTTAATATTGTTTTACAGGCCAAATTTCAAATTAACTATTCAATAAATCAGTCTAAAATCTCTAAACTGGCTAGTATATCCTCTCAGACCGGGACTTGTGAACTGCCGTTCACTAAGAGTTTGTATACTCTTGATAACATGCTTCATTTAAGCAAGGTGCTCGTATGACCCAATCACAATAATTTCATACGCACGAAAGATTGTAGATTATGTGTCTTCTACATCGATTGTTTGCTGTGTTGCTGTCGTTGATGGAAGGTCAATTCTTTCCGCCCCATATTCCTATTGTTGGTATGAATATGGTTTGCAGGTACGAATAAATTATAATATGCAGTCCGCAGTAAACCTCAGGGAAACCATATCCTCCGCAGATAGTTGCCCAGATTGTCACAAAACTTTACCTAGTTGAAAATTTAAAACAACAAAGCACATTTACTTAATCAAATTTCTGAATTATGGCTTCCGTTATACTTCATTTTAGTAAAGAAGTGGTGATCGATCACCTGATCGCTCAACTGATATTCTTAATAGCCATCAAGTTTTCGATGAACTGGGTTGTTAAAGGAAATTTTCGAGAACCAGAAAGCAAGCAGCCCAATCCAGATTAAGACAGAAAACGCATGGTGTGGTAATTGGACTGGTTCTCTCTCCTTAATGGACAAACACAATGAACATGTGTCATTGTCCACGGCTTCTTTGTTCTGCATACCAGGGCAACCATCCATCGACACAATACCTCTCTCGTAGTATTTGAACACAACATCACCTGCACGTACTTATCATTGGTCTCGACAAGTACACGCCATTAGTTAAAACTATGGCACTTCAGTCAATCGACAATGTATATGAATCCAAATTTGGTGTGCTATTGTGCGACGAACAAGTCGGAGATGGTATGCTGAAACTTGGTCATGTTCAGGCCATGATGGCTGCCGTTCCAGGGACAATGTCGTTGTTCAAGTGCGATAACTCGTCCTCTACGAGCAAAGGAGCCGAGAGGATGTTACTATCGACCGTGGACTCAGCAGCAGCCTGAAACGGTTTCCGTCGATGAAAGCGAGAAGTTTTCCTGTTGATAAGGCGCTGTCCCAGCAGCCTGCATCGGCAAGGAGCTTCGCCTCGTGTCCGCACGAAGCTGAAAGAAGTGCGAGCGTGATCACTGTTGGAACCATGAATAACCATCGGAATACTTGAATCGTCTAAGCTGAGCGAGCTACTTCGCTTATACGACCTCTCCAATGGCATCGGTAAGCTGAGCTGTACTTCATCCAAGTCAAAATAGTACCGCGAAGTCGCATTGTTTTCAAAGCTCCTGGAATGGTTCACGTGATGGAGGACACTTGAATCCATTAACGCGTTGCCCATTCGAATTGCCTCAGCAGGACACCGAACAAATCGCCGGTCAATCATTCGATCCACAATGAAAGCACCCGGGAAAGTGCGTGTTTGATGAACTTCTGCTGATCGGATGCTAGATACACTTGCTAGCGAGTATTCAATTGAATCACCAATTAGATCGAGCACCAGTCGCGCACATAACTCCTCCTGAATATCTTCCAGTACAGACACAATTTGCTTTGCAGAAGGGCGAAGACGAGGGTCGCGCTGCCACGAGCGCTCGATAATATCGCGCAATCTTGGTGGTGTGTTGTTTTCGATCTTGGGGCGAATTCCATGCAAAACAAATTCAGAAACTTGGGCTTGGCTTCCGTGTGCTCGTGGGTACTTTTCATCATTGGGGTGTAAAATATCCCACATCGTAACAGCAAGTGAATACACGTCAGTCGCCTCACCATAGAAAATCGACCCTGTTCCCCCGTCCATTATCTCAGGTGCAGCATACTCGGGCGAATTCTTATCAACGTGCCTGCTCCATGGTGAATCGATGTGCGATGGTGTTGTCCCCATCGGCGATTCGATTCCAGCCTTGTATGGAAACTGCTTATCCTCAAGAACGGCTACCTTTGTTTTCGGCGTCAACTTTCTCTCCTTATGCTTCGACACGCGCCTTGACTCGCCGAAGTCTGACAATTGTACATTGCACTCTGCATCGACGAGAAAATTTGATGGTTCGATATCGCGGTGGACAAATGGAGGGGAGAAGCTGTGAAGATAAGCCACAGCGCGAGCTGCATCCAGCATATACCCGACACTGATTAATAGTTGTCGCCGTGTAGGGTGAGCATGCTGTCGACGAACCTGATCATTCAGAATATCAACTAAATTTCCTTGACAGAGCTGGAACACGAGACAAATGGTTGGCGGCGCAACACACATCCCGTGAAACTGGACAATGTTGGGGTGGTTCAGAACGCTGCACATGGCTGCTTCGTGCGAAAATGCTGCCACGACGTCCTCTGAGCAGCTTTTCGGTGCGTATGCCTTGACTGCTACATGGGTTTTTGTCCTCAGTATACCTTGAAATACAGTTGATGTGGAGCCCATACCAAGCGGCCGAACAAGCTCGAGATAAGCGAAGTCGATCACGCACTTCCGGTTCATCTCAATGAGCACATGCAAACCCTCTGAGGAAACACGCTCACTGAGACCATTCTCCCGCTGAAAAAGATCTTGAAGAGCATATGCTCGCTGGCCAACCCCTCTCCAATACTCAGTGTCAGCTTTCAACACTCGCCAAACAACCAGAGGGCAGAATGCTACCCACGTAAGTAATACGTAGGTGACATAATGACTAGCATTGACTGTCTTCGGGTTCATAATGAAAATCATGAGCAGTACTGTCAAAAGGAACTGTACAAATACGGCTAAACACAACTCCCGAATAATCCGCTTGGTGGCTCGACTAGGCGGCTTGATGAACGCATAAACGAAAGGTAGCAATATCAGGCTGCGAACAAACATAAGCCCGATAGTGAACTCGTGTTGGTGGTTTGGTTGCCCAAACCGAGTCACTGCCCAGACATACAAGAGATTGTAGTATGATGAAACCAACGAAATCGCCACGGATCGCTTGATAGCTGGATATGATAAGCTTTTCTCAAACATCAGAACCAGCACGATCACGAACATGAATAAATTGCCAGAGTAGAAAGATTCAAGTATGAGCGGTGAGATGAAAACATCGAAGTAACCCGTTGCCAGTGTTACCACCAGGAAAATGATGTATACACCATTTATAACAGCAAGCACCATCAACACAGGCTCGTAGGCCGGCAGAATTACTTTTCTTGCTGCGGCTGCATCTCCTTTTAGGGCCCCCGCTCGATTGATCCTCACGTGCCAAATTAATCCCACACAAAGCAGCCAAATAGTCACAAACCCAGCTAAGATGAAACCCAAAGTCACGCGCATTCGTTGAGCTCCTCGCTCGAGAGATACATCGTCGCCTGATCCACTAGACAATGCTTTCGTCATGTTGGCTGCTGAATCATCAAGAAGGCGCTCCACTGAAAATCTAAAGACCGTCTTGCCGATCGTCATTGCGAGAAAAATGACACTTTGTTGACTCACGAGAGCTGAGTTCGCAGGCGATGTCGAATTTAGGAGTGAAAGAGGACGGCGGGTGCCAATTCCTGGAAAAGGATGAGCGTTTCGTGCTGTGGCTGCGATGACGGTGTGTAATAACAAGTCTTACCTGCTAGCAGCCGCAACGGCACCATTGAGACTCCAGTTTGCATTCTTTTGCTAAGCCAGCTTTCTCATAACAGCAGTTGTTATTCACTATACATCCCAGTAGTTACTTGGTGGTACAGACCTGGCTTCATCTGACAAAATCGCTCCAGCGAAGAACAACGTCTTCTGATACCCCTGGTCTTAAGACAACGGAACCTCGTCGATGCCGTCCGTCGGGTCGATGTTCAATGGCCAGGCACCACGCTTGTGCGATGGTTGCACGCGCTGAAGGCATACTTTTCATCGATGTTTGCCTTGAGCTCGTGATCATTGCATGCTGGGAATTGGTGGCCTGCCCCACAACGGGTGCTTCCATGACTAGAGCTCTAACAAAACCACACTTTGTGCAGAACCTAACTTTAGACTTGAAGCGTGCGTTCAACAGCATTTTCTTATCCATTTGGTCCAAAGCAGGAAGAGCATTGTACTCATAGTATTCTTCTTGTTTTACCTCTTTTGGTCTCAACTTGTAGAACTGAGTCGAAGCATTTTCATTCATGTGCATAAAATGCACTCCACAATGTTGGTTAAGTTAACTGTTCCTATCTTTCCTCTGATAAATTGATATCAATTAACTTAGTTGACTAACAACAGTAGATATTTGATGCACAGTTATCGTCAGTACCGCAATCGTCACGCCCTGCTCAAGCGCTATGGAGATTTTTCAAGACGGTGAGCTAGAGGCTGAGGTGAGTGTGCTCATCACCAGTTCTCATATTGGCACTGCTTGGCCTTCTCTGACGATCCAATAACATTGATGGCAGATGCACAAGCGTGAGATCCAGGCCAATAGCCTCGGGAGTTGGTGGAATCTCTTCTCTCAAACGTACGAGGAGCTGGTGCAGTCCATCGCCAGTCCCGTGCGTGCCGAGTATTCTGTGGGTGAGTTGGGCGACCGACAATTTGAACTGGTCACCAACCACAACGAGAGTGAAGAGTTTGTGCGGGAAGATTTCCATTTACAGAATGCTCGGGCAGAACGCTTGGCCTGTAGTTTCTGGCGGCGCAAAGTGGTAAGAGATGCAGACCCCATTGTAGACTTGACCAACTCGTCCTCGACGTCCTCGTTGTCCAGCGAGGAGAAGATGTCGGCTGCGTATTCTGTAGACGAATCCACGGACAGTATCAGCACAGACAGCTACTATGGCAACCAACAAACAACGAAACCCATAGATGTGGACCCGTGTATCATCTACCTGCACGGCATGTCCAGTTCACGCAAAGAGTGTGTCTACTTGCACCGCAAAATCTTAGCAGCTGGATTCTCGTTGTTTGCAGTGGACTTGTCGGGATCGGGGCTTTCCGGTGGTGATAGGGTGTCATTTGGGTATTTTGAACATGACGATTTGCGTGTGGTAGTAGATTACCTGTATGCTACGGCTCGTGCGTCAGCAGTGGGTATCTGGGGGCGTGATATTGGTTCTGCTGCCGCGCTATTGCATGTGAAGAAGCGCATGTCTTATCAGTACAAAACTATGACAGTCTCCAGAAAGGAAGCAAGGAAGCTCGAAATCGTTGAGGACAAGGACCATCATCACATTTTGTGCATTCCTCCGGTGACGGGGCTTCACTTCCGGTTTAGCAAGTACAGTGCGGGAAATGGCGACTTTGTTCTGCTTGCTGTCGACAACGTTCCTGTACAGGGAATTAGTCCGGCAACATGTTATCGATTGATCCAGCGAAGCTTTGCAACGAATGGAGGAAAAACGTGTCTGCAGGGTTTCAAGCGGTCATCCAGCAGCAATGAAAAAAATAAATTCATATTTGCGCTGACGGCAGATAGTGCTTATGGTGACATGGAACAAGTTATTTGGGATATGCTGCAGATGATTACAAAGAGCGCCGAACGTCGGAGTCTCTTTTTTCCGTCTGCAATGGTTACTGCGGTGCAAAAAATTCTGGCGAACTCCATCGGCAAAGCGGGAGGGTTTAATTTTCACGACGTGCGATTGCTCGATGCTGCTCCGCAAATTGAAGTTCCATGCCTCTTCATCAGCGCTTCAAAGAAGGATTTCTTTACTCCTGCGCATACCAAAACACTTTTCGATCGATACGGAGGCTCCAAGAGCTATATTCAATTTACAGGGCAGATTGACGACAACCGCCCATCTGAAGTGGTAGATACAGCTATCTCTCATTTCAGCAAGCGGTTGAAGTTGTTGAATAAGTAATGAACAAATGTGTGGTAGAATCCGAATGAACACAGTCGCGAGGGAAGCTGGCGCTTCCTTAGAACTCTTGCTTGTATTGTAGTCCGCAATATTCAGAATGAAGTGGGTGAGACCCTGGTCAGATACTCCTACCGCAAAGCCTAGTCATCTACCTCGAGTCTACCCACCTCTGAGTCTTATCCTACGCCAGCTATGGCTGGGACCGTCCTCGGTCACCAACCCAGTGTGTGGTCAGGTCTTGAAGACCGTCGCCCCACTACACTGCCCTACCAAGACTTGACCACTCGTTCAAAGTCGACTTTGTCTCGGATTTGTAGTCAATGTTGCACGAATGTACGAATGTATCCATGTGTCCATTTGTGTACCGCACATAACCAGGTGACATTAACACTTCAACTTGAAGTGTTAAAGTTGCTCCAACGTTACAGGTAGTTGCACATCACTTGAAGCAGCTATGTACTGCTTCACCATCACCGGGATATCCTTATACAGTGAGCTGAGAGACTCCCAAGAGTCCTCAATTGGCTCCAGGCCCTTCCACCCCACTAGTATCTCGTAACACTTCTTCGCCGAGTTCCACCGGTGCTCTTTAAGCTCAGCAACTGTGAGGACGATTCCTTGAGCAGCCACGTGCTCGCGAATCTCCTCTGTCACCTCAAAAGAGGCATCCGCGTAGAACTTGAGGCGTGAAGCGTGTACGTCTGATTCCGCTCCAGACACTAGGTGCTGGACGCGGAAAGAGTGTTCGTCTGTACCAATTACCTGGTACGGGCCGATCCAAGTAACCAGCAACTTGTCGTTGTGCTTTTGGTCCACCCTGGACCGCAACACGTAGTCACCGACGTCGAAGTTGGCCACCTTAGCCCCTCTTTGTGCTTTCTGATTCCGTCTAGTTTGTTCCTTCCTTGCTTTTTGCACTCTTTTGTGCATCTCTTGCACCCTTATGCGCAGTTGCTCTAACTTTGACTCAATCTGTCGGGTAGAGGTGCCAAGCTCAATGAAGGTGTTATCCTTACTGTTGAATCCGAAATCTAGTGGTGATGAAGCAGGTAGAACACAGAATAGTTCCACCGGTGCTTTGTTGGCAAGTGACGGGACAGGAGTATGGTTGAGGTTTGACTGTAGTACTGGGATGAAATGTACCCAATCACGGATGTCCACCTTGGCTTCAAGGCACATAGCTCGTAGGACTTGCACTATATCTCTGTTCATCCTTTCAATTGACCCATTGATCCAGGGACTGTAGGCTACAGTAAATCTCTGTCCACTCGTGAGTCGTCTTGCCACCTCCGCCATCACTAGGTTCTTAAAATGACTTCCTTGGTCGCTTATCCACACACGCGGTGCACCATACCTGCTGTGCCAGTCTAAGATTGCTTCAGCGGTGACCGCTGCTGTCGGTACCGCACACGGTACCAGCTCGCAGAAATGAGTAGCGTCATCCTTTAGTACTAGCAAATACTTATAGTCACCAAAAGAATTACCAAGTTGCACGTAGTCCCAATGTAGTGCTCCATTTCGTTCGTTGCATCTGAATGTCTCTGCCCATGGTCTCATTACAATCTTCCCCCCTTTTACATGTTGGCACATGAGGCAGCTTGCGAGAAATGTTTTTACCATGGCTGAGATATTTCTGATGAGGAACCTCCTATTCACGATATTCACCAATGCATCGCGCCCTCGGTGCCCCTGTGCTCCACAGTGGCCAATCACGAGGAGTCGCTGAACGAGGCTCTCCTCGTTACTAGGAATCCAGATTCGATCATCACTGCACAACAAACCGACACGACTCCGTGTCAACCCTTGTGGGCGATCCACAATGTGTCGTTGTTGTGCTGCTTGTAGTTCTTCAACTGTTGGCCACACAAAGTTTCCGTCGCTGAACGGACGGATGGGCACTGAGCCTCCGTGCCATTCGTTCCGACTGCTGGTGGTGTCCTCAGACTGGTCTTCGTCACGCTGACGCCGCAGGGTGACTCGCTTCAACGCCACACTTGGCGCTGGGCGAGTGCCTGCCCACCGAGACACCATATCGGCCCAAACGTTGTGTGTTCCGTCGATGTGTTCGATAGTATAGCGATATTCCATCAATTTCATAGACCACCTCAGTAGTTTACCCCGAACATGCTTTTTTACACCATAACCTGGTGCGAAGACATGTATCAGATTGCGATGGTCGCAGTACATGCGGAAACCACCTGGGCGCAATAAGAGGTAACTGAGCTTATCACATGCCATAACTATAGGGTATGCTTCTTTCTCGATAATACTCCAATTCTTCTGTGCACCAGTGAAAGAACCACCAAGACAGATAAGCAGCTCATGCTGCTGGTCCTGGATGTCTGCATCACTTTCCCAACTGGCCACTTGCGTCACAATAACCGACCATCCCACGTCGGAAGCATCCGTCAGCAGAATCATCTCAGCTTCAGGCTTCGGGAACGCAAGGGTAGCAGAATTAGCCAGAGCTTGCTTTACCGCGTCGTACGCCGCGCGTTCCTGCACAGTAAGTGCGACTGGTAATCCTGACGCCACACGCTTTGTTCGTCTAGACACTTGCGCCATGGTTCTGTCTAATGTGTCTTGCAGCGGACGAGCTAATCGAGCATAGTCAACTATACTGTCTCGCATCCAGTTCGTCGAGCATATAAATTGCTGCAATTCTCCAGCATTAGTCGGATACGGCATATTTTGTAGTGCTTCTATGCGTCCTGAATCGTGCGTCACTCCTTCTCCATTAATCACTTTACCACACCATTTCACCTCTTGTTTGTATACACACGACTTTACCACACTTAGCTTGAAACCGAACTTCGCTGTTAGTTCAAGCAGTTCTTGTAGTTTGTCAAGATATGTGTCGATGTCAGCTGCATATAGCAACAAATCGTCAATCCATACTAATAAGTGTGTGTACAGCAATGCTTGATAACACCTCTCGATCGTTGACTGGAAGTATAGGGCTGCATCAGCACTGCCTTGAGGTACACGCCTAGGAGTGTATATTTTCCGGTGGGTCAGGTAGGATAGGAGCTCCTGGCACTCCTTCGCAAGTGGAAGCTGCCAGTACCCCTTAATAAAGTCAAAAAGTCCGAAATGACGACTCCCTCTCACCTTCTCTAAGTCGACGTGAAGGTTGGGCATGATCCCAGCTATCGGTTCTGTCTGAGAGTTAAAAGGCTTATAGTCCACAGTCTGGCGGAAATCACTCCCACCACTTTTTCGCACTGGTAGGGCGGCACAAGCCCAGCGACTCGATGGGTTCTCGTAAACCCATCCCAGACTGACCAACTTATCATTGAACGATTCCAAGAAAGCTTGATATTCTGATGCATACTTGCGAGCTTTCGCTCGGAATGGTTTACACCCTGCTTTCATCCTAATTCGCATAGGTTCGACATTTGCAGGAGGATCACTACCGAGAGTCAATCTCCAAACATCGTAGGCATAGACAATTGTGCGTAACCGCTCGATTTTCCCAACAGGGAAACCTTCATCTAGAGCGCGTTGGATCATCGCTTCTACTGCAAGTCGAATGGCTTCGTCGTCTTTGTCTGCCTCCACATCAGGTATATCGTCATCATCATCTCCATCCCCTTTGCTAGGTGCTGCTAACAGTTCCAGTTGTCTGTCTACATCGATACCTAACAGCTTGAGAACATCATCTCCAAGTAAAAACTCATCTTCTTCACATTCGAGTATCAAACAAGACACAGGCTTGATAATGTTGACTGGACCAGCCGCTGTCATTAATGACAACTTCAACTTTGTTACTGCTCGAGCCAACGTCTTTTTTCCACCTGGTAGTTTGCACTCGATCGGAGTTGTCAACTCCACCACTTCATTTGTTACACCTTGCTTATTGATCTTCTTCAACGTCGTTGAGCTTATGCACGATGTCTCCGCTCCAGAATCCGCACAGTATTCTACATCCACTACACCACTGACACGTAACATTCGGGGTTGGCCTGGTTGATCGGGCAGGCATACGCTAATTCGTTTTAATTTTGCGGTGCCTCCCTTGTTTTTGCGTTCGTGTTGTCGTATACTCGGTGCCATCAAGTTTTTCAGGACAATCCGCTTGGCGGTGTCGACCACCACAGGTCCAGCACCCACCTTTTGGTCCTGGACGAGTCTCGTCGGAGCTGGTCCGAAATATAGTACGTTGTGTAGTCTGCGATTGAAGTTGACGAGATTTGTCTTTTTCTTTCACGATCCTGGCTCGCTTTAGAGGCCGTGAAGTCATTTCCTGCTTTGCGTCTAATGTGCGAGGACGTCTCTTGTTCCTCGATAGGGCTAAATCCTCTCGGTCAATTTCCAGAGCCTTCTCACTTACAACCTTAAAAAGCACCGATACATTGGACTTAGCCGTTGGTAAGCGAAAATCGATCTCGTTTCTCACTCGCGTCTTCAGTTCTTCCGGTAGGCAATTGAGCAAAATCTTGCATTTCTTCTTTGCACCGTCCTCCTCTGAGAACAGAACTGCCAAACCGTTGTTCTTCACGATCGTGTTACACAGGTGAAAGTAGTCGAGTACTCGAGCATCGACATCGGACTTGGTCATTGACATCACTAACCGGTCTTGGAACAGCTCATCAATATTGGGCAATGCGTTGTTTTTAAAGTTCCGCACAGTTGTCATAATCCAGTCCCAGATGAACTCGTCAGTGAGTTCGTCCTTACTCTTTTCCCATTTAGTCTCGCATAATGTCTCGAGAAAACTGTCATCAAAGGAGTTCCTCACGGAACGCATGACTGACTTCAGATCTTCTCCAGATGACTCACAGCGCGCCTTCATGATCTCTTCGTATTCTAAACGAAGGTCAATCCACTGGGTAAGCGCTTCATGCGAGATGTCTTCGATCTTAGGTGCCGCAGTGACGGCGAAAATCGGGTGCGCCACCGTAGGGTACTCAGGTTCCTGGCTGGCAGACATTGGCATGGAACCACTTCTCAACCCACTTGAAGAGGATCGGGAACCTGACTGCCGTGTCATGGTCACTTCAGTATTGCGTGCGGGTCTCCTTCCTTTGCCGCGTCCTGGGTTGGAGTTGCCTGCTCGCATTGTTCGCGTTACAGTCCTTGACCCTGACCGTAGTGTTCTATTGGTGCTTGCTGCCTGCTGCGCTGCCGCAGCCTCAAGCGTCTCGTTCGTCGACGAAGTAGTTGCGTTGTCCATGTCGTTTCTTGGACCTAAAGTTAACTTTGTGGTAGAATCCGAATGAACACAGTCGCGAGGGAAGCTGGCGCTTCCTTAGAACTCTTGCTTGTATTGTAGTCCGCAATATTCAGAATGAAGTGGGTGAGACCCTGGTCAGATACTCCTACCGCAAAGCCTAGTCATCTACCTCGAGTCTACCCACCTCTGAGTCTTATCCTACGCCAGCTATGGCTGGGACCGTCCTCGGTCACCAACCCAGTGTGTGGTCAGGTCTTGAAGACCGTCGCCCCACTACAAAATGACAGCGGTGATTAGTTGAATGTCAGAATGTAAATTACTGAAATACATAAGTATATACTATTGCAAATATGTTCAATATTGTTGTAAACTACTGCTGCAGCAAATATGTCTGTTGGAGTCAAAATAAGTGAACAGCCCCGTTTAAATGGTTAAAATCATTTTGGAAGATATGTTTGCAGTGACTGACAGGCAGTCACTGACTGTTACCTTCGAAATATAAATTAGAGATTTTCTCAACACGGTCAATGAGACGAGATGGGGAAAAGCTTTAAAGTATCGTTAGGGTGTTTATTTGGAGAGGAGAGCGTTGAATCTGTACCTGTTCTTGACAAGTAAAGAAACCAGCGAGTACATGCTTTGACCCGATTTATGTTTAGCTCAAAAGTGAGGATAGAATTGCTCGCAATAGCACTATGTCACATACACCGAAATAGATAGCTTGAAAGTAATTCAACACTTACAAACAGAAGGCCAATGCTCACCTTGTCATTTTTCATAGCGCATTCCAGCACCATGCTCAGATTACACAGCCAAAGATACAAAGTCACGTTGTACAGATATCATCCATGAGATAACAATAACGAAGCACCAGAGAACAACGTGGCAACAGAGACAACGATGTTGGCGTTGTTCTGCTACAAGCATCTGGTACACCAGTTACATGCGCATGGTACTACTAATGCATGTTAAGATGCTGGTCGTACAACTTATTGGTAGGTACAACATGGTGCGTGCAGCGTAAAGACGCACACAACTGAGAAGGTGATCAAGAACAAAGCACATAGTGAGATCAGTACTAGGACACGTGAGGGCCTTCGAACAGTAGTTTGTATTTTGCATCGGTAAGGACAAGCAGACTCGGCAGACAGCGTGGTGGAGATCGAGTTATAAGGCAGTAGTAACAAGGTTAAGTTTCCTATCGGCTACTGTTCTTCCAACCTCCAATCGTAACAGGGTTATGAGCCCAAGGAAGGGAGTTGAAAACATGGAGCCTACATCAAGAAAAACAGACGTGGAATGGAACAAGGATGGAAGGCCAGTGAATTGGAATGGCCGTGATTGGCCACTGTACAAACGGACAATGCGGTACTTAGCGTGTTACGAAGTCAAGGACGACGAGTGGCAGCTAGACGACAGTTGTGACCAAAGTCTGCAGGTTTTATCCACTGTTGGCGAAGTTGAAGAAAAACGCTTTACTCGTCAAGATTTTCTTTTGGCTAAATTGATAGCAAGTTCGCTATCTTGCACACTTGCCAGGCAAGTCATGAAGTATGACTACGAATCTGAAATGTGGGAGTACCTATGCAAGCGCTTCGAAGGCCGTGAAAATGGCACGGCGAAATTGTACACACGACGTACACTGCGGCAAAGACTCGAAAGTGCATCGTGCCGACCTGGATCTGACGTAGAGAATCATTTGCTGTACATGATGGGAATACGAGAACTGTTGGCTGCTCTGGATGCCGATGTTGGTGACGTGTGGATGGTTGACCTTATGATAAGATCAATGACACAGTTCTTGTATTACAGTCAGTTGCAGACTATCATGCTGATGGGTAGTATTCAAACTGTAAGTACGCCAGATCAAGCAAAATCACTGATTCTTGTCCTAGATAAGAATGCGACAGTGGAGAAGCAGCTCCAAGGACATCGAGGCAACGATATACAAGCCCAACATGGTCAACACAATGAAGGTGACGGTCGAGTCGGTAGTCGAGGAAAACTCATACCGAAATACCAAAATCACAACCAAAACAAGTCTTCAGGAGGGAATGGAAGTAACCATAAGACCTCGGTGACAAACAACAAGAAAACCGATGAAGAACAGAAACAATATGATGAAGATCGAAAGAGCCGAAACTATTACGGATGTCACCAACCAGGACACATTTTCAGGAACCGCCCTAATCAAGCTACGAAGGATAAAGCCTACATGCGAGGGGACGTACAAGATCTTACTTTGACCGAAGCAAAATACTGTTCTAAGATCGCAGATCGCTATGAGACGGATGAGTCAGGATTACTGTTCTATTTTCCACCGACCAAGCAGTCCGACGAAGATCGCGATCGTTGGAAGCAATGATACCACTAGGATCAACAAGAAGACGAGATCGTGAACCCCGTCGGTGGCGATACCGTATCCAGAAGCAATACCAGCAAGCACGTGAGCAGGTTAACGAGAAACTACGAGATGCGAGGCTATCCGACATGATCGAGAACCCGGTTTTATGTCTGACTTCTTCAGATCGTTCAATAAAATCGTGGGACAGAGACAGCGGGCAACAATGGCATACCGCCCGCAAGCAAACGGTACCACCGAGCGGATGGTGGGAACATTAACTCGCGCGGTCAAGATGTATGTTGAAGATATCGATCAGCGAGATTGGGACGAATATGCCGAGCTCCTCTCCTTTGCGCTCAATACAGCCCAAGATCGCGTCCGAGGAGATACCCCATTTTATCTATTACATGGCTGGGATCCACGATCTACGTTGGAAGCAATGATACCACTAGGATCAACAAGAAGACGAGATCGTGAACCCCGTCGGTGGCGATACCGTATCCAGAAGCAATACCAGCAAGCACGTGAGCAGGTTAACGAGAAACTACGAGATGCGATCCAAGAAAGGGCAGATCGACACAATGAAACGGTCCGACCACATGAGATCGAAGTTGGAACTCAAGTGTGGCTGTATTTAGATCGAGTCAAGGAAGAATATGCGCGTAAGCTGGCGCATATGTGGCATGGCCCTTTCCGTGTGTTGGAACTGGTGGATGAACACGCAGTACGTCTTGAGATCGCCGGTACAGAATATCGACTCTTCCCGGTGGTGCATGTCTCTAAGATCAAGCCTGTACGACAATTTCCGGACCGTCCCCAGATGCGGTTGACAATACAAGATCAAGATCGATATGATTTTGATGAAGCGATGTTGCCTGAAGACAGCTGGATGCGAAATCTATACAATGATGAATATGAAGTCGAAAGGATCGTAGACATGCGATCTGGGAAGCGGACACGATATGGACGCACATTACGTGAATTCTTGGTACACTGGAAAGGATATGACGAACCGACGTGGGTAGATGAAGCCGATCTTAACTGTGGAGCTCTACTGTATGACTATTTGCGAGATCGAACGAACTGAAATCGATTCGAGGTCATGCAATCAGATGAGGAGACGTAAAGGAGGCGAGATCGTGAAGTGAGCTGGTCACGTCACGAAGGAATAAGTGGAAGATCTATCGGGCGGCGGTAGATCAGGTGGACGGTGGTGTATATGATACATATGAAACCGACTAGATGGCTATGTGTCACTAAGATCGAAGGCATCGATACCTCAAGGACGACGCACAAAAGGGAAGGAAATTACAAAGAAGAAATGGATTAATTGGAAGATTATAGCACTGCTATGTTGGAGGCTGACTGGGAAGATGGTACATTGACAAACTTGTCCTGAAGACGGGGAATACGTGTCGCCGGGTGATCTGCGGCAGATCGGTGATATTGTAGACGCCAAGGCTCCGCGAGATCAACGACTGACAACGCGTCCTCAAGTGACGCAGCGGACACATCCAGATACCAGATCTTGGGATGACGTGGCTTGGGGAAATGCAGGAAGAAGGGGTCCAACAAGACATCCAGATCGCAGTATTGCTGACACAAAGCAGGAATGAGATGACGAAACAGGAACTGTTTCCAGGCGGCCCCAGCCCGAGATCGACGCTGGCGACGACTCCCGTGGTAGGCCGACAAAGCTGCATCCGCGACACACATGTCTTCCGAGATCGGCAAGAAATGGCTGGATTCCCAGAGCGCCTGAAGGTGCTTCTCCTCATATTCCAGGTACTTCTCACAAAAACCAGAGGGCATGAAATCAACCATGAAAGAGAGAGGTCCCTCGGTGGATTCCAAGGACGCCCAAGGCGGATGATTGAGAGACATCAGAGCATCCACGGCAGGGCCCGTAATAAAATCTTCGATCTCGATCCGAGAAGGTGTTGCAGAAGGAGCCACGTCAGGAAACAGCCATTCGGAGACACCGAGCAAAAGGTGACTTAACACCTTTGTGTTCAAGGTGGAGATGCTCAGGTGACTCACGCGACCAACATCCCAAGGGAAGACGTCCGCCGAGCGAAAAAGACGTCTGGTGACCAAGCTGGGAATCCACTCTGATCTCGGGACTTTGGGATGCGGCGGAGTCAGGGTAGTGGCCTCGGAGGACTGTCGAATATCAGGAAGCGATTTACCAGCACCAGACTCGAAACCATTGTCATTGGGAACGGAATCGGGGCTATCCACAGGTGGATCGATCTGCGGAGACTGCTCGGACAGGTCGTCGGAGGGAATACTATCACTTCCCTCCCCACCCAAGTCGATAGGATGGCCGGAAGTTCCCGAGGCACCCTGATCTCCTTCAGACGGCTTGGACCGACGAAGATCCGAACGAGATTTAGCTAAAGCTGCTAACATCTCAGGATCATCTGCATCATCCTGCTCAGGAGAGCCGCCTTCTTGCTCGATCTCGGACTCTTGAGAAGATCAGGGAGTTCAGGTTCAGGGACTTCAGGATCCGGACCCTCGGAGTCAGGAAGATCGTCAGGAGAATTGGAGGATGAAAGCTCGAGCCGTCGAGTCTTGCGAGATCGGGTTGGGGATGATTCCGACCCAGATCGAGGACGTGTCAGACTTGCAGGAGTCGGAAGAGCGACGTCTTGATTGAGAGAGCGGGCCACAGCCCAGAACCGACTATAGGCGTCCTTATAGTGAGCAGAGAGAGCAGCATGCTCGACCTGTAGAGCAGCAAGCTCCCGCTTCTGGCTCACGAACTGGTGATCAACTTGGGAACGGGCAGTCTGAAGATCAGCGACCTGCTGCTCCAAGCGGGAGATGTTGGCCCTCATCGAGTCAACATGATTCCCACGGGCACGAAGTTCAGCCCGAGCCTTATCCAGACGCTCAGACAAAGAAGCTATCTTCGCCACTGCTTGATCTCGCTCGGATTGAGCTTCGTGACAGTCCGTTCGGAATTGACCCCGTTCCTCCTGAAGTCGGGCGATACGTCGATCTTGTGCGCTGATCTGACGTTGCAGCTGGAGAGCCGCCGCCTCCAGCGAAGCTTCCGACCGCTCCAGCGCTTGACACCGCTGCTGAGCCTTGGACAAGTCCTGATCTCGATCCTTAAGGCGCTGACGGACCTCCAGCAGCGACTGATCTTGGGTCTGATCGCGCTGACGAGCAGCAACCAGTTCCTGATCTTGATTTAATAAGAGACGAGCGAGCGCAGGAGGAGGCGGGGAGCCAAGATCGGGATGACTGGTTAGAGCAGCCAGCTGGGCTTGGAAGTTTTGGACCTGGCGTTTCAAGGTGTCGATCTCGTCTTCCAGACATAAGATCGTGCTTTTAGAAGTGGCCTGCAGTTCGCTGTAATCTTCCCGAAGCTTAGAGACCCTGTCTAGCTTCTCTTCAAGTTCTTCGACAGTGGATCTGTTCTCTACCAGCTGTGCATTGGAATCCTCCAACGCTTCGATCAGCGCGTCATACCGATCTTGACAGAATTTAGCGAATGGCATGGCTTGAGATCGGAGGTGATCCAAATGTCGATGTAGATCGCCCATGTGACGAAGAGAGTCCACGTGAGCGTGTTGAAGGTCCTCATGATCATCTTGCAGTTGGAGGAAGATCGATTCACGGTTGATAATGTCCTCCACACCCCTGAGAGAGGTTTGAACGTCTCGGAGCGACGCTCGAACGACTTGTAGATCCACATGAGACCGGTGAACATGAGCTGTCGGCGCCGAATATAACCGATGCCATTCCGGACATGAAGAATGAGGGCGAGGTGGTGAGGTGGAAGACGCGTCAGGATCGACGGCAGCAGCTGCCACCGCGAGTAGGCCCAATTGGCCCGGTGGCATAGTCGATCTTGGAGTGGACGGAAGATTGGAGGCTTGATCTTGAACCATGGAGGATGATCGGCTGAAAGGAGATGCGATGCAGCGAGCGAAAACAGTTGTGCTGCTATCACTCGTGCAGGTGACGGTTGTGGTGAAGCAGATGAGAAGTTTTCCGACTTCGATCTCGTCCCGTCAATCGAGATCAAGAGCAATCCCTCCTTATGATGATCCTCGATATAGTGACACTCACTATAATGACCAAGTGAATGCGTGCGCCATCATCCCCGTCCAAGACGATTGTACCCACGCGATATCGATCCTGACAGGTAAATATCGATTTTAGCCTTATTATAGGTATTAGGGAGCCAGTGCATTATGGATAGCCACAGATGGGAAGCATAGGACATTAACCATTAATTCAGAGTTGTTTTTACCTTCTACTACACAAGTCCTCCTGCATCTACGCTATTCCGGGTAGGGATATACAAGATTGGCCCTCCCGACGTCACGCAGGATCAAGATCGAAGCTAAGTAGAACCCCTACGCCCAGATTGCTTGGCTGGACGTTCGTCAACCCTCAAATCTCGAGACCCCGCTATAGGAAGCGGCAAGCAAGTATTGGAAACATCGGATAAAGGTCACACACCGACCACAAGACCTCCCGAGCCAAGATCGACACTGGTCAGAACAAGATCGACCAAATACAACCAAGATCAAAGCTTAATAACTACACGGCGCAGCGAGTAGAAGTATCCCCGCTGCTGCCACCTTTCCCGCTGTCCTGTCAGACAGCAAGATCGACAACAAGCGCGTCTAATCGAGATCACCCGAGGAGCGATCTAGTCCCACCGACGGGTACACAAGGTGAGATCAAGTAACTTCACGGAAGATCGGAGTACCCCCTCCGTTAGTCGGCAGTTCGGGCGCAGTGTGCAAGAGGACTCTTGCGATCTTGCGATTTCGCAGAACCACTTCACCACACGTAGATAAGGAAGGCTTGTGTAGTAGAAGGTAAAAACAACTCTGAATTAATGGCTAATGTCCTATGTCTCCCATCTGTGGCTATCCATACCGCACTGGCTTCCTAATACCCATAATAAAGCTAAGATCGATATTACCTGCTGAGATCGATACCGCGTGGGTACAATCGTCTTGGACGGGGATGATGGCGCACGTATTCACTTGGTCATTATAGTGAGTGTCACTATATCGAGGATCACCATAGAAAAAAGTTACTCTCGATCTTGATTGACGGGACAAAATCGAAGTCGGAAAAATCCGCCTCACCACATCTTGAAGTCCATGCGGAACCTGCACAAGTCTGGTCAACTAATTGAACACATTTGTAAGTACCATCGGCTTCAATCCCAAGGCCTTATCAGCGACCATGCTCCTCCACACACATACAGCGCCATTGGGTTAGTGACCATGAACTAATTAAAAATATTCACCTATCTGCTTCACGGCCAGTCATTTGCGAGCGCTGCTCTCTTGTCTGATCATTCTTCGTTCTGCTCTCAAACCTTCACACGCTTCAGATGCCCCTCAAGAAACCCATCAAGAACGGCATTAGCTTCGTGAAGGAGTTCAAGACCCTGTGCATCCCTGTGGCAAAGGCAGGTTAACGATGAAGCCATTTTGTCACCTTCGACTTATCGTGAACGCGACCGATGCTTCCACCAGCCTCCTCCCTGAAGCGATTGAAGTGGCCTTCACGTAGTTGACCGAGCGCCAAAAACGCCGCGCTACGCTTGACGATATTCGCGAGTGGCTTGCTCCTCCTGCTGTCGACTGCGATGAAGGTGGCGGCGACGAAGACCTCGACGTCGAAAAGCTTCACTACGTCCGGAAGATCTTGAAGTGGAAGCGCGTCAACGGTAAGACCTACTATCTCGCCGAATGAGTGGCGATTTGGGAGCCACGCGAACATCTGAGCCGTAACATCGTCGCAGCCTTCGAGGAGGAGCGCCGCCTGCTTGAACGCAAGTAGTTCTTCGAGGATGAGGCTATGGAAGACAACTCACTAAATATCACGGAAGGGTAACAAGAACAGAAGTAACTAAGGGGTAAACAGCTCTGTATTACACATGTACGCACTGTTAGAGGTAGACTCGTACAACCGCTAAAAACAGAACACAAAGCTTAACTTACTTCCGGAACAACAATGTTAACCTCTGAACATCATAGCACACATAGTTTAACTCGAGAGAGTTCCACAGCAGTCACATATATATATATATATATATATATAAACACGCAAACACACGCACACACACTCAGCACGACTTGTTCTCAGTAGCGGGAAAAACACGAATGAGAGAAAGCCCAGTTTGTCGGCCAGTTGGTGGCTCAGAGCGACCGAGTCTGCGTATTTACGCGTCTAGCGTAAAAACCGGCTTTTGACAACAGTGCTCTTTTTAGTGGACCCCGATTTTTTGTTGGGGCCTCATTTTTTCAATTTACCGGCTGCAGAGCACAACTCTCCGCAACCCAAAACTCTTGTTTTTGGTTTTTGGCTGTATCCCAGCCCACAGGCCGTTTTAGAGCCTGTGAGTGCGCCTATGAACGTGCTGTTTCGACCGGTATAGCCTTGCTCAAATCTACGCATGCACTCAAATTTCCCTTACCACAAGTTTACCATGGTTGCTCATTTAAGTTCTTCCCGCCTCGCCTCTACCGTCGGAGCTTGTCGAAGGTCGGAGATTTTTTGATATGGGAACGTGTGTACAGCAGTACAATACTGGGAACGCATGGGTTTGATTTCCAATAGTGATCGCGATAGTCACCATCCATGGTCCACGTGGCTGGCTCTGAGTTGGTTGTAGGGGTCAGTCGGGCCCGGAAGGTGATCTTTGTGACACACTATGCGCCATCCTACCACTTCTTGTTATCGTCATAGTAGATTCAGGTATATATAGGATGGATTCTAGGAAATTTTGGTTAGCACGTAAGTGCCGAGGCGGTATGCGACGACAGGCGAAGTGACTTGGCGCAGGTTGGGTCCTCGCTTGCATCAACGGTGGCAAAGACTTAAGTGTATCGCAGGTGGCAACTTCTCAAGGTGTATCGCAAATGGAAAATCCCCAAGTATGCCGCAGGCGGCAAGTTCTCGAGTGCGAGAACCCGTGCCTTGTCACCGCAAATTGCGGTTTTCATTGTCGTTTGTCTCGAGGTTGTAGCATTGGAGCGGGCAGCAATCTCACAAGGCTGCGCGTAGTCATCTACTTCACAATCTTATATGCGATCTTCGTGTTGCAGGTGATATGCTGGAGCAAGTGGTTGAGGAGTGTGAATGGTTAGGCTGGATTGCATGACAATTTTTTTCTCCAGTAGGAATAATTTGGGTATAATATCACATTTTACTTCTTCACGAAAAATGATTTTGTTGTCCAATCAGCTTGGCCGAAAATCAGACCAACAAGTCCGGTCAATTCAAAATGGTAGGAATCTTTGACCGATTCCGGTTCGGTGCCAAGCGTGGACGCGATGAGAGCACAACTGAACCACGCATTAATGATACTACGGAGGACAGTGCGGATGCTAAGGTCCCAGCTAAGCGGAACAAGACCAAGTCTAACGAGCCAGAGAGAGAGATAGAAATGCAAGGCAAATGGCAGGAACGTTGGCATGCCATCTGCGACGACTGCTTTGAGCAAGGCCAACCTTGCGCGCACTACTCTGAGCGTCGTCTGCGGTTGCTTATTGTGGGGCACAATCCGTCTGACCACGCGTGGAAGACTGGATATTCATATAGGTAAGTTTGACAGAACATGGGCATGAAGCCGTAGACTAACTCCAATGTTGTTGACGTTGCAGTAACCCGACGAATCGCATGTGGATGTTGCTCACAGGAACACTCTCTCCTCACTCGTGGGAGGGCATTGTGCCGTCTACTGCGAGGATTGTGGAACAGAACATCATACCTCATATTCATGGCGTTGGGTTCACATCAATCGGCTTGGAGGTAGAAACATAAATCTTTCTTTGTAGATTGCTAGAAGACTAACTCTTGATATACAGCCAGGAAACGATGCTTCAAAATATGGCAAGGCAACGAGTACGGTGATTTTGACTTGTCTCGTCCTCCACGTGACGGTACTAACGACCTGTTGTTGTGTAGTGGAGGCATGGCGAGATAGTTTCTTCAAACGCTTGCGTCGCCACGCTACCCAAGTATGCCTCAGTAATCATCGTGACAATAACGTGAAACACGAGGATAGTGGCAAAGAGGGTATGAGGACAAAATGTGAATTAGCGCATGCCCCCATTCTCGTCGCGTTCTCCGGCAAGCGGCAGTTCAGCTGGTTGTTTTCGCCGCCTTTGTCCAAGATTGAAAACTACGGCAAACAAACAAAACTTCCTCCTGGATGGCCGCACGAACTTCGCGCAGATAGTGAAGTGTGGGTGCTACCCAGTTCCAGTGGCCGCGCCGCTATGACAACAGCGCAACGTACGCTGCCCTATCAACAGCTAGCAGAGCGACTTCACCAGATCCCTTGGATGCCATCTTCAAACGAACCATATTGTATAGTGAAGAAAGAATAGCATGCTTTAATATTTTACTTGGAAATCATGCTCGCGATTTCGCTTATCGTAGGACGTTCTGACGGTTCATAGGAGAGGCACCGCAAAGTTAACTTGCGGAAGTCAGCAGGAGCGTTTTCTGCGGGTGACGGCTTCAATCTCTGCGCGACCACTTCAGTAGCAATAAAAATGTCACCCATGGTGTGCCCGCGTTCCTCCAATTCTTGCTCAAACAGCTTACTACGCGACGAGATCTCGCAGAAAATAACACCAAGCGCGTATACTTCAGCAGCTGTTGTAATTTCCTCACCCTTGAGCAGTTCTGGTGCCCGACTTGAAATATCTCCGCGTCCGAACGACCGCACAGGCACTAAATCTGTCCGAAGACTGGAAGCGTAGTCGAATATGTCGAGCTTACATGTAAGTTCCGCATCAAGGAGCACACTCCTGCTCGTGAGGTTCCGTGACAAGTTGATATCTCGAACTGAGCGAACAAAGTTCAACCCGTGGCAGATATCTTTGCTCATTTGAAGTTGCTGGGGCCATGTGAGCTCGATTTTCTCATCTGCCAACACTGCTCTCAAGCTGCCCTTAGACATGTGCTCCACCACGATAAGAACCTCTTCACGATCTGTCCAACTGGATCCCAAAAAGGTCACAATATTATCGTGTCGAAGTGGGGCGTACGACAGCCGAACCGCGTTCAGGTTGTCCAACGACATGTTCAGCTCCCGAGGTACAAACTTCAGCGCCACAACTTTCGTGTCTTGGTACTCGCCGAGCCACAGACCTTGAATGCCCAACTTCTTGTGAAGTGTCACCTGGTCTTTGCCAAGATCCATGTCTGCCAATATTTTCGCATCTCCTGTTAGCCCCTGCTCCGATTCACCCTCGCTTCCACGACCGGTGAGCAAGCCATCCTCGCGATTGCTAAACGTCAGTCGTTCGTCGACGAATTTGCTTGCCTTCCTCTTAAACCGACGGAAGAAAGAAAGAATCACTACTATAACGATCGTGCACGCGGCTGTCAGTGCAATAGCCGTGATTGATACAGTTCCACGAGTACTAGAACTACTAGCGGATTGTGTCTCGAGAGACCCGGTAGATTGTGTACTACTGCTGGAGTTATCTTCACTCCCCGTATTGAGTGAAGTAGCCGTGCTCTGAACATCATTCACGATGCATATTGCCAGCTTTCCGATGTTTTCTTCCTTCACACACGACGATCCGCTTCCCGACTTATCCACAGTATTTCCTGTAGCTCTGAAGTCCGTGATATTCGCTAGCTGGGTATACTCATTTTCCGTTAACTCAATCGGACCTGAGATCGTATTGTACTCCAAAATTCTACAAATACAAAACACCACAAGTCAGCATTAAACTTTTCTCAGTTACACAAACATAACGTACAATGTCGTCACCGCCGTGTCCAGTCCCAGCACCGCTGTCGGGAATGATAAGTTGCTCTTTCGAATGACCACCTGCTGGACCATTGACATTGTCTCCAGTTCCAAGTTCTCCACCGTCGAATCGTCGAAAATCCTGTAACCAACAATTCCGTCATGAATAAAACCACGAACAAATATCTCGACGCTTCACGTACAGCTGATGAAGATCGACCCCCGTAGGCAGCCACGCGTCCTCAAACGTCGTCTTCATGCCATCCACATGAACCTGTACAAGCTCCGTAAGTCCCGCCAGTGCGTCTTTGCCAAAGGTCAGTGTCAGGTCCGCGTCCAGCGGTGTATCATCTTTCTTTATGAGTAGCTGGGAGACTGTCACATCCAGCGCGTTCTGGAGCTGCACGTCCACCAGTACCGTCTGGTTATTGTCACTGCCCTCTTGCAACATTTTCGACAACGGTACGCTCCAGTTGCTGAGCTTCCACTCGGCTGCAGCCACGTACGAGTCGAATGTGACCGGTGAGAGGTCCTGAGATGTGGTCAGGAGGTGTGTGAGTGCGGCGGACGAGAGCTCCAGCGGCACCAACGTCTCTCCCGAGGAGAGCAAGCTTGCGTTGCCCGTCTGGGACAGCACGAAGCGCTCGATAGCGGACGCCCCGAGCGCCTGCAGCAGCAGCAACCCGGCCACGGAACGGCGTCGGGATTCCATGGCTTCTCGAAAAATAAAGCGCTTAGCACAGGGTACGTGAAATATGAGATTTACTGGTTTACCGGTGTGCTATACTTGCTTTTCGTATGGGTGGAAGTGGACAGGCGTGTGCATTCTGTGCCGATAGTGCTGGGGCATGGGCGGGGAGCCAACATGATCCTTTACATGGGAGGCACCGAGTTTTGGCTGGTGTGACGCGAAAATGATCAGGGCGGAACGATTGGCGATCGTAGAGATGAAGTTGACAGTAAAATGGAGTGTTGGGATCAGTTTGTAATTGAATAGAGTGAATTCAAGCTTGGATAATAAAGGAATCGGAAGCTTTTTGATGGCGATCTAACCGATACGACTCGAAAACAGAGTTCACGACCAAGATGAAGCCACGTAATGACGCTGAGGAAGCTTCCTCGGGAAAGCACTGCGATCTGCAGGGCCACGTAGCACCGGATACTCGTGCAGCGAAAGACTCTCAAAATTTGTGAACAACTTCCAGCACTCGCTCTCAGTTGAGCAACGTGAGATCGCGACAGCTCAGCACCACCAGCTCTCTCAGACGAGTCTCCCTCAATGGCTTCAAAACCTGAATGGAAATCGGACATGCAATCCTCAGATTACCGACCAGCTACAGTAAGTCGGAAGCTGGTCCAGTATTGTAGGTCCCAAGTTTTGTCTGTCGCCTACGCAAGTTCCTCGCTTTCTTCTGGTGGAACGGTCTCTGTGGTGTGAATAATTTACGGGTGGCGCGGCGGCCAAATGACGACTCCTTGCTTGTTTTGTCCAAAAACAGTCGTTCTCTTCCTTGGTAATTCAGTGATGAAAGATATCCGTCACACTATAACCCTTATTGAGTTTATATGCTCGTCTACAAACGAGCTAAGGATCTGCGCATTGTAATTCCTTTGGATGAGTCTAGAGTAGCTAGAAGCTGCATACATGCTGTATATGTAAGTGCATGGACGGCTTTCAAAATTATTCTCCATTGCGCCATGATCTCATTGACTCGTGGTGGGGGCCAATAACAACGGCATGCAGAGCTATTTGGCAGTTGAGTCAGGCGCGGTTCGGCATTAAAGGTAAATTTTGAAGTAGAAATGAGCTCCGAACAGAACTTGGTGTTGATGACGATATTATGGGTGGCGCGGCGGCCAAATTACGACTCCTGAATTGCTAGAGTTGCGATCCGGGGCGGCAAAATAGCGTTCGCATACGTTTAATCTCTCTCGGTAGGCGAGCAGTGTACGAATGAGGTGTTTCCATGCAGGGCGGTCCTGGGCGAGACGACGGAGTGTCTCGAGGTCGGAGGCAGTGCGGAGCTCGAGGTTATTAGGAGCGGCGGTGAGATCGGCTGCTAGAATGGCTGGCAACGTAGTGCGTCGTCGTCCTCTCCATCCGCTGGCTGTGCTAGGAGGCTCCTAGCACAGCCAGCGTAGTAGGAGCAAAATACGAGCTCATGAAATGGCTAGCAGGAATATCTGGTGAACGGCGTAGCATGTGTCCAAAGAGCCGCCATCATGCAGCGAGTAGCTTGAATCGCAATGGTTCTGTCCCGCAACGTTCGTAGACTTGATGTTCAACTTCTCAATATTGCTATTAAGTACTACTGAAGTACTAGCACTACGTAGTACTGGGTAATCAAGCTATCTCGACAAGTAGTCGAACGAACAGTTCCAGCTTTGTTAGTGTCCTCTACCTCAGCTACGTCCGCTAGTACCGGCGCGAATAGTCTCTCGAGTCCCGACGACTTCGGCGGTCGCGGTCGCGTCCACGCTCTCGACTTCGATCACCACCGCGATCACGTCGACGGTCCCGGGACCTTGATCGTGACCTCGATCGTCGGCGTTCACGACGGTCGCCACCTCGTCCCCGACTACGACTACGGTCACGCGGAGGTTCTCGAGCTCCGAATCGATCGGTTCTTGCCGGTCCTTCATCACGTGGTGCTCCTACCTGGAAATGTCCGATAGCTTCTCTTCCAGAATATTTGACGTTGACATCCGCTCCACCCTTGCGCGTGTCACCAATGCCGCCTCCAAACTTGCGAGGCAGCCAGTCCCTCACCGTGCGTCCTCGTTCAACATCCACGACCACACGTCGTCCATCGATCTTCTTGCCATCAGCGTACTTGTACGCAGCCTTCATGTCGGCCTCCTTCTCATACTCCACAAATCCATAACCGCGCGACTTACCCTCAGGATCTTCCACCAGCCGTACGCTCTTGACCGGTCCATACTGCTCGAACTCATGACGCAGCTGTTGTTCCGTCGTCTCGTAGCTTATGCGGCCCACAAACAGCGTTTTGTACGCGTCCTGAGTCTTACGAGGGTCCTCGGTGTTCGGGTCCCACTTAGCTCGATCTTCCTGCATCTTGGAGTCATTGGCCTCCATTTTCTCTAGACGACGGCGCTCACGACGCTCCTTGGGCGTCTCCTGCACCTCACGAGGCGGGGGCGTCTCCTTCTCGAAGACGTCCACGAAAGCCGCCAGACCCGTGTACGGCGGCATCTTGCGTTTTACCAGTCGCGGTAGATGGTCAAGTGGAGCGTTAGGCTCGAATAAAACCTTGAGATGCGGCGGCAGATGCATGATAGCGGGTCCCATGCCGCTGGAGCTCATCTGCCCCTTAGGCGTCATCTTGCGGTGCGCGTTTGGGTTGCTCATGACAGATACGCGGTGCTATGGAGAGAAGGAAGGTGTGGAGAGATAGAGGAGACGCTGCTAGATGTAGTGCGGGGTCTACCAGCTTGGGTCTGCAGCAAGAGAGACGCCACGCGCACCAAGACTTCCGTCGAGCCGATTTCACCTCGATAAGCTAGCGGCGATTGGAGGCTTGGGATTGTGTTCGACATAATGAACGCCTGGACAGATGGAAACGCCCACTTCCACGTGGATACCGGTACTTGCAATCACTTTGAAGACACATTGCAGACGATGTGGTCGACGTGGCTGAGCACGGGCTTAACGGCGCTGCTAGCGTCTACTCAGCCGTCACTGACGGCTGCACGAGGTGTGCACGTGAACTTGACGGCCAGTTGGCCCAGTTCCCCGTTCTTCCCGCTCATGGAGACGAGGTATAGAGCTCTCAAGGCGATATTCCTATCGACCCTCTAACATTTTATATTACTATTTTTAATGCAGTGAATTCTTAGCAGAGGAGAACCCGCTTTACTTCTGGCAGTTCCTGGACCAACTGGGGGCACGAACATCGTATGTGGAGTTCATGGGCAACGACGTGGACGCTCTGGGAACGCTCGCAGTGACAGTAGCCGAGAGCATCGCGCCAGGCTCGAAGAATGTGAGCTCAAGATACTTATTCTTATTTATATTTTACAACGTATTTATGATATATTGCGCTAGATCTTGGAGCTGATGCTGGCGACGCGAACGTATTCGGTGAAGGTTGAGATGTTCCGTCAACTTGGACTGGACTCGGGCGTTCGTCCATGTGGAGCGGATGCAGATACGTGGGCAGTCTTCTATAAGGATCCCCATTGTGTCGAGTCGGTTGCCTGCTCAGTCGATGAGTTGGACGCTATTTTACGTAGGAAGAAACAGCAGAACAACGACCAAGCGTGTGTGGCTGCAGGCGTCAATGATGTCGAACTGCAGGTGGACCACAAGTATCCGCACATTGCGTCGGATTCTGACGAGACTGCCATGTCGGCGATCCTCTATGGACTTGTGGGTACGGAGAAGTTTCACGCTTTTCACGCTCAACTCGTGAAGCAAGCACAGAAGAATAAAATTCAGTACATGGTGCGTCATTATCCTCGTGATTCGCCATTGGATACGTTGCTGCAAGGATATGGTGTTGCTTTGGACATCAAGAACATGGAGTATAAAACCATTGATGACTCGAAAAGATCCGAAGAGGATGATGCTACTGCTGGCGAGGAAGGTGATGAGGAAGAGGAAGAGGAGGACGAAGAGATCGATGATGAAGAAGTTGAGGGATTTCTGTTCAAGCGTCTGATGGATCGCCATAGTGCTATTGCTGACGATCTGAAGCAGTTCTACGACATCTTAATCAAAAAGGCGGATAATGAACAGGAACAGGAACTGAAAGCCTGGCATTTGAAGGATTTGGGCGCGAGTGCGACCCGTGCTATTGTGGACGCCAAGAATCCGCTCAAGAGACTTGAAACGCTTTCCCAGGACTTTCCTGTGCAGGTGAAGAAATTGGCGTTCTCGCGGAAGTCCATTTCTACCGAGCTTCGTGATGAAATTGCCGCCACGCGAATGCAAGCCGCCAACAGAAGGCTAAGAAACAAGTTTATCATGAACGGTATCGCTGTGGACCCTACGGAACGGTCTTTCAATGTTTTCGACTTTATGAAAACTCTTAAGGAAGAATGGTCTGTGGCCAAGCAGCTAGGTGGGTTACCCCTGAACCAGACCGAGCTAGAGGATATGCTGGCGCATGTGCGTGAAACCAATCAGGAACAACCGGTGGTTCGTGTTCACATGCGTGGAACCATGGGTGGATCAACCCCTCTGTACCTGAACAACATTGAGACAGATCCGAATTCTGCAAACTGGTCGCCTGATATCAACGCGCTTAGACGCCCAGCCTGGAATCTCATTTTTGTTCGCAAGAACATGTATGAGTGCGTACTTGTTCTCGATCCACTGAGCGGTGCAGGGCGTGCAGCGTTGTCCCACATCGGGTTTATGCGGATGCGTGGCGCTCCTGTACAGTGGGCACTTCTCATTTCTTCAAAGGAGCTCATGGCAAGCAAAACGCCTGATGATCGCCTAGCACTGCTAGAGAAGTACAAGGCATTCCAGGGAACAGATAAGGCAACCCCCTGGCACTTCGCTAAGTTGTTGATGCTGGCGCAGTCCAAAGATACTGCTGTGGCAGAAGCTGATGACGAAGAAAGTAAGAAACCACAAAGTGACGAAGAGGAGAGTAATGACGAAGAAGAAACGGACCGTATCATTCCCACAAGAATCGCTTCAGCGTTCCTGCAGCGGGTCGGTGAAGATGGAAGCTCCGATGTTCTAGTCGAACGCTTGGTAGAAGCCTACGCAGAAGCTGCGGAAGCGGTCGGAACAATTGAAGACAACGAGGAAGAGGCATTGGCGTGCCTGAAAAGCGACCAGTTCGACAAGGAAGTGCTGGCAATGACAGAGTTTATTCATTTAAAGCACCTACCGCTGGACTCGTTTGTCTTTAATGGTGTCGTTCAAAGGAATTTGGACATTCAGCGGTCAATGATGGCGAACTTTGGTCGTGACCAACCATTGTATGTTAACATGGCACATCGAGACATGCTGAACGATGATATGGATCTTATAGATGAGCTCATGACTGCACAGGACGCATACCCTGCGTATTTGTCGATTTTTGAGAGCTCAGAAGACAGACCGGGAGACATTGAAGTGGAATCACCAAGTCATCTCTTTGCTGATGATGTGGACGGTCGCCTTAAGGCTGCAGCACGATTTACTGTATCGTACTTGCATGCTCCTGGCTCAAGAGCTATACCCAAAAAACAGACAGTGATTTTCCCTGCAGACCTCAACGACCCACGGGATGCTGATCATGCGTATCGGGTTGTGAAGGCTGTGCTAGAGGACTCAGAGCAGTCGTTACGCGTTGGAGTTGTTCATCAATTGCGTGGTGAAAACAAAAGCAAGCAAGGTGACAGCAACGCTGGCGACCTTGTAGCTGCCATTTTCTCCGCGATCGGTGATTCAGACAATGAAGTCTACCTAAAATTTGCATTGGAAGCCCTGAGCTGCATTGTCAAACAAAAATCTGTCAACGTGATGAAAGATAAACTCAAGGGAATCTGGAAAAAGATGAAGGAGGAAGACGGCGACACGTCGATGTATGAGAAGATTCTAAAGCTTCTAAGCAGCAAGAAGGGAAAGTGGTTAACTACGAAACAGCGTAGTGCGCTTACACAATTCAACACCCTCCTGCACTCTCGATTCCCCCCAACATTTGCTGAACAAAGTGATGAAGAATCTTCTAAGGCTCCCCTGCCACATCTTTTTATCAACGGAAGACAAGTGACCCTCCCCCTCCAGTCGCTATCAGACGAAGATGTGGCAACTATCGTGAACTTCGACCTTAAATATCGCACTCAACCTGTGGCCAAGGCGCTCATCAAACGCAGTGCCGTATTGAAGGTGAAGGATGCTGATACTTTGAGTTTTGGTATTATGAAGACCACCGGCATCGTTGACAAGTATGTGAAGACAGATCGAGCATCTCGTTTGACTATAGACGAGAATTCTCTAAACACCGTTCGCCTGCCAGGCGATCCGTCACTTCAAGTTGCTGCCTACGTGGATCCGCTATCTGAGGCGGCACAGGTTATCAGTTCTATGCTTCGAATGCTGCACTCGCAGCTCAATGCTACCATCGAGTTGGTGCTTGTACCTGCAGACGAGTACACGGAATTCCCGCTACAACGCTTTTATCGATATCTCTTCGATAAGAAGTCTTCGCTTGCGGCTACAAGCGTTGAGTTCCAAAAGTTGCCTGTGCAACCAATCTTGACAATGAAAATTGACACACCAGAGGCCTGGAATGTCCAGACTCTTCTCGCAGGCGATGACCTAGACAACTTGAGGGTGGATCCTGATAGTCCAGCAGCGGTGAAGTCTACAACTAGTGCTGTGTTCCGGCTGGAGAGTCTGCTGGTGTATGGCCAGTGTCGTGACACGACCTTCAACATGTATTCGCCTCCCAATGGCCTGCAGTTAGTCCTTGAGCGTGAGGTTGGCGCTCAGCTGCTGCACCGTGACACTCTTGTGATGAAGAATCTGGGATATTTCCAACTTCAGGCCACGCCCGGTGTTTGGTCCCTGCACCTAGCAAAGGGAAGAGCAGCCGATATTTTTGATATCATCGACCCAGACACAGAGGTCCCGTTGGAAACCCACCCCATCGTAGTTTACGATTTCGGTTCTCACATTTCTCAGCTATTTGTTCGCAAGAAAGATGGCATGGAGCAGGAGGAGCTACTTCAGTCAGTCGAGGATGCAGCGTCGGAGGATAAATCAAAGTCGGAATCTGATACGAAATCGACCGGTAAAGATCTACGGTCTTACTGGAACTCAATGCTCAATATGATGGGTAAGCATGATGAACTGGAACAGAAGACAAACGCTGAAGCTGACCAAGTTGATGAGGATAATACCCTCGTACAGCAGAAGCAGCGCTCGGGTGAAACCATTCACGTGTTCTCGGTTGCTTCCGGTTACCTGTATGAACGCTTCGTCAAAATCATGATGTCGAGTGTACTCAAGCGCACCAACAACCCAGTGACATTCTGGCTACTGGAGAACTTTTTGTCGCCTGACTTCAAAAAGTCTATTCCAGTGCTGCGCGAACAATTTGGTATGGATATCCGTCTGGTCACATATAAGTGGCCTAATTGGTTGCGCCAACAAACTGAGAAGCAGCGTATTATCTGGGGTTACAAGATTCTCTTCCTGGACGTGCTGTTCCCGCTGGGTGTACAAAAGATCATTTATGTGGACGCGGATCAAGTCGTGCGGGCTGACCTAAAGGAACTCTGGGAGCTCGACATGGAAGGGAAACCGTACGGATACACACCGTTCTGTGACTCTCGCAACGTTGGCTTCCAGTTCTGGCGTCAAGGGTACTGGAAGGACCACCTGCGCGGAAAACCGTATCACATCAGCGCCCTGTACGTGGTAGACCTAGCGCTCTTCCGTCAAACGGCGGCCGGTGACATGTTGCGTGCAGTATACAGTCAGCTGAGTGCTGATCCCAACTCGCTGGCAAACTTAGACCAGGACCTGCCAAACTACGCGCAGCACCAAATTCCCATCTTCTCGTTGCCGCAAGAGTGGCTCTGGTGCGAATCGTGGTGCAGTGACGAAACGAAGGCTACAGCTAAGACCATTGATTTGTGCAACAACCCGAAGCACAAAGAACCTAAGCTGGATATGGCCAAGCGTGTCATTGCTGGTGAGCTGTTCAACGAGTCCTGGGTTGAGCTTGATGAAGAGATCAAAAACGCGGAGGTGAAGTACACCACTCAGGCGGCTGCATAGGCGTCAACTCTATCCCCGATTGGCAACAAGGTGAGTGCAGTCGCCCAATAGAGGGAATTCATAACCAGCATTCGTGAATTCGAGTTGGTTTACTACTAATCTGTTCCGACTTGTGTACTATTCCTCTTCCTGCTTTTGCTTCAACAAAACTTGACGAAGAAGCAGGCGTGACCGCTCGTGCGGTGTCGTGTAGCGTGTGCAGCTCAACACACGGATGCACTTCTCCAGCGTTGTGAACTCGATGTGCACATTGTCAAAGCGACATTGAAACTGCTGCGTCTCGGCGGCTTGTCCGCGTCCTTGGTGTACACTGCGGATGTCTAAAACAAGCATCTGCTCAATAGCAGTCTTTAAATCCGTCACATTCGAGTAGAAAGATGAGAGTTTCGCGTCCACGAGTTCTGTCAACGACGCCGTAGCTTCCGGCGTGAACTCAACGGATCTTGCCACCACGTCAGTCTCAGCAGCCACCCATTCGGGAACAACATACTTTGGCACATAGTCTGCAGGCACGTAGGGCTTGATATCCAGCACAGGTGTGCCATTCACAAGGTCGTGGCCACTGATTTCAATACACCGGTCATGAACAGCTTCAATTTTGACGACCGAGAGTCCAACAGAGTTTGGACGGTGCGGAGTGCGCGTTGAAAAGAGTCCGACCTTCTTGCCCCCCAGTCGCGGAGGAGCGATTTTGGCCGGGAACGTGGTCTTAGGGGCACCCTTGGCCAAGTTAGTGTTCTCATGGAAGACAAAGAGCACCCACAAGTGGCTGAACTGCTCTAAACACTCGAGACTTGCTGGTGGAATGCTCGTCTTGAACGTTATGCGCGCTCGTGAGTACTCCACGAGACCTCCTTGTCTCGGAGTGCCACGTCGGTCTGCAAAGCACGATTGCACGTGAGCTACAGCCTCGAAGTTGTATCCTTCCAATTCTTGTTGTCGCTGCAGAGCTTCACGAGCCTCTCGCTCGGCATTGGTCCGTCCTGCTCGCTCCTGTGCCCGGAGCTGCTTCTGTCGCTCGATTTCCTGCTCCAACTCCTTCACCAGCGGATCGTCGCTATGTAGACGGCCTTGCCAGCCTCGTACCAACAAGTATCGACCAATCCAAGCACCTAGCGTCGCACACAACGTGCCCGACGCCACAAGAGACGCTACCGTCCACCGCGTCAAGGTCATCGCGTGTCAATGTACCATAGTTCACTTGCGCCGGATAACCGCCGGATAAATTTGTGGCTAGCATAATTATCCGGCAGTTATCCGGCCAGAATCGATTTGTATAGTGCGTGCATCTTGTTTTGTACCGATAAAAGCAAGGTAGGGACTTATTGCAGTACCATATTGATCTCCGTGCAGAGCCGATCCGTAACGTTTGTCTAGTAAATATACGAAGAAGTCACCCGTCTGTAGATACGATGTGAGCCCCTCACGAATTACACACTGAAGTTGCGAGTTGGTCCATGTGTTGCAGTTGTGATGTGATCAGCATTGCCCATATCTGCCCGTTTTAGAATTGCGAGAGCGTTCGGTTGACCGTACCCTCCCGAGGATGCGGCCAACCATTGTAAGGTTGGCATTTGAGACTACTCTCAATTGTGGTGTTATATATATGTTTTCGATCACACTGCATCGAACAAAACTCGTCGTTGACGACTCGGTCAATGTATTTGTCAACCACTACTTGGCCGCATTGCCTTAACATACATTGTTCTCACAGCAATGCACACGACGACCGATGTTAGCACCGGATAACTTGAACAATTTCGCAGTTCGTTCCGAGCTTCGCTTAAGCCTGTAAAAAGCACAAATCCGTATAAGCTGAGCGGAACGCGAGATAACATCTGATGCTGTTATCACTACGGTACTAAAGTATCATTCAGTAAGTGACAAGTACACGCAGTCGTGTAGTAACACTTCGAAGTATGTGGCACCTTATCATGAGCTTTGATGCGAACTGTGCATTTGTTCTGCTCATTGTTTCATCATCCATCACTTCACAATTCGCGTCCCACCGCTCACATCTACGATCCCCAATAAGAATCCAACCACTATGCACTACGTTTCGGTTGTTGTTATTTCTTCATTGGCGCTATTAAGTGTGATTTCGGCTGCAGAGACCCAATCTACGCCTGTTCCCGCCACTAAGCTACGAGCTGAAACGAACGTGGTGCCGCCTCCACCACACCGTCGTTTGGGCTTCTGGGACTGGCTCGTCGAAAGCCCCACAGCAGCTCCAGCGACACCGACGCCGGTCACCTACAGTTGGAATAACAACGAAGACAAAGGTTTTCAAGGTCTCGAGTGGACACTTCGTGGATAACATGAACAAATGAAAAGATAGTACCGTCCGGTGCATGATCATGTTCACCTCTTACAACCCGAGTTGCGTTCTTTTGAGGACCCTTCTAGAGGCATCACCACTTCTACTGCTTTGAACAGAAAAATCCAAGTAGCTAGATTGTTTTTGTTAACTTCGTGCCATGTTTGATAAAGTGTGGGACACACACTGTTCCGGGTTCCAAAACGCCTTCGCTAACATAGTTGATGCATCAAGCAGTAAAGCTTGAAATGAATTATGGACCACTGCTAACAGTACTTACCACTGAAAAAGGTCACAACGGTTACAATATATGTTGCAAGCGATGGCTTGGGGAACTATCTACTTGTAACTTAGACGCGTAGTCTTGCTCGACAACGTTGCTATACCTGATGCAGTAAATTAAGTACAAGCCCCCGTGGTTGTGGGTCACTCACGTGATCTAACTTCGCAATTAGTATTAATACTCTGTCCACATTATACCATGCACTTTATTCGTGTTTTTGGACTCCGGTTATAAAATTTAGCCGTGATTTTGCCAGAAGAGATCCAGACAATTCTTGTCCCTCCTTGCAGCTTGAGACCTCGCGACTCCACCTTAGACGGATGACTAGAAATTATAGCCGCTTTTACTAGGAGAACAGCTTAACCAATTTTATTTCATCGGAAGGGTCCCAATATCTCCCGAGTCCATAGTTTGAGGCTACAACTACAAGGGTGTAGGTCCGGTGGTCAGCGTGTCGCCTAACATGTGACTCCAGCTCAGTCTGTACGGTAGACTTTTTTTGGGGGGGGTCGTATTTTGGTCGGGTCGGGAATTATGGTCGTTAGCTCAGCTTACTGAGTTTTGGTCGGGTCGGGACTTTTGGTCGGGGTGAAGACTATAATGGACTTGCCAAGGCACTGCAACTTCATTGCGTACAACAAATGTATCAATATAACAAGTTGATGTTGCTCCTTCATAGTTCCGTTGAGAATGAGACCAATGTTGTGTAGCATCCGTAGTGACTGCCTGCAGCGTTGTGATACCAGTTTAGTCACGCGCATTTGATAAGATTGCAACGAGAACTCAACCTCACTTCAGCTATACACGAGTCCTTCACACTCTTAACCTGAGCGAGCAGTTTATTCAGCTGAACCAAGTGCTCTTTCCTTTCAACATCTTGTCTGCGAAACCAAGTTACTTTGCCATCGAAGACCCGACAGAGTGTGGGTGTTTATCGCAGCACTGGATGCAAGGATCGACTGGACGTGTGCGTTATCGACGGGAAGGTTCTCGTTATTGAACATACGTGTGTTCACGTGCAGCTCGAGATACTTTAGAAGTGATACTAGAGATGAAAGCAATGGTTGATACATTGAGCGTATTAGATCTCACTAAGCCTGTGCACAAAATATGGAAAGCGGTTAGTGATACGTATTACCCACATGATGAGATCACTCGCACAGTTTTGTCAGGAGAGCAGGTAACCCGTCGTGTTTATCGTACTCGCCGAAATCATTACGGGTGACATCGTCTCAGCATGTATTGTAGTGCAAAAGGAATTGACTATTCTCATTCGAAGTGGCGTGCATTTTGGGTCTACTTCAGAGTCACATGGCTAGAACGCTTTAATATTGAGGGGTGGAACGTGCATAGTTTCGAACGCGACCTTGTAGCTACCTACTCTAGCGTTTTCATCGTGGACTTAACACCGCGTTTAGTACACTTCCTAACATATTCACCTTTGTGGCCACCATTCGACGTATTTCACAGGATTACGTTGCAAAGATCGCGAGTGTTGTGGCTGGTCGTCGAAAGAAAGGTAACGCTAAGTATGACAAGGTAAGGAAACGTAGGAGTAAAGAAAAAGTTAATAAAAAACGCAACGAGAATGCTAACCAAGCGTCAGAAATACCTAGGGGTGAGTCAGGGCTTCCGCAACCAATCTGACTTTTTTGTTTTTTGTAGCTGGTGCTACAATGTACTTTTCATCGGGCGTGGTACCCCAACGACAAGCACAACGGAAAGAGCGCAACAGTCGACCGTTGCCAACCGACGATGGAGTTAGTAGCATCTCTAGCGAAAGGATGTAGAGCAACAGGGATCAGCGAGGCTAACAGCTCTAACATATTCACTTTTACATTTCAATCGAGAGCGACAAACAACACGATTTATCTGCTACAAGTTGAAGGACTCTCCGACTCTGAAAGCGAAGATGATACTATTTTGATTGAGGATGCCGACGAAAGCAGCAGCGGTGGCAGCGTTAGTGGTAGCGATAGTGTCAACGGCGGTGATGAAGGTGAAGATGACGAGTTTGACTTTTCGTTCGACTACTCAGGTGACGAGTACGATGAATTAACAGACACAAGCAGCATTGAACAACACCTAAACAACAGTGTAAAAACATGAGGATGGCTCGTATCGCTTGCTAGCGCATTCCATCGAGATCATTTCCATGTCGAAGAGGAATAGATTTAAAAAAGCTTGTTTTGGTCGGGTCGGAGGTTTTGGTCGGGAAAATTGGCCGACCATAAGTCCCAACCCGATCAAAATACGACCCCCAAAATAATCTTCGGTCTGTACTAAGACAATCATTCTCAATCTTGCACGGACAAAAGAGGTAAACAAGAAAACAAGAGGTGGGATCCAGACAGATGCCTGACATTGAATTGCAGACGTTGTAAATAGTGGAGATCGACTCATTGTCCGATGTATTCACCAGACTCATTTCCCCCTGTATTCACCAGTCTCGATATTGTATACGCATGTGTGACATGTACAACAAAGATTGGGAGCTGGAACTCTGCAAATGCCTACTTGTATTGTAAGAAGCCAATTGTAAAGTGACTAAGTCTGTCTACCTTGCGAGTGCTCTCTTCTGCCTTCATGGCATTCCAGAGAGAGCAATAGTACATGTTGAACATCAAGTTGCTGTTTGCACAACAGCAACCGGATTGCTTGCCGTTGTGGGAGCCTCAGTCATATCGCGGGTTGGAGGAGCTGAAGCGAAGATGCAGTCCTTTCCATCGCCACAGCATGACGAGTATCTCTAAGCAGTATACCACCAATATTATACATTAAACACGCAAAATGTGCAAAATTCGCTGATTACATTCTGTTTTATATTTACTGCTGTCATTGAATTGCCACTCGAGGGGAGCAGCCTTGGCTGCATTTTGGGTCAAACTACAGCAACTGAACAGTAATTAATCTGAGCCCTGATTGCAAGACTAATTTTGAATATTGACTATTTTGAGCTTCTAAATTAGTCTACATTGAACTAGGCCAATAATAGAACACGCCTGCTATTAAAGAAATATACTTTCTAGCACTTAGAACATCAGTTTAGAAACCTTTATTTTATTATTCATTTCTCTGTATCGCCACTACCAGATCCCCCATAATAAGTCCCACAAGAGATTTTGTGGGGAAAATCCAAAAGCCATACGCACTCATCGAGGTACGATTCCAGCCGGTCGCTGCGATGTACTTAATGTGGTGATCGATCCTCGCCTCCCACAACCCTTCTATAGAGTTTGTATGTACACCAGAAATTGGATCCAAGAAATTCTCCGTGTGGTTAACGCAACTATGCGAGTACTGCATAGTCCTCAATGTCCTGTTGTTCTGGAGGTTATGCTGCTTTCCCCCGCGTTCACATACGTTGGTAGCGAACATGTCTGATGTGCGTCCTGTAGAATTGTAATATAAAAGTATATCATAACATTTGTAATGTTATATACCCAGTGTGACGGGGTGTTGAATGGAGAGTCGCGCAGAGAGTGCTCTACTCGTTGCGGGCAGCAGGGTTGCCCTGTCTGCTCGAAGAGTTAAATTATCAATGAAACAGAAACCTCTTTAAACAGTTAAGTATTTGTTTTAGCAAGTACAAAAGGAAGTTCAGATCGCCATATGCAATCTGGATAGTTGCCTGCCATCCTTAGTGCGATGACGAGTAGAGGCCGAGGGGTGAGACAGTCGAGGATGCAGTCCGAAGACGAGCTCATTCCCTCTTTTGCCTCAGACACCGAGCATGGCTCTAGATTATAGGCATTAAAATAGAGGATAAAGAGTAATAAAACACACTATAGTGAGTTTCCTATTAGTGTTCTACGTTTTATTTTAACATTTCAAAGGAGATGAGCAAGCCCAACAACAATTTAGTGCGCTGAAGTTCAGCAGTGAGCCAGCACAGTTCGCCTCGTGGAAGGACCGAGTTTTGCCCACCTCCGCTCAAGAGCAGTCAACGTCTGGTCGAAGATATTCAGGCCAAGAGAATGAAACCAAATTCGCTGCGAAGATTCTCTGGCGGGAAAGCCGACGGTAGCACCACCGACGATGATGCTCCCGAGAAGGAAAAAGAAAAGTACGTTTTGCAGATTGCCGTCGTGGATCAACAAGTGTCGTACATCATGGGTTTGCTGAGCTTGACGATGCCGGCATCCTACAAGTTTGACGGCAAGGTGCACCAGCCGGCCCATGCGATTTGGCAATATTGAAAGGCGTTACGGCCTCAACACACGCGGTTGGTGTTATCGGGTTGCTGCAGCAATTCAAACAAGTGGTGCATGCTGACTTCAAGAGTGTGAGTCACTTCTTTGCATGGCTGAAAGCACTCAAAGATCAAATCAACCGCAACAGCGGAGAAGCGTTGGAGACGGGCGTCATCTCGTCAAATCTTTTGATCTCAAGGTTCTGAAAGTGTTACTGAACCATCTGTGGGGTCCAGCTATCGATTTTACGCCGACTGGTTTTACGCTCGACCGTGTGGAGGCCAATCTCTGTGCAATCTTTGGTCGCAAGAATACAATGGCCCTTTATTGGTGAAGGCCTGTACACCATGCGCAAGTTGGCCACATAACCCAAGAGGTCAGCCCTGAGTAAAAGAAAGGCAACAGCACCACCTAGCCATACGCACTCATCGAGGTACGATTCCAGCCGGTCGCTGCGATGTACTTAATGTGGTGATCGATCCTCGCCTCCCACAACCCTTCTATAGAGTTTGTATGTACACCAGAAATTGGATCCAAGAAATTCTCCGTGTGGTTAACGCAACTATGCGAGTACTGCATAGTCCTCAATGTCCTGTTGTTCTGGAGGTTATGCTGCTTTCCCCCGCGTTCACATACGTTGGTAGCGAACATGTCTGATGTGCGTCCTGTAGAATTGTAATATAAAAGTATATCATAACATTTGTAATGTTATATACCCAGTGTGACGGGGTGTTGAATGGAGAGTCGCGCAGAGAGTGCTCTACTCGTTGCGGGCAGCAGGGTTGCCCTGTCTGCTCGAAGAGTTAAATTATCAATGAAACAGAAACCTCTTTAAACAGTTAAGTATTTGTTTTAGCAAGTACAAAAGGAAGTTCAGATCGCCATATGCAATCTGGATAGTTGCCTGCCATCCTTAGTGCGATGACGAGTAGAGGCCGAGGGGTGAGACAGTCGAGGATGCAGTCCGAAGACGAGCTCATTCCCTCTTTTGCCTCAGACACCGAGCATGGCTCTAGATTATAGGCATTAAAATAGAGGATAAAGAGTAATAAAACACACTATAGTGAGTTTCCTATTAGTGTTCTACGTTTTATTTTAACATTTCAAAGGAGATGAGCAAGCCCAACAACAATTTAGTGCGCTGACGTTCAGCAGTGAGCCAGCACAGTTCGCCTCGTGGAAGGACCGAGTTTTGCCCACCTCCGCTCAAGAGCAGTCAACGTCTGGTCGAAGATATTCAGGCCAAGAGAATGAAACCAAATTCGCTGCGAAGATTCTCTGGCGGGAAAGCCGACGGTAGCACCACCGACGATGATGCTCCCGAGAAGGAAAAAGAAAAGTACGTTTTGCAGATTGCCGTCGTGGATCAACAAGTGTCGTACATCATGGGTTTGCTGAGCTTGACGATGCCGGCATCCTACAAGTTTGACGGCAAGGTGCACCAGCCGGCCCATGCGATTTGGCAATATTGAAAGGCGTTACGGCCTCAACACACGCGGTTGGTGTTATCGGGTTGCTGCAGCAATTCAAACAAGTGGTGCATGCTGACTTCAAGAGTGTGAGTCACTTCTTTGCATGGCTGAAAGCACTCAAAGATCAAATCAACCGCAACAGCGGAGAAGCGTTGGAGACGGGCGTCATCTCGTCAAATCTTTTGATCTCAAGGTTCTGAAAGTGTTACTGAACCATCTGTGGGGTCCAGCTATCGATTTTACGCCGACTGGTTTTACGCTCGACCGTGTGGAGGCCAATCTCTGTGCAATCTTTGGTCGCAAGAATACAATGGCCCTTTATTGGTGAAGGCCTGTACACCATGCGCAAGTTGGCCACATAACCCAAGAGGTCAGCCCTGAGTAAAAGAAAGGCAACAGCACCACCTAGCCATACGCACTCATCGAGGTACGATTCCAGCCGGTCGCTGCGATGTACTTAATGTGGTGATCGATCCTCGCCTCCCACAACCCTTCTATAGAGTTTGTATGTACACCAGAAATTGGATCCAAGAAATTCTCCGTGTGGTTAACGCAACTATGCGAGTACTGCATAGTCCTCAATGTCCTGTTGTTCTGGAGGTTATGCTGCTTTCCCCCGCGTTCACATACGTTGGTAGCGAACATGTCTGATGTGCGTCCTGTAGAATTGTAATATAAAAGTATATCATAACATTTGTAATGTTATATACCCAGTGTGACGGGGTGTTGAATGGAGAGTCGCGCAGAGAGTGCTCTACTCGTTGCGGGCAGCAGGGTTGCCCTGTCTGCTCGAAGAGTTAAATTATCAATGAAACAGAAACCTCTTTAAACAGTTAAGTATTTGTTTTAGCAAGTACAAAAGGAAGTTCAGATCGCCATATGCAATCTGGATAGTTGCCTGCCATCCTTAGTGCGATGACGAGTAGAGGCCGAGGGGTGAGACAGTCGAGGATGCAGTCCGAAGACGAGCTCATTCCCTCTTTTGCCTCAGACACCGAGCATGGCTCTAGATTATAGGCATTAAAATAGAGGATAAAGAGTAATAAAACACACTATAGTGAGTTTCCTATTAGTGTTCTACGTTTTATTTTAACATTTCAAAGGAGATGAGCAAGCCCAACAACAATTTAGTGCGCTGACGTTCAGCAGTGAGCCAGCACAGTTCGCCTCGTGGAAGGACCGAGTTTTGCCCACCTCCGCTCAAGAGCAGTCAACGTCTGGTCGAAGATATTCAGGCCAAGAGAATGAAACCAAATTCGCTGCGAAGATTCTCTGGCGGGAAAGCCGACGGTAGCACCACCGACGATGATGCTCCCGAGAAGGAAAAAGAAAAGTACGTTTTGCAGATTGCCGTCGTGGATCAACAAGTGTCGTACATCATGGGTTTGCTGAGCTTGACGATGCCGGCATCCTACAAGTTTGACGGCAAGGTGCACCAGCCGGCCCATGCGATTTGGCAATATTGAAAGGCGTTACGGCCTCAACACACGCGGTTGGTGTTATCGGGTTGCTGCAGCAATTCAAACAAGTGGTGCATGCTGACTTCAAGAGTGTGAGTCACTTCTTTGCATGGCTGAAAGCACTCAAAGATCAAATCAACCGCAACAGCGGAGAAGCGTTGGAGACGGGCGTCATCTCGTCAAATCTTTTGATCTCAAGGTTCTGAAAGTGTTACTGAACCATCTGTGGGGTCCAGCTATCGATTTTACGCCGACTGGTTTTACGCTCGACCGTGTGGAGGCCAATCTCTGTGCAATCTTTGGTCGCAAGAATACAATGGCCCTTTATTGGTGAAGGCCTGTACACCATGCGCAAGTTGGCCACATAACCCAAGAGGTCAGCCCTGAGTAAAAGAAAGGCAACAGCACCACCTAGCCATACGCACTCATCGAGGTACGATTCCAGCCGGTCGCTGCGATGTACTTAATGTGGTGATCGATCCTCGCCTCCCACAACCCTTCTATAGAGTTTGTATGTACACCAGAAATTGGATCCAAGAAATTCTCCGTGTGGTTAACGCAACTATGCGAGTACTGCATAGTCCTCAATGTCCTGTTGTTCTGGAGGTTATGCTGCTTTCCCCCGCGTTCACATACGTTGGTAGCGAACATGTCTGATGTGCGTCCTGTAGAATTGTAATATAAAAGTATATCATAACATTTGTAATGTTATATACCCAGTGTGACGGGGTGTTGAATGGAGAGTCGCGCAGAGAGTGCTCTACTCGTTGCGGGCAGCAGGGTTGCCCTGTCTGCTCGAAGAGTTAAATTATCAATGAAACAGAAACCTCTTTAAACAGTTAAGTATTTGTTTTAGCAAGTACAAAAGGAAGTTCAGATCGCCATATGCAATCTGGATAGTTGCCTGCCATCCTTAGTGCGATGACGAGTAGAGGCCGAGGGGTGAGACAGTCGAGGATGCAGTCCGAAGACGAGCTCATTCCCTCTTTTGCCTCAGACACCGAGCATGGCTCTAGATTATAGGCATTAAAATAGAGGATAAAGAGTAATAAAACACACTATAGTGAGTTTCCTATTAGTGTTCTACGTTTTATTTTAACATTTCAAAGGAGATGAGCAAGCCCAACAACAATTTAGTGCGCTGACGTTCAGCAGTGAGCCAGCACAGTTCGCCTCGTGGAAGGACCGAGTTTTGCCCACCTCCGCTCAAGAGCAGTCAACGTCTGGTCGAAGATATTCAGGCCAAGAGAATGAAACCAAATTCGCTGCGAAGATTCTCTGGCGGGAAAGCCGACGGTAGCACCACCGACGATGATGCTCCCGAGAAGGAAAAAGAAAAGTACGTTTTGCAGATTGCCGTCGTGGATCAACAAGTGTCGTACATCATGGGTTTGCTGAGCTTGACGATGCCGGCATCCTACAAGTTTGACGGCAAGGTGCACCAGCCGGCCCATGCGATTTGGCAATATTGAAAGGCGTTACGGCCTCAACACACGCGGTTGGTGTTATCGGGTTGCTGCAGCAATTCAAACAAGTGGTGCATGCTGACTTCAAGAGTGTGAGTCACTTCTTTGCATGGCTGAAAGCACTCAAAGATCAAATCAACCGCAACAGCGGAGAAGCGTTGGAGACGGGCGTCATCTCGTCAAATCTTTTGATCTCAAGGTTCTGAAAGTGTTACTGAACCATCTGTGGGGTCCAGCTATCGATTTTACGCCGACTGGTTTTACGCTCGACCGTGTGGAGGCCAATCTCTGTGCAATCTTTGGTCGCAAGAATACAATGGCCCTTTATTGGTGGAAGGCCTGTACACCATGCGCAAGTTGGCCACATAACCCAAGAGGTCAGCCCTGAGTAAAAGAAAGGCAACAGCACCACCTAGCCATACGCACTCATCGAGGTACGATTCCAGCCGGTCGCTGCGATGTACTTAATGTGGTGATCGATCCTCGCCTCCCACAACCCTTCTATAGAGTTTGTATGTACACCAGAAATTGGATCCAAGAAATTCTCCGTGTGGTTAACGCAACTATGCGAGTACTGCATAGTCCTCAATGTCCTGTTGTTCTGGAGGTTATGCTGCTTTCCCCCGCGTTCACATACGTTGGTAGCGAACATGTCTGATGTGCGTCCTGTAGAATTGTAATATAAAAGTATATCATAACATTTGTAATGTTATATACCCAGTGTGACGGGGTGTTGAATGGAGAGTCGCGCAGAGAGTGCTCTACTCGTTGCGGGCAGCAGGGTTGCCCTGTCTGCTCGAAGAGTTAAATTATCAATGAAACAGAAACCTCTTTAAACAGTTAAGTATTTGTTTTAGCAAGTACAAAAGGAAGTTCAGATCGCCATATGCAATCTGGATAGTTGCCTGCCATCCTTAGTGCGATGACGAGTAGAGGCCGAGGGGTGAGACAGTCGAGGATGCAGTCCGAAGACGAGCTCATTCCCTCTTTTGCCTCAGACACCGAGCATGGCTCTAGATTATAGGCATTAAAATAGAGGATAAAGAGTAATAAAACACACTATAGTGAGTTTCCTATTAGTGTTCTACGTTTTATTTTAACATTTCAAAGGAGATGAGCAAGCCCAACAACAATTTAGTGCGCTGACGTTCAGCAGTGAGCCAGCACAGTTCGCCTCGTGGAAGGACCGAGTTTTGCCCACCTCCGCTCAAGAGCAGTCAACGTCTGGTCGAAGATATTCAGGCCAAGAGAATGAAACCAAATTCGCTGCGAAGATTCTCTGGCGGGAAAGCCGACGGTAGCACCACCGACGATGATGCTCCCGAGAAGGAAAAAGAAAAGTACGTTTTGCAGATTGCCGTCGTGGATCAACAAGTGTCGTACATCATGGGTTTGCTGAGCTTGACGATGCCGGCATCCTACAAGTTTGACGGCAAGGTGCACCAGCCGGCCCATGCGATTTGGCAATATTGAAAGGCGTTACGGCCTCAACACACGCGGTTGGTGTTATCGGGTTGCTGCAGCAATTCAAACAAGTGGTGCATGCTGACTTCAAGAGTGTGAGTCACTTCTTTGCATGGCTGAAAGCACTCAAAGATCAAATCAACCGCAACAGCGGAGAAGCGTTGGAGACGGGCGTCATCTCGTCAAATCTTTTGATCTCAAGGTTCTGAAAGTGTTACTGAACCATCTGTGGGGTCCAGCTATCGATTTTACGCCGACTGGTTTTACGCTCGACCGTGTGGAGGCCAATCTCTGTGCAATCTTTGGTCGCAAGAATACAATGGCCCTTTATTGGTGGAAGGCCTGTACACCATGCGCAAGTTGGCCACATAACCCAAGAGGTCAGCCCTGAGTAAAAGAAAGGCAACAGCACCACCTAGCCATACGCACTCATCGAGGTACGATTCCAGCCGGTCGCTGCGATGTACTTAATGTGGTGATCGATCCTCGCCTCCCACAACCCTTCTATAGAGTTTGTATGTACACCAGAAATTGGATCCAAGAAATTCTCCGTGTGGTTAACGCAACTATGCGAGTACTGCATAGTCCTCAATGTCCTGTTGTTCTGGAGGTTATGCTGCTTTCCCCCGCGTTCACATACGTTGGTAGCGAACATGTCTGATGTGCGTCCTGTAGAATTGTAATATAAAAGTATATCATAACATTTGTAATGTTATATACCCAGTGTGACGGGGTGTTGAATGGAGAGTCGCGCAGAGAGTGCTCTACTCGTTGCGGGCAGCAGGGTTGCCCTGTCTGCTCGAAGAGTTAAATTATCAATGAAACAGAAACCTCTTTAAACAGTTAAGTATTTGTTTTAGCAAGTACAAAAGGAAGTTCAGATCGCCATATGCAATCTGGATAGTTGCCTGCCATCCTTAGTGCGATGACGAGTAGAGGCCGAGGGGTGAGACAGTCGAGGATGCAGTCCGAAGACGAGCTCATTCCCTCTTTTGCCTCAGACACCGAGCATGGCTCTAGATTATAGGCATTAAAATAGAGGATAAAGAGTAATAAAACACACTATAGTGAGTTTCCTATTAGTGTTCTACGTTTTATTTTAACATTTCAAAGGAGATGAGCAAGCCCAACAACAATTTAGTGCGCTGACGTTCAGCAGTGAGCCAGCACAGTTCGCCTCGTGGAAGGACCGAGTTTTGCCCACCTCCGCTCAAGAGCAGTCAACGTCTGGTCGAAGATATTCAGGCCAAGAGAATGAAACCAAATTCGCTGCGAAGATTCTCTGGCGGGAAAGCCGACGGTAGCACCACCGACGATGATGCTCCCGAGAAGGAAAAAGAAAAGTACGTTTTGCAGATTGCCGTCGTGGATCAACAAGTGTCGTACATCATGGGTTTGCTGAGCTTGACGATGCCGGCATCCTACAAGTTTGACGGCAAGGTGCACCAGCCGGCCCATGCGATTTGGCAATATTGAAAGGCGTTACGGCCTCAACACACGCGGTTGGTGTTATCGGGTTGCTGCAGCAATTCAAACAAGTGGTGCATGCTGACTTCAAGAGTGTGAGTCACTTCTTTGCATGGCTGAAAGCACTCAAAGATCAAATCAACCGCAACAGCGGAGAAGCGTTGGAGACGGGCGTCATCTCGTCAAATCTTTTGATCTCAAGGTTCTGAAAGTGTTACTGAACCATCTGTGGGGTCCAGCTATCGATTTTACGCCGACTGGTTTTACGCTCGACCGTGTGGAGGCCAATCTCTGTGCAATCTTTGGTCGCAAGAATACAATGGCCCTTTATTGGTGGAAGGCCTGTACACCATGCGCAAGTTGGCCACATAACCCAAGAGGTCAGCCCTGAGTAAAAGAAAGGCAACAGCACCACCTAGCCATACGCACTCATCGAGGTACGATTCCAGCCGGTCGCTGCGATGTACTTAATGTGGTGATCGATCCTCGCCTCCCACAACCCTTCTATAGAGTTTGTATGTACACCAGAAATTGGATCCAAGAAATTCTCCGTGTGGTTAACGCAACTATGCGAGTACTGCATAGTCCTCAATGTCCTGTTGTTCTGGAGGTTATGCTGCTTTCCCCCGCGTTCACATACGTTGGTAGCGAACATGTCTGATGTGCGTCCTGTAGAATTGTAATATAAAAGTATATCATAACATTTGTAATGTTATATACCCAGTGTGACGGGGTGTTGAATGGAGAGTCGCGCAGAGAGTGCTCTACTCGTTGCGGGCAGCAGGGTTGCCCTGTCTGCTCGAAGAGTTAAATTATCAATGAAACAGAAACCTCTTTAAACAGTTAAGTATTTGTTTTAGCAAGTACAAAAGGAAGTTCAGATCGCCATATGCAATCTGGATAGTTGCCTGCCATCCTTAGTGCGATGACGAGTAGAGGCCGAGGGGTGAGACAGTCGAGGATGCAGTCCGAAGACGAGCTCATTCCCTCTTTTGCCTCAGACACCGAGCATGGCTCTAGATTATAGGCATTAAAATAGAGGATAAAGAGTAATAAAACACACTATAGTGAGTTTCCTATTAGTGTTCTACGTTTTATTTTAACATTTCAAAGGAGATGAGCAAGCCCAACAACAATTTAGTGCGCTGACGTTCAGCAGTGAGCCAGCACAGTTCGCCTCGTGGAAGGACCGAGTTTTGCCCACCTCCGCTCAAGAGCAGTCAACGTCTGGTCGAAGATATTCAGGCCAAGAGAATGAAACCAAATTCGCTGCGAAGATTCTCTGGCGGGAAAGCCGACGGTAGCACCACCGACGATGATGCTCCCGAGAAGGAAAAAGAAAAGTACGTTTTGCAGATTGCCGTCGTGGATCAACAAGTGTCGTACATCATGGGTTTGCTGAGCTTGACGATGCCGGCATCCTACAAGTTTGACGGCAAGGTGCACCAGCCGGCCCATGCGATTTGGCAATATTGAAAGGCGTTACGGCCTCAACACACGCGGTTGGTGTTATCGGGTTGCTGCAGCAATTCAAACAAGTGGTGCATGCTGACTTCAAGAGTGTGAGTCACTTCTTTGCATGGCTGAAAGCACTCAAAGATCAAATCAACCGCAACAGCGGAGAAGCGTTGGAGACGGGCGTCATCTCGTCAAATCTTTTGATCTCAAGGTTCTGAAAGTGTTACTGAACCATCTGTGGGGTCCAGCTATCGATTTTACGCCGACTGGTTTTACGCTCGACCGTGTGGAGGCCAATCTCTGTGCAATCTTTGGTCGCAAGAATACAATGGCCCTTTATTGGTGGAAGGCCTGTACACCATGCGCAAGTTGGCCACATAACCCAAGAGGTCAGCCCTGAGTAAAAGAAAGGCAACAGCACCACCTAGCCATACGCACTCATCGAGGTACGATTCCAGCCGGTCGCTGCGATGTACTTAATGTGGTGATCGATCCTCGCCTCCCACAACCCTTCTATAGAGTTTGTATGTACACCAGAAATTGGATCCAAGAAATTCTCCGTGTGGTTAACGCAACTATGCGAGTACTGCATAGTCCTCAATGTCCTGTTGTTCTGGAGGTTATGCTGCTTTCCCCCGCGTTCACATACGTTGGTAGCGAACATGTCTGATGTGCGTCCTGTAGAATTGTAATATAAAAGTATATCATAACATTTGTAATGTTATATACCCAGTGTGACGGGGTGTTGAATGGAGAGTCGCGCAGAGAGTGCTCTACTCGTTGCGGGCAGCAGGGTTGCCCTGTCTGCTCGAAGAGTTAAATTATCAATGAAACAGAAACCTCTTTAAACAGTTAAGTATTTGTTTTAGCAAGTACAAAAGGAAGTTCAGATCGCCATATGCAATCTGGATAGTTGCCTGCCATCCTTAGTGCGATGACGAGTAGAGGCCGAGGGGTGAGACAGTCGAGGATGCAGTCCGAAGACGAGCTCATTCCCTCTTTTGCCTCAGACACCGAGCATGGCTCTAGATTATAGGCATTAAAATAGAGGATAAAGAGTAATAAAACACACTATAGTGAGTTTCCTATTAGTGTTCTACGTTTTATTTTAACATTTCAAAGGAGATGAGCAAGCCCAACAACAATTTAGTGCGCTGACGTTCAGCAGTGAGCCAGCACAGTTCGCCTCGTGGAAGGACCGAGTTTTGCCCACCTCCGCTCAAGAGCAGTCAACGTCTGGTCGAAGATATTCAGGCCAAGAGAATGAAACCAAATTCGCTGCGAAGATTCTCTGGCGGGAAAGCCGACGGTAGCACCACCGACGATGATGCTCCCGAGAAGGAAAAAGAAAAGTACGTTTTGCAGATTGCCGTCGTGGATCAACAAGTGTCGTACATCATGGGTTTGCTGAGCTTGACGATGCCGGCATCCTACAAGTTTGACGGCAAGGTGCACCAGCCGGCCCATGCGATTTGGCAATATTGAAAGGCGTTACGGCCTCAACACACGCGGTTGGTGTTATCGGGTTGCTGCAGCAATTCAAACAAGTGGTGCATGCTGACTTCAAGAGTGTGAGTCACTTCTTTGCATGGCTGAAAGCACTCAAAGATCAAATCAACCGCAACAGCGGAGAAGCGTTGGAGACGGGCGTCATCTCGTCAAATCTTTTGATCTCAAGGTTCTGAAAGTGTTACTGAACCATCTGTGGGGTCCAGCTATCGATTTTACGCCGACTGGTTTTACGCTCGACCGTGTGGAGGCCAATCTCTGTGCAATCTTTGGTCGCAAGAATACAATGGCCCTTTATTGGTGGAAGGCCTGTACACCATGCGCAAGTTGGCCACATAACCCAAGAGGTCAGCCCTGAGTAAAAGAAAGGCAACAGCACCACCTAGCCCTGACATGCACTACAATCTCGGGTACATGAATTACCATTATTGTGCTGGGGTGCAACAATATCGGACCTCACAAAAAGGCCGATTGCCTGAAGGTTAATTTTAAAACACGTGGTCACAGGAGCACCATGCTTAGAAGAAGCGTGCTATTAAGAGTATACAAACTCTAAGTGAACAGCAGTTCACAAGTCCCTGGTCTTAAGGTAATTCACGGCTAGGATAGGATAGATTTTAGACTGTTTATATGTTAGGTTAATTAGGTAATTTGGCCTGCAATACAAATGACTAATTAACTATACTTTATATATATATATATATATTTACATATATATAAGTAGGTCAAATACTATTGGTTAGCTCACCGACATTCGATCAACGGGTTAGTAGTGTGTCCCACACCACCGACCAAACAGTATTCGCAAAGCGAATACTCTTGAAGTAAATCAACTTCCAGTGTCGGTACCCAATCTGGGGTACACCTCATGTAACCCCGTTGCATCCTCCTCCACTTAGATTGGAAATACTACCAACTAATGAGGACATAGAAAGAAAGTGTCGCTCTCTTTCCTCCTCATGTTGACATTTATCGACATGCCACGGTTGTGGCCTTGCGGCTTTCATTCAGCCTGTTGCGCGAGCAGAGCACGGACTGGTTTCCACATCCATTCAAAAATGCCCCGGAAGGCAAGCTCCCAAGGCGCTTCGGCGCATCCCAAGTCTTAGACCGCGAGGTCCAAGACTTCTAAGGCCAAGTTGAAAGGCAAGGCCAGGCCGCTCTCGGAAGCCCGCAAGGCGGCTTCTAAGGCAGCTAGTATGCCTTCAGCTACCGTGGTGGTTCAAGGAGGGAGCCCGCGACGCAGTCGCTCCTGCTCCTTGTCGCCAGATGATCAACCAAACCTTCGGTTCACTTACCGGGAGCACAGCTCAGGTGTGGAGTCTCTAGTCTTCGATGCCCTATGATTACGAGGTCTCAGTCCGATGAGAACACCACCTAGTTCACGAAAGATCTTGTTCCTTCGCACGACACTTCACCACAGGATTCTCCTTCAACATCGGAGGTCCCTGCAGGTGACTCCATGTCATCTGAGGCAAAATCAGCTTCAATAAGCTTGCCTACTAAGAGCCTGACCTTAGCAGAAGGTAAGGCTCGAGCCCAAGCTGCGAAAGCAGATTCCCGAAAGCGGGCTGAAGAACCCTCTATTGCGAAAGAGTATCGCGCACATTTCGACTCCGACAAGGATAAAGAGGAGGGGCATGCGCCCGTGCCCCGAGAAATCTTTAACGATTTCGGTGAGCAGCTAAAACGTTATCCAGCTGCTCAACAGCAAGGCGCTACTGAGGTAGCATCCTCTGTGCCTTTGAGCTGGTGTATCGTCGTGGGTATTACCCACCAAATGAAGAGACTGGATCTCCAATGTTCTTGGAGAAGTTCACCGCTCCTCGTGGTCTTAACCATTGGCGTACTTCTCGCGAAGTCTATGAGCTTGCCTTGGCTTAGAATGATCCACTCTTTGTCGAGAACAGTTAGTGTATGCTGCTTGCACCGCACCGAATTCCTTTAAATAAATTCACAAGTCTTCGGAAGAAACCGGAAGACCGTGGTGGGCTCTTCCCCGTGTGGGGCTACCCTTGGGTTCAGACCGCGAACACCACAACCCAGACCCAGGCAGAAGACCTGTTCTGGAGATTGGTTCCCTTAAAGAACTTCACAGTTCAGGAGTTGAAAGAAACTCCGAGAAGATCGTCTGCTGTCCTATGTCTTGGACTAGCGCGATCTTCGCATTGAGTTTGCCCATTTAATCGCTAATCGGCAACTCCACTACGTTATGGAGGGACTTAGACTTCAGTCTAAGTCCAGCGCTAAAGATGAGCGCGGGTGCGGTTCCGTCAACCCAGGGACCGTACACCGTAAGGCGGCTAAGAAGCCGCGGACTACTTACGCCCCGGCTGTTGCAGATCCCAAATCTCAACAGCTTTCGGGCAGTCAACCCGGAGCCGGTCTTCCGGCTCCCACGAGTTCTGTGACGAGGGATAACCCCGCCACTTCACAAGCAGCTGGCGCTTCCCAGAGCGCCGCCGCTCCTGGACGACCCGCTCCACATGATAGTGGAGCTCGCCGTTCCGGTCAAAGAGGGCAGGAGAAGCACTCGCACGCTTTTGAGTAGGAGGCTCTTTCTCAGCATCATACTCCTGAACCCTCATCATCAAGTCGGAACTATGTAAGGTCCCGCGTGCAAGACGAAGTCCGTCGACTTCGTCATTGCGTTTACTCGATCGAGGTTGCCCTAGGGATTTGATCTGGCGGTCAAGTTGCCGTCAAGATGGGAAATTCAGGGACCCTTGAGGTACTTCGTCAAGATGTGGACGCTCTCGATCCCGAGACCCGGGACCTCCATGGGCAGGTTGACCGCCGAGTTCCGCTTCCGCCCTAAAAAAAACTCTGTCGGGGCCTCGATGCTCGAAGCCATAAGGGGCATGGTCGGATGCCCTCTTATGAGCCACAGGGGTACTCGTACCGCTCGGCTTACGGGTATGGCTCTTACGCGAGTTCTTCCCATTCGGTACCGTAATACCCTTCGTATGACTCGTACCAGCCTGTGTAGCATTCATAGGCTTCGACACCGGCAGCTCCGGTTGTCCAGAGAACTCAGCCTCGTTTCGAAGAGGCGAACCCTTACGTTGGTCTTCCTCTGTCTAAGGAGAAAGACCCTACGTATCGTGGTACCGCTTAAGATGTCTCAGGTAGAACGTTGGGTGAGTCGCCATTGACTTAGGGAAGTCAATTACATAGGTGGCTCCATGCCGACCAAGGACCACGAGGGTCCAATGAAGTGATACATCAACTTGTTGCTCCCTACCGAGCTTACCACCTTTAGCGGTAGGTTCTTAGTGTCTAGTAGGACTAAGGCCCCTTTTCTAAACACAATTAAGTTTACTTTTCTTTTCTTGTCAGAATACTCCTTTTGGTTGTCTTGGGCTAACGCCATTGCGTCTCGAACTCTGCTGATCAACGTCGGTCTGTTATCTATAAGTGACGACAGCTGTCTTTTTAAAGTCTCTGGCTCGATGTGTACGACCTGGAAGGAAAAGGCTTTCCGAGCCTCTCCCCAGTTACGAAGGAGATATCGGTACCTCCCCGCAAGGTTAGCGGTACCTGGGGATGGTGTTACCTATTCAGTTAGAACAGGGTGAACCCCGTTAATGCGTGTACCGCACTGTTGAGTGCAAACTCAACCGCAGGCAGCTGGTCCGACCAGGCACGAAGTGCCTCCATACTTATGCTCCTTAGAGTATCTTCGAGCACGCGGTTGACGCGCTCGGGTTGACCATCCGTCTGTGGACGGTCCGCAGTCCCAGAAGCTGGGACAGGGTGTCCCCAAGTGCCCCTGTGAAGCGCGGGTCTCTATCCGAGACTATGGTCTCTGGCAGAACATGATAGCGAAACACGCTATATAGAAACAGCTGTGCAGCCTGTTTCCCTGTGACTTTGTCACGTACCGGAGAAAGACACTCCATCTTGCTCAAACGACAGACAAACACCAAAATACCGGTGTTTTCCCTGTCATCGGCCCGTAGGCCGAAGGCAAAGTCGAGACTCATTGACTTCCAGCAATCCGCTGGCATCCAGAAGGCTCTGCAGTGGAGCCGAGGCGTGGCCCGAAGACTTCACCCTCTGACGTGTTTAACATATCTTGACATAGTGTGTCACCAGCTTGTACATGCGGGGCCACCAGAATGTCCGATAGACCGCTTGATATGTCTTCTCTCGGCCAAGGTGGCCACTCATCGGCGCGTCATGCGCCTCCAGAAGTATGTCATACTTCAGATCCTCGTCGTTCGGAACGAGTACCCGAAGAGGTTCTCCTTGGTCTACTCTGTAGTGGAGTAACCCATCGGCTAGCTCATAGCGATGGAGCTGCGCCCGCTGTCGAGGCGTCAGCCTGTCGACTTTGGCGTCCTTGCCATCGGACAAGAACTGCGCCAGTGGTGTGTAGTTTTCGTCCTCTTGATACGCTAAGCGTATCCGATCGTACAGATCTGTCGTGACCCGACTGACATGAGCTAGCTCGTAGTCAGGTCGACTGACAAAGCTTCGGCAAGCACGTTGAGCTTGCCCGGCTTGTAGTCAACGCGGAAGTTGGATTCCGCGAAGAATGACAGCCACCTCGCCATCCGCTGTGACAGATGCGGCGCGTTGGTGGCAGTCCGCAAGGACGCGTGATCAGTATAGATCACAAAGGGCCTCGTGCCCAAAAGATGAACTCTAAACTTGACAAGAGTGTACTTCATTGCAAGTAGCTCCTTGTCATGAACGGGATAGTTCCGTTCGGCAACCTTCAGCTACCTGGACAGGAATGAGATGACGCGTTCGCGTCCTCCATCGTCATTCTGCAACAGCGCACAGCCTATTGCATAGTCAGAAGCGTCACAGACGACGCTAAATGACTTGTTCTCGTCCGGCAAGGCCAGGACTGGCGCTTGCTGTAAGTTCGCCTTGATGCTATCGAAAGCATCCTGGTGCTGTTGCTCCCAGACCCAGTCGGCATCTTTCTTTAAGAGATCCGACAAGGGTCGAGCTAGTTCAGCGTACCCCGCGCTGTACTTGTGAAGATAGTTGGCTAAGCCCAACCACTTCCGGAGGTCCTTCTGCGACCTCGGGGTCGGCCAAGCCGCTATGGCCTTGACCTTCCCTGGATCGGCGCGTACGCCGACCCTGCTGACAAAGCAGCCGAGGACTTTTATCTCCTCAGCTACAAAGACGCATTTGTCGATGTTGGCATAGAGCTTGTTAGCTCTCATGATCTCAAACTCGACGGAGGTGCTTCAGATGCACCTCCATAGCCGTCTGACCATCTTCGGCACGGCTATGGACGAATATATCGTCGACGTACGTCTGAGCGAACGTACGCAATGGTCTAAACAATTGTATGACCAAGCGATTGAACGTCGCTGGGGCATTCGACAGTCCTTGTGGCATTACCAGCCACTCCCAGAGCATCCCACTCGGGGTGCTCACTGCGGTGAGAGGAATGTCACTCTCCCGCATCAGGATCTGGTAGTACCCGTCTACCAGGTCCAGGGCACTGTACAGCGTACAGCCCAACATGTTGTTCAGCAACACATCCTTGCTAGGGATCGGCGTTTGTGCCGGTACCGTCGCATTGTTCAGCTTGTTGCAAGCGTGAACCAGACGCCACTTCCCGTTCGGTTTACGAACGCAGAAGGTTGGCGTCGAGTGCAGGGACTTCGATTCCCGCACCATGCCCGACTTCGCATTCTCGGCAAAGAAGGCATCTATGACCTCGCACTGCTCGCGAGGTAGAGACCACTGCCTCGTGACACAATACTTTGTGCCAGACACGAGGTCGGTCTCGCGCCGTACTCCCCGATCTGGCGGGAGTTAGGATGGTGGGTGTTTCGACACCACATCCGAGTATTCCTTCACAAGAGGATACACTGGATCCACCGGGTTCTTGAGGATATCATAACCCAAGCGCGTTGCACGCTGCTTCGTGAACCCCTCCAGGACATCCTCGTCCATTACGGAGGAAGAGTTCAAATCTTCAGGAGAGGTCTCCGGATTCAGAAGAGGTCTCCGGATTCAGGAACACCATCTCCGCGATATCTCCGGCCTTTAGCTCTGCCAGTAAATCCTTCATGGTCAGTTCCTCGAGGTTCAGCAGTGCTGACACCTCAGGCAGTGCCTCCAGATGGACAGCACCTGCCTTCACTTGACACCCGGGCACGCCGTCGAAGCCATGATGCATAGCTTCCACCGGCCGTGCCGGTGAGGTCTCAGACTCCGAGTATGGTACTTGGTTATCCACGCAGGAGGTGCTCAACGACATCTCCGCCCTCGTATTGGTCTTCTTGACCCCGCGAGGAACTACGTTACCCACGCCATAGCGCTCTAATTCTTCTTTTTGATCTCTTCAACCTTGCGTGGAACTGTGCAACCCACACCGGAGACGCCCGTAGAGCTCGTTTCAGCCGTCGCTGCCGCTTGGGGACCTATGTTACCCGCTTGTGGACCTATGTTACCCACACAGGAGACGCCTTCAGTGCTCTCCTCAGCAGCCTCTGCTGCTTGCTAACAAATGTTACCCGCCTGGTCAGTGCCGTCCGGCACCGCCACAGTAGAAGACCATACGGCGCGACGACTCTCAGCGTTGAGAATTGCCGTCGTAGCCATTCCGCACGCTTGGCAATGAGCCTTGGTCTCACGACCGGTTGCGAGGCTCATCGCAACACCTTCATTGGAGCCAGCTACTCCCAACACTTCTTCAGACGTGCCAGCGTCTTGGCGACCTTCTCTGGTGCCCCAATCTTCGACAGAGGTGGGAACATGACTCACAAATGCTTTGTCGGAGATTGCGGGCCGGTTAGCTCCAATGGCTTTGGCGTGCCAGTCGATCCCGGGCTCGTGCTTTTCGAGCCACGGCATGCCCAGGATCAAGTCGTGCTTGTCCATGACTAGGACGAGGAACGCCTCCATGCTGTCCAAGCCCTCGAGCTTTACAGCCAGGTCCATACGGACCCAGACACGTTAACCACCGTACCAGCGGCCAGCCATACCGAGTCCTCAGCCCTTCCTTCCCTCTCACGCAATGCGTCGGCGAATTTGTCGCTATACCGCCTAGTGCCGAGCAATGTTCGTCGACACCCCAGAATCGATTACGATTCGGAAGGGATCTCCACATCCCCGTACACTCGCGAGTGCCACAAGCAGTCCGCTTCTGCTCTATGTCTCTATTCTCGAAAGCGTCTAGGCTATCAGGGTAAACCTCAATGGTGTGCGCTGTCGACACTCCTACGATGGGGACTTAGATCTTCCCCAGCAGGGCGCCCCGCCCCTACTAGTGCCCCCAGTTCCCCTGGCGCTTGGGTCGTGGCTTCTGTCACGTGGGACTTCAATTGAGTTCGTTCGCGTTTTATCTAATCGAAAAGCAGTTCAGGCTTGCGACTGGTGCTGGAGCAGATTATAAAGCCCACCTAGCTGTCCCTGGCACAGCCACATTAACCAGCCCAAGGACAGGAGAGAGCTACCAAGTCAACACACGGGTAGGCAGTCTTGTGTTGATATTTTGGTTATTTTTGGTTTTATTATGTAAATTTGATGCAGATTTATACATGTACTGACTAACTTACTTTATTTAAAACAGACAAATACTTGTGAGTGTATATTCATGAATACGTGTCTGCTACCGTGCAGACATGTCATGTACGTCAGGAAAATGTGCAATTACGAAACCTTAGTGCCTTCTATGAGGTATTTCCCTACAAGGTGGATTGTGCACAGCTCGGAAAATAATATTGACGTCGGTGGCATTTCGAGAGGGGGTTTGAAGCAAGGTGCAAGTCCTCCCCTTTCCAAGGAACGTGCCATTTCCAGTTCAACAATATATTCAGACACCAAGGCAATAATGGAAAAGATTGTGGATCGAATGTCACTCCAGTCCTCACCTACGTTTCGTGTCGTTCTGGCGTGGCTTCATGATATCTATGAGGCCCTAAATTCGGGAAATGTGGTTGAATTTACTCAGCGAGAGCAAGTTACGTTTCCAGGTCTTTCTCAGGATGCATCTGTAGGTGGCGCAACTATTTCCCAGATGTATTTCGCAGACATTAGTCAGGATTTCAGCAACCGCGCGGAAAGACCCAAAACGTGGGCTACAATGGTGAACGCAACTTTGTGTTGCCCGACGGTGGTGCAGCGGCCAAAATGGAAGACGATAGGATTCCAAACCCAAACCAGACTTTTCAGCCGAGCCAAAAAAACAAACCCACAAAAGTACCAAAAGTAACCGAAATCGGTCAAATTGTGACCGAATCTGGCGAGTCATCGAAGGAGCAGTGTCACTTGGACCTTTCGCGACCGTCAAATAATCTGCGGCAAGACAAAAGCGCAGCGTAAGGAGGTGCAAGCACGGAAAGACAGGGAGAAGGCGCTAGAATTGGCAGAGAAGTACCGAAGAGGAAAAATCTTTAAATTTGCCACTGTCGCTGAGGTGGGAACTCTATTAGATGGAAACTACAGTCTGTTTGACGCCAAAAATATGGTAGATGCACTTCCATTTCCGAATGTCGAGGTGAATGAGCCGGTCGCGATGACATCTCTTGCTATTGAGCAAGATGTGACCGTGATCAAGGCCATTCCGCAGTTGCCTAAGGTGGGAGAGGCTATCAAAGATATCCGATTGGCTGGAGATAATGATCTAATCGCGCACTGGCCAGATTTCGGGTATGCTACGTTTGACCAACTTGATACGATGGCAAGAATCATAGAGGCGCGGGATCGGTTAGCGCTGGTAATGCGCACAGTTAAGTGGGTTCAGGGAGCGGGGTGGAACGTTTGTGACATCGGCGAGTCATTCGGAGATACAAACAGTATTTCAAAGGTAAGGCATCAACACAATCGATCATTGTCTAGTCGTATTAATTGTAATTATGTTAGGACATCGACAGAACGAACACTCAGTCTAGGTGGAAACGCTTAATCTAGCAACAAACAAAATACCCGGGGAGCTGGTTACTGGATATCAGCTGCCCCTTGACTTTCGCGATAACCTGTGGCTCCATACAACTTCAATTTTAGTATCAATGATGGTACTGAGCAATGAATATCCTGATGTGGGAGTTATCAACCCGAGCTTCCATGGGTTTGCTTCTCTGGAGCAAACGCGCCGAGTTGCTGGAGGGTTGGGTGCAAGCAATCCTCAGAACAAGCGTGTCATTGGGATATTTAATATTTCTGCTCACTGGGTGGCATTCCTGGTGGAAAGAACTAAAGCGGTGTGAAGTATGTTTGACCTGCCACAATGCGATACAAACTACACGATTATTGAAAAAACGGGGTGTCGTGTTATCGAGGACATCCTGCATGTGAAGGGCATACTGAAGTATCAGAAGGTTGATTGGTGTACACAACAAGATGGCAGTTCGTGTGGTGTTTCGTGTATTGCGGTTCTAGAAATGCTGCTGAGTGATGTGCGATGGGATAACTGTATCTACAATCTTGTGCCTTATCTGCGTACGCGATTCCTTCACAAGGCAATTGCCTTTGTGAGAAAGCAGACTGATGTCTTATGTTAACTTTAAGTTGTCAATACATGAGACTTTGACCTCAGGTGTTATTTTTGGTGTCACCGAAAATAAGCACGAAATTTACAAACACAGTTTCCTTCGCGAAAACACGAAGTTGAACGATTCTCAAATCTATAGTTGTAACGTAGAGACTGTTGCTTCGTAGTGTATTTCGCGCACATAAAAACGAGTCTAAAATATATTTACCCTAGATAATGGGTAATGATTACATTGTTTAATGATCACCAAAGCCGGTACACGCTTACCGTACTAAGTGAAACATTGTCCATCTAATTTTGGTCGCAGCAACATCGTCCCACTCGAATAACATGTATTGTTTTACTGTTACCCGCTCTTGTGTCAGCTATGCACTTAATTTCAAGAGAAAGCTAGCTTTACACCTCTCCCTCATTCAAGTCTGCGTCGCTCGGCTTTGGGATCAGCTCGTCCAGAAGTTTTTCTGTCTTTGCAATATCCTGAGAGTTTCACTCTCTGGGATGACAACTTTCACCTCGGGAGAGTACAGCAACTGGTACAACATCCTCATACGTAATGTCGAAGACGCTTGTCGTGGAGTTCTACCCCGTAACGCGGGCCACCCCGTTTCTCCATGCAAATACGCCCAACCCATTGGAGCCACGAAGACTCCACAGCGTACACTATCTGGCTGCTCGGGCCCTGTGATCACATTGCATTTTCCATCGAGGAAAATAGTTTTTATCTCCATACTTGCGTCGCCTCCAGTTATCCACCTTAGGACAACATACTTATTCGCTGCCGCAGCATTTCCTGGATGCGGCTGGCTACGAGGCCTGAGCTGTCAGTCATGATTCTCACGTTAAATAGAGATGAACACACCCCGAATGGGACTGACAATGGTTGGTAGTCTCGAGTTTCGCACGGAATTCGTTGTCAAGTGGATCATAGACCTTCTACAAATAGGACAAGCGTTAGCCCTGCTGATTTATAGATAAACATAACAAACATACCGCTTCCCTTACAACTAGCCATGTTGATCTGCTTTCTCCAGCTTTCGGCTTCTAATTCGCGCGTTTGAAGAAATGAAAGGCTGAGGTTCATCGGAAATAGTTTTGGTAATTTACTTGCACATCTCTGAAATTTTCATTATCAATGGAATGGTGCATAAGCACAGATTTAATATTAAAGATTGTATTGGTGGAACTCCCCTATTCAACCGGGCAAGAAGAGATAAGTCACGTATACATACCTGACAACGCACTGATTACGAAAAAATTGGATCGGGATGATTGTGAGGGAGTCTTGCACTACATGTGTGTTGCTCGGCACTCTCAATTTTCCAGACCGAAGCAACTCGATGTCAAGACAATTCCGATCGATCCTGCTGGTGTGGAAATTACGACAAGGTGCGCGTCGTACCAGCACTATTTTGGTAGTTTTAGGGGTTGTGGCCTTCACATTGTGGACTCAGAGCCATATTTCACCAGCAACTTCAGCGGCAAGGTTGCAAGTGAAGCCTACTACATCAAGTGTCTTGAAACCTGATACAACACAGTTAAAACTGAACGATCAAACAACGATTGACACGCCGCAGCAACTTGCTACTGAAATTCCATCACAGCCGATGTCAAGTTCACTGCACTCCAACACTCCTGAGCAAACTCCATTAAAACCAAACGTCCAACCACTGAGTGCTAAAATCCCTAAGCGATCAGTGACAAGTGTTCTGCACCCCAACACACCCGTGCAACCTCCACTAAACCCACAAGTGGCATTCGAAATCATATCTGGGAGCAAACAATTCCACGAGTACCAAGAAGTATTTCCCCAGTATGGTAAGACGGAGCCGGGTATGCACTATCGCATCGAAAACACTCGTTTACTGACTCAACCAGGCATGCGAGAGCGTGATTCCGTTCTAATCATCTGTGTGTTCAATGATGCTGATTCATGGGGAGAAAACCGCACTGTCACCGACTTCATCAATCTCATCAGTTCATTCAACTATCCGAAAGAGAAGATCTCTATTGCGCTCCTCACTTCGTCTCTCCAAGAGTTCAACAACGTGAAGACGCTTTATCAAAGCTATATTTTCAAATATCCTCGGCTTTCAGTGATCTTCCGCGATGATTTCGTGCAAAGTGGATTGACCCGTGACAACCGCCACGAAGTCCAACTTCAAGCCAATCGACGACGAATGATCGCAAGATATCGAAATTACGCTCTGATGTTGTCAATGGAGACGTGGCACCAACATGTACTATGGATCGATGCAGACGTCAAGATCATCCCACCACATTTGCTCCGAAAGATGGTTCTATCCGGTCTCGACATCTTGACACCTATTTGTTTCAGTAACTTCAAAGGTAGGTGGATCAACTACGACCAGAATGCATGGGTTGGTCAGCGTCTAGTTCGACCGACAAATCAAATTGGTGATGACTTCATGCCTGGTCCACTAAATGTCAAGCTCCTAGATGAGGTCGAAGATAAATCCAAGCCGTATGCTCCACTGGACTCGGTAGGAGCCACAATGCTGTATGTACGTGCAGATGTCCATCGTCAAGGTGTGATCTTTCCAATGCACTACATTATCGGTAGTGAATGGGGTCGAGAAGGCTACGATGGCATCGAGACAGAGGGTTTATGCTACACTGCACACTTTCTTGGTTTCAAGTGTTGGGGAATGGTAAACGAGAGCATTCAACATACAGATGAAATTTAAACAATATTCTTGCAAATTGAGACTGCTCTAAAATGATTGGTTACATTCGTACCACATCCAGCTGGGGGTAGATTTAACCCCTCAGGAGCGAAGCAAAAGAGTCGCGCCTGTGGGCCGAATTAACATGTATTGAAGGGAAAGGGTTACACTACTAAAACCAATATAAAATTTATCGTGTCCGATTACACAGCTCATGCAAACAAACAACCCTCAAACTGTTATCGTGTGACAGAGTCCTTTCAGTATCAGGTCCTACAAGGACACGATAGGGTGATTATCGTGTCTTTTTCGAACAAAGACGAGTTCGTGTGAGATATGGATCAGGCACAGGAGTGAAAGAGACATGGATATTTTTGTCGATTTTTAGAGAACGGATCCAGCTGGTGCTTGCACATCAATTCAATACCGAAACGAAGGCAAATACGTGCGCAAACAGAGCTCTTCCCCCAATCATTGATTGCTGACCGCGACAGGTCTACGAGGTGTCTTCCTGACTGGCTGTACTTCTCCCTCATCGTCTGCGCATTCACCGCCTTCCGCTGCTGTACACACCTGAATTTTGCGTTTCCCTCGACTTGGCTTGTTTGTCCCATTTCGCCAGCACTTGTGCCATATTTCAAAGCATGTACGAGCTTGGCCGTCAAATGCGTGCTTCACTTTGTTGCACAAATAGACCGGTGACGTTTTTGCTTCTCCTGTCTTCTTGTTGTAGGTTGTCAGGAAGCAAGTGCTGCATCGGAACGATGTGTTGCCTCCAGTAACTACATCCTTTAGCAGCGAGCACACCTCGTACGCTCGCTGTCGGCTCTTTTGGCTACCCTCCTTGTTGCCTTTTCTCTTGTCCTCCGTTTTGACTGGCATGTGCGTCGAAGATCCCGCCGAGCGCTGGTTCGACGGCGTCAAATTTTGGCCGCGTGTACGCTGAAGCGCGGTCCAGTCACATTCGCTGAGCTGGCATAGCTCCCGATGCAACTGCTTCAGAAAATCAATATGCGAAACCTTGGGCTTGTTTGCAGCTGTGCGAGCTCGGTTGTACACGATGAAAGCGTTGACAATTGGCAAGTCGACAAACCCAAGGAACAGGCTCGAATCGGACAGCTAGTTGGAGAGAGTAACTGTCGATGTTATGTACAATACATGATTAGAAGACCGAAGATCGTGTATTATACACGATAACTATCGCACCTTTGTAGCCGTAGCTGGTCATGGACATCAACGCCCCCCATGACCGTTTGATAATCTTTGAGGAATCTGGGGCATGCAACTTTTTCCTGTTGGCCACTCTTAGCCCGCCGGACAATGCGATCCAACTCCACACTCCCTCCAGCGCACAATAAGTATACTGGGCGGTTATCCCACCACTTCAGGACTTTTGTGTTTGGTACCAGCTTTGATTCTGCAAACGCAAACGTCCCGCGTACGATGAATGCTGGACGAGAGGCTTCTTTGCGTCGCCTTTTTTCCTTTTTCTCTCTTGGGAACAATCTGCTCGCTCAACCCGAGGCGGGAGATCATCACTGTGCCAATGCTGTAGAAACCCATAGTTAGTAGCTGCATTGAAAGAGGCACTGAAGCCTAAAATCGGTCGAATAAAATCAGCCGCTTCTGATAAAAGGACGTGTCCCCGAAAGCTGCTTTCAGATTGCGGATCACTGCCACTGGTCCTGTCTTTTCATCACGCACAGCAACACCGTCCACCGTTTCCGCTTTGCCTAAGTAGACTTCAAAGCTCTATTGTATACGTTTACAAAACATTCGATCTGTATTAGGCACGATAACCAACTTGGCATTTAAAAAAATGGAGTGTGTCTTCGGACACACTCCAAAACTCACCGAATGCAATACGCTGGCTGGGAGCAGCACAGTATGAACAACTTCGTTCCATATTTGTGTGGCTTGTCCTTGATATACACACGCATTCGGTTGAACGATGACGTTGATGGTAGGATGGCCTCGTCGAACGCCATGACAGGAGGGGGGTTATAGCCTGCTTGAAACGTCGCTTGCACAGCTCCGATAATCGGTCTGAGCTTCCAAGCTCTATCTGTCGCTGCACGGGGATCTGTGTTGTCGCTGAAGTGCAAATTGCGGGCGATATGCTTGAATCGATCACGCGTCATGAAACGTCCGAAGCAACCGCGAGGAATCGCGCCCTCATCGACCGTCTTCCAGTGATTGTACAGTTTCTCCTTGTTGGCGCCACCGTTCGTGCCGCCAGCAAATCGATAAAAATGCACAACTCTCTACCGGTGATAGCGGGAAGCTCCAGCAGCTTATTACGGATCTCGGCCTTCGTTTGTCGCTGGTACGTAGGTTTCTTTCTTCCACGAGCGACTTGACGACCGTACTAACCATCCACGCGCTCGTCCATGAAGTAGTCTTCACTAGCTTGGGCTATATCATCCCATAGCTGAGGTGCCATAAAGAAAACAGAGTACTTGCAGGGGTCGATGCCGCTGCAATTGCGTCCGCTGTGGGGCCATATTCACCGTCAAATAGCCCTGGAAAGTCTCTTAACATAGATTGTTGAGGCCGTGGCTCATACGGTCCCTCCATGTACGGAAACGGACTTTGATGTACCGAACATTCCCACCGCTTTGCGCCATGTCCTTCAGGGTCTCAACACTCTTCTTCTTGCTAAAGCCCTCCACCGTCATGCTATCAATACCACCAACGGCAGCAAACAGCCCTTCATCAAACTGCACGTCAGGAGTGCTAAAGGCCTCGTCATCAGAAGCCTCAGACACTGCAGCCTCATCCCACTCTTCTACATCACCACTGCTGAAGCCGTCATCGTTTTCACCGTCCGATTCAAGCGCAACAATGCTCTCCTTGTATTCTCCCGGCACGAGCACGTTGGCATCTGCAATACACACGAAAAATACAGGATAGTGACCAGTATCATGTATCCTTATTATTGTGTATAGGCACGATAAAACTCACCAAAGTCTCCAGCCTCTATACTGGCTAGATCGTCAACACTGCTGCAATCAGCGTCATCTCCCTCATCATTGCTACCTTCTAAAGTTACAGCGGCTTCGTGTGCACGCTGTCAGCTTCAGATTCGTCACTGAAGCCTGGTATATCCACTAGAAGTGGTAACGTTGGATTCACCTCCGCTGCCTCATCCGATTCTGCAGCGAATTCAGCGTCCAGGTTGCGTTGACTACGCACTTCGTCTCCCAAATCAGCATCTACAACGAACAGATCCCGCACAGAATGAGCGCCATCACCCAGTGACTTATCGTTTCGACGTCAACTTACCTCTGGGTAAATCGATCACACAAGGTTCAGGGTGGTTCGGAGGCTCCTGTGCAGTAAGCGTAGCGGATTGTTCTTGTTGGGGAGGGAATGCGACGTCTGCAATGGGTTCTGTGAATGTGGAAGATGTAACCACAGCAAGTGGTACACGACATAAACACGATGTTAGTTTGTATCGTACACGATAATCTCACGAAGCCCACCCACCCTGTGGTGCAGTATACGAAACCTCCCGCATTTCTCCATGGCCGTTGTTTTCCGCCTCAAGCCGCTCCAACTCCGCTAGATTTTAATCAACACAGTCAGAATCGAACACAACGCATACCCAGATCAAGATCAATACCCTTCTCGAGATTGTCCTGGTAGGCCATTAGCTCCTCTGATCCCACGAAGTAATCGACGCCGCGGACATCTTTCCTAGACTTCCCTGGACGCAAATACGTGTGCTCGGTCTCCAACTTGATAGGCCTCTTTGATGTCCACCCTTCTTGGCGTAGCTCCGCCCATCGGCGGCGATAACCTGACATCTCTCCCTTACAGCTCAAATTCTCGAATGACACGCAAATGGATGGGTTGCACAAAAAGCCTCTAATCCCTAATGACGGGAATTGTGCGCTTCTCTACAACCTTCTCGACTTTATATTTTGAAAATGCATCCATGCACACTGCGGGTAACGTTTATGTCCAATGACCACGTCTGTACTCCCCTCACATATCCCTACTTCACTGAAAAAATGGGAATTTGACAAAACTAGTATAGATCTCATCTTAAGTGACAAGATTAGTATAGCAAGATGGTGAACCTGCTAGAAAATGTTCGCCAGTACCGGTAGAGACGGTCCTACGGGTACTGGCGAACAAATTGCATCAAGTACACCGCTTTTGTCACTAATAAACAAACATTTCTAACTCGTTTCTAATTAGTTTCTATTGTGATCAGCGCACTCCGCTAGTACTGTAGTAAGTAATTGCGCCAACAAGGTTGAGCTGAAGTGTGCCGACTACAGTCCGGATACTAAAGGTTTTTTCTTGTCGTTTATGCTAGTCGTTTGTAAAGCGATTTTTCCCAGGAAACGCTTTGGAACTTGGTAACTTCTCACAATACCTTTACTTACTTATGACTTGAAGCATCGATCAGAACGTCGTCTACGTAGGTACCTTCAGGCACGTCCTTATGTTGTGGTTGGCTTGGCCACATCGCTTGCAATGGTACGTTCCTGCAGCTCCCCCCGTTTCAGTTTCACCTTTACTTCGTTTACGCTTTGTTGGCGGCCGTCCTAATGGTTTCTTGCTGGGAGGAGGTTTCGTTACGCCATCCGGTCTTTGTATTTCTTCGTGAAGTGGTAGGTTGATCGACTTACCGAGAAACGCTTCTGCGTATGATGACACTTGATAGTATGGAGCGAAGTGATTGAAGACTAGGTCAAGTTCTCCTCTTGATTTCAAGACGCTGATGAGATGTCTGCATGATATACAGTGTTGATCCATAAATCCACATGTACAATGGTTTTTGCTGATTGTCACCCGCCTTCCAACCTACATAGATGGCTGCTGATTATAGACGAAATAGACATCATCCGACGACGGGTCCACACGATATTTACCATGTCTGTGCTTTGCGATTCATAAACTTTCATAGCTGCTGGCGTCATTGATCTTCCCTCACTTTACCATTTCGCTGCCGCTTGACTATGTTTGTATGTGCGGGACATGATTCTGGAACAAATGGCTTTTATGAAGTCGAAAGGAGGCAACCCACGTAATCCTAGAGTTAACTGAGCACCGAAAACACTCTCGACAAAGTTCGATATTCTCCAACCGTAGAGCGGTTGCACTCCAATGTTTGCAAAGACACACCAGCGTTCAGGAGGTATATTCTTCAAATATGTCATGGCTTTGGAACCTAGTTCCTTTTCAATCCATGACAAACGGCTTTTGTACTCAGAATCCGTGTAACATCCCTGAAGCCCCCATACTAATACCTTGTGCTGCTCTTTCACGTTGGAATGTTCGTGAACAAAATTCCTGGCTATGTGAGCTGTACAATATTTCAAATTGAGTCCCCGAATATCTGCAACGGATAGTATCGCTTTGCTTCGATCACAAAAAATTGGTATTTCCATGATGTCGATAGGATGGCTATCCAGGATATCGAAAAACCAAGTATAACTAGGGATATCTTCCGACGGTACCAATGCGAATGCGATAGTCACGTTCAGCATGTTGCCGTCTCGACCAACAAGATGCATTTGTTGGCCTCCATAGTACTGACATTTCGAATAAGAGCAATCGATCCCTAAAACATGTTGATTGCAATTTAGCGACCAAACAGCAGATTGAACAATAACAATTGCCCGCAAAAATCTACCTTGATCGTCACGTTCCATAATTGCAGTTGAACCTGGATTCATTTTCCTAAATGCGTCAAAGTAAAGTTCAATCAGTTCATAGGACTTCTTTAACCCTTTGAGCGTTAAATCCATTACCATTCGTTTTGCTCGATACACATATCTTTCTTGGCCTACGAGAGAAATACCGTCACGTGATGACACCAACGCGATTAAAGCCGAAGCGGATAATGTGTTATCTGCATTCACAGCACTTACAAACGTCGGCAATTGAGCAATTTGTTTTGTAGTAGGCTTCGCTACCGACACACAGTCCATATGAGCTAAACACATTGAAGAAATAACCCACATTCCAGTACGGCGTTTGTATAATTGAACGAAAAATGGACATGAACCTCCATTTGCAGCTCCAGCGCAAACGATCCGACTGTCAACACCTCCACGCCTCTGTATCTTGACACTTTTCATCGTAGAAACCGCATAAGCTTGCACTTGATATAGAGCAAGCGTGGCAGAAGTAAAATGCATCCCATTTGTAATGGAGATAGGTTGGATTGATGACGGTAAAACACTCAAAACGCAATCTTCACCCGTCGAGAGCTATTGCCTGATTTAATGTCCACAAATTCACATTCCATCACATTTTCATCGTCAAAAGGGAAATTATCCAAATCTTCAATATTGAGAGAGGAGGTATTCTTATCACTCGTCCTTGGCGGTTTCAACAGCGGACCTGCAAGCGAATCCGACGTGTTTGGTACCTCCCTATTATTTCTACTGTAACATCAGGGCTGTTGACAATAATAGTATAGAACTGACATCAACCATCTGAGAAGCAACTACCAACTTGTTTAAAGATGCGCAAGTAAACCATCAACTACTCCGGCTAGACCAACTCGCGACATAGTCAAGGTCTTCTACATGAGTATTTCTATTCCGTATATACTATTTCTGTCGCAATGATGATTACCGTATACTGAAACTGGCGAGAAAATGTAGGAGTGAGATTAGGTGATACCTACTACTGGTACTGTCACGGATATTACTACTCTTGTCACTTAAGATTGGAATTATACTATTTTTGTCAAATTCCCCGGAAAAAATATATGCGGCTTTACAAAACTCAAGTATAAATTATTTATCGTGTATAATACAGGATAAGAAATTTGTCCAATCGTGTCTAATTCAAGGCTTCGCTCCCGAAGGGTTAAGACTGATTTATTTATAGTTAATTAGGTCATTTGGTCTGTAATACAAACTCCTAATTAACTATATTTTATCCTAATTATGCATATAAAAGGTAGGTGTAACGCTATTGGTTGGCCCTCAGCCACCGACCTACGTGGCAGTAGTGTGGTCCACACTTGGAGTGTGGTCCACACTTGGAGTGTGGTCCACACCACTCACAACAGAGTATCTAAAACGAATACTCACAGAAGTATATCTACTTCTAAAGGTGGTACCCTTTCTAGGGTACCCCTTCATGTAACCCCGTTACAACAATTCTGGGAGGCTTTATTACCGCGGTGACAAATGCCGCAGTTATCTTTCTAGGACACCCTCTATCCCTTTCTTCCCGCCCAGTTCCGAGTCTTACTGGTATTGTCCTTTGGAAGTATAAGTTCCACTCTTAATTCTCAGAGCAGCAACCCTACTCACAACGGGCGGCGAGGCTGCAAGAGGGGTCTACAACACCAGTATCTGAAACAAACTGAACGGGGTGTATGAAATGATAAAAAAGAAAGCCTGAGAAACGACGCACCACATAAAACAGGAACTACCAGCAGGTATAGCCACTTCACGCCAACAGGATACACCTCCCTGTCGATCCATACATACGCCATCCTGGTCGTACAAGCGACAAAGTCATATAAATGGCTGAATGTGCGCCGACTGTTTACGACTACGGTGCAGTAAACCAAAGCTGCCCTCAAGTGTCGAGAAGAATTAAACTTAAGACAATTTCCACAAGAAATGACGATTATACAGGCGCACTCATAGATCCGCGAAGCAAATTGCCGCCGGCAATTAATACAAAGGCCACAGATTGCGTTCTAGCAAGGTACCACGGTATATACAACATGTATAAGTCACGTATACATAAGGGTATCGGGATAATGACAATGCACTGATTACGAAAATTGGATCGGGATGATTGTGAGGGAGTCTTGCACTACATGTGTGTTGCTCGGCACTCTCAATTTTCCAGACCGAAGCAACTCGATGTCAAGACAATTCCGATCGATCCTGCCGATGTGGAAATTGCGACAAGGTGCGCGTCGTACCAGCACTATTTTGGTAGTTTTAGGGGTTGTGGCCTTCACATTGTGGACTCAGAGCCATATTTCACCAGCAACTTCAGCGGCAAGGTTGCAAGTGAAGCCTACTACATCAAGTGTCTTGAAACCTGATACAACACAGTTAAAACTGAACGATCAAACAACGATTGACACGCCGCAGCAACTTGCTACTGAAATTCCATCACAGCCGATGTCAAGTTCACTGCACTCCAACACTCCTGAGCAAACTCCATTAAAACCAAACGTCCAACCACTGAGTGCTAAAATCCCTAAGCGATCAGTGACAAGTGTTCTGCACCCCAACACACCCGTGCAACCTCCACTAAACCCACAAGTGGCATTCGAAATCATATCTGGGAGCAAACAATTCCACGAGTACCAAGAAGTATTTCCCCAGTATGGTAAGACGGAGCCGGGTATGCACTATCGCATCGAAAACACTCGTTTACTGACTCAACCAGGCATGCGAGAGCGTGATTCCGTTCTAATCATCTGTGTGTTCAATGATGCTGATTCATGGGGAGAAAACCGCACTGTCACCGACTTCTTCAATCTCATCAGTTCATTCAACTATCCGAAAGAGAAGATCTCTATTGCGCTCCTCACTTCGTCTCTCCAAGAGTTCAACAACGTGAAGACGCTTTATCAAAGCTATATTTTCAAATATCCTCGGCTTTCAGTGATCTTCCGCGATGATTTCGTGCAAAGTGGATTGACCCGTGACAACCGCCACGAAGTCCAACTTCAAGCCAATCGACGACGAATGATCGCAAGATATCGAAATTACGCTCTGATGTTGTCAATGGAGACGTGGCACCAACATGTACTATGGATCGATGCAGACGTCAAGATCATCCCACCACATTTGCTCCGAAAGATGGTTCTATCCGGTCTCGACATCTTGACACCTATTTGTTTCAGTAACTTCAAAGGTAGGTGGATCAACTACGACCAGAATGCATGGGTTGGTCAGCGTCTAGTTCGACCGACAAATCAAATTGGTGATGACTTCATGCCTGGTCCACTAAATGTCAAGCTCCTAGATGAGGTCGAAGATAAATCCAAGCCGTATGCTCCACTGGACTCGGTAGGAGCCACAATGCTGTATGTACGTGCAGATGTCCATCGTCAAGGTGTGATCTTTCCAATGCACTACATTATCGGTAGTGAATGGGGTCGAGAAGGCTACGATGGCATCGAGACAGAGGGTTTATGCTACACTGCACACTTTCTTGGTTTCAAGTGTTGGGGAATGGTAAACGAGAGCATTCAACATACAGATGAAATTTAAACAATATTCTTGCAAATTGAGACTGCTCTAAAATGATTGGTTACATTCGTACCACATCACGCTTGAGGGTAGATTTAACCCTTTCGCGAACAAAGGGCACATTTTGTGCCCTTTGGAGGTGTATCCACCTCAACCCCACGAAACAGCTCTGAAAGGGCTCAAAATTCGCCTTTTGACAGAAGTTCAACATGTGACACGTCTCCCCCTGTCTCGTGACCAGCCACCTACCCCCACTTTATTAACGGCAAATCATATTGCCGTACATCTGGTAATGTTACGCGGTGTGGTCAACACCAATGAAATATATTCCACTAAGTACGTAATACATAGCGATCGCGTCAACAAACCAGCTCAAGTAACGTGACGCAGAACACGTGGAGCTCGGGTTCGAGGGTTCGTCTCGACTCTAGCATCATAATTTGCATATTCAAACGAAGACATTCTACTGGATACGTTCAGGACCACTCAAGGATGCGCAGCGCCTTCTCGTTCGATGATGACAAGCATTTAGTTCAGTTTGCTCGCGAATACGCAGAAGCTGGGACCCTTATCTGCTGGAGTGATGTCGAAGGTCGAATGCGTCATACGGGGCACCCTGCAGCAGCCCTGCAGCAGCGACTAAGGACATTGATGAGGACCTGGGGAACTAATGTCCGCCATTTCCCTCCTAATTTCTACACCACAGTCCGCCGTCCCCGGGGTAGACCTCCAGCCATCTTACAGCGTCTTCGGGATGTGCGCATGGAGCACCAACCTACTGCACGAAGACCCCCTCCACCTCATGTGGCAGAACCAGCTGCCACTTTCCAGTCGTGTACCCTTCCAAGAGCACCGCGTCTAGTCCAGGTCCGACCAAGAGTCATACACCGGTCCAGCCATCACCATCGATTCGAGGGAAATTAACTGCGCTGCAGCTGCCAACGAATTCTGCAGTCGGCGATAATGCAAGAGAGAGCATTGTCTCGACGCACGCAAATCGGCTTGTGAGAGGGATCATTGCAACCATCGATCGTCAAAAATTTGACAGGTCCAACTGTTAGTAATTTATATAACGAGTACAATATGATATTATCGTCTTTGAGAGGTATTACCTGTTACAGGAATCTTTTCCATACTGAATTCCATATAAATACACATTTTCATAGTCAAGCTATAGCCGGCTAGCGCTTCATGCACCCGCGCACGCCTCCAGGACCGCCATCACGGCTGCGCATGCGTTACATTTCAACAGGGATCCGTAATTTACGCGGTATCTTGCAGATCTGCCAAACTCTACGTAAACATAGCCACAAGATTATTGTCCAATAAGAGACGCGAGTCGTCGGAGACGATCTATCCATCAGCCAATGAGGAATTTTGCCAAAGTTCGCAAAACATGGCCATTCACGTCTCTAACCTAAGCAAACTGTCCCTTTTAAAAAGGGCAGCAGTACCGTAGTTTGTCAAAGGGCACAGAATTCGCCCTTTGATGGCTTAACATACTAATCTTGTATAGTATACTTAATCGCTCTTAAAAGTCGGCGTTCGCGAAAGGGTTAAGACTGATTTATTTATAGTTAATTAGGTCATTTGGTTGAATATGATCATCTATCCGACTATACTACTAATTTGTATAGAGCTTAACAGCCAATAAGATATCCCATCAGTAGTTTAATCCAATCAGATCACATGATTACCATAATTTTATCCAATAGGATGAGGATATTAAACCAGGTCCTGTAGGCCAGCCGTTCCGACGTATCAGGTCGGAACGGCGGTCAAAATATGTATATGTCTAGCCAAAAAGCAAGTGAATAACGTATCACTCACAAATCTGCCATTTATCCGACCGATAGCATGGGATTAGAAGAGTTGGTGCCTGGAAACACCAAGCGTGCGAAGGCAACCGCTGTGGGGTCTTTCGTGAAGTTTTTGAAAACTGAGGGTGTGACAGAAGAGTATGTGCGTGTTTGTATTGAGCGTGATGGGAGTGGAAAGTGTTTTGTGTCTGTAATGGACAAGTTCGGAATGTATCTAGCATTTTATGAGGGCAAAAAAGGAAAGCCACTGGCCCGAAACACTGCGATGCAGTACTATCGGCAGGCTATACTGTGGCTCCTCGACCAGTTCTCTCAGCACCGGGCTGCGTTAGAAGCTCGTCTGCTCAAAATGGGAAAGACGTTAGATAACTTTTGCTTGAAGCGTGACGGCGGTGGCTTCATAAGCACAGCACCACCATGTTCAAAGGCTGACTTGAAGAAGATGCTTGTGTATTTGTATGTTAACGCGAGCTGCTCAAGCGACTACCAAGATGCTGCGCCAATTTGCCTGCTGTGGTGCCTATTCGGTAGAGCCTCGGGCCTCGCCCTCCCCCGCAAGCCCAACATCTCCATAGACGCCGGCAATGTGCTCTTCGTACGCTTCATTCGGATGAAGACATCCGAAGAGCAAGGGCTGTCACTGTTCCCTGGAACGGAGTTTGAGACCTGTCCGATGCTCGCCATGGCGCTGGCGATGCTAATGCAGACCGCCCCATCAACGGACGTCATCGACAGCCTGCCCGAAATGCAAGACCAAGCTGCAATCACTCTCTCTCCGGACGTCCCGCTCCTGGATATTCTCGACCACCCTGTTGACACAACTGGACTTGGCGCACCGTCCGCTGCTGGTGTGGAGAAGACGCCCATCGTCTACTCACATGTGAACCGCGTACTCGACCGCATAGCTGCGGTTTCTGGCGTCACAGCTGCACTGACATCCCATTCCTTTCGACGCGGGGGGGCACAACACGCCAATGGTAGCGGCAAACTGGATCTTCGACAGAGGCGCCTGGAACATGAGCACAACGAACAAGGGCTTCAACTATATCTTCAACACCAGCAAAGAAGATCACATGGTTAGCAAGATACTCAGTGGACATGACACCAGCACAAACGTAGCAATCCAGGACTTGCGTTCGTTCGACTCGCAAACAAGGAGCACGATTTCCAGCTTCCAGCACCACCTGTTCAGCACATGCCACGATCTACAAGCAGCACAGCACAACGTTAACCAAGCTGTCCTTGATGTGCTTACCTCGACTGTGATCCGCCACTACCCACTGCTGAAACGCCTGAACGCTGAAGCACCTGCGATCAAGCGCATCGAAGCTTGTACCGCTGAAGCCGGATGCTCGCTCGTTGAATTACTTGCATGGTCGTCACATCTCGCGAACCCAGGGCTACCCTGTGAAGACAGCAAGCCATCAAGCGCGCACCAGACATCCGAGAAGTCATTGACACGAAGCACAGAACAAAAGGTCATCGATCACCAAGCTGCTGTCATTAATCACTTTATCGAGCATGTGAAGCTGCAGGATGCTCGCATGGATGCACTGGAAGCTAAGATGAACGGCCCTAGAAAAGGGACACACAACCGGCAAAAATCGGAAACTAGCCAATGCGATGTCAGTCAAGCTAAGAAGAAGCAGCGCAGATCAGCAGTGACTCACCTTCGTGCGACTTTGTACGGTTGGTACGCTCAAGAGCCACCACTGTGGCGGGCACCCATCTCGAAGCAGCAGAAGTCCGACGCAAAGCAGCTTGTCGCCTACATGAAGCTGTTCTTGGATGACGGCTTCATACTTGACACCACAGAAGCCAGCTATCGCGATCAGGTGCTGTCCCTCGGAACCCGCGCTGAGAAGTCCGTCTTGATGTTTTTTGAAGAGCACAACATCACCTCACGTGGATCTGGCGCTGTCCTGAAACACCTACGTACTCTTCACCGTGCTGGCGCACTCAACACCAAAATTGAGCGCCATGAACAGCTACTCCAGACGCCAGCTATCCAAGACCCTGCTCCAGGTTATACACAGAATATCCTCGAGCAGACTTAAGAATAAATATGACTTACGAAGCTTAACATGCGTCAATACAACCACACACGCTATCACACTCACATATACACAAGCAGGGTCCACTTACTGCGTCACACAAACGGCTCAATCGCTGCGACATACATACACAGAAAAGTAAGCACAAATAAACCTTAGGTGGGAATTGAACCCACGACCGTCCCTTTCGGGGGCTCTTCCGCTGAGCTACTAAGGTGGGGGGGTAAGCACAACTCAAAGCAGGGTACTTATCTGGAGGCCCGAGGGGGAATTAACCTCCACAGTTCTTCGTGAAGGCGGCAACCCTGCTAGCCGCACCGCGTTCGGCACGGCCCCCTCAATACACCCTCCTCTGGGTGGTCACTCGGGCACTGACCGCGTCTGACTGGACACCCACAACTGAATACCAATCATTTTTGTTTTCGTAATTACCTTTTTACGACGAGTTTTTACATTACATCTTACTTTTTGTATACTATAAGTTTATCTACATCTGGTCGGAGAGGTCGGAGATCGGATAGATTTTGGTATGGCCTGTAATACAAATTACTAATTAACTATTATTTGTTCTATATATGCATACAAAAGTAGGCCAAACACTATTGGTTGGCCCTCAGCCACCCGACCTACGTGGCAGTGGTGTGGTCCACACCACCCACGACAAAGTATTCACAAAACGAATACTCTCAGAAGTATATCTACTTCTAGAGGCGGTACCCTATCTGTGGTACCCCTCACGTAACCCCGTTACACTATAACAGCTAATCATTTTCCACCCCCTTTACGCTACCCAGAGACTAGTGAAACAGTATGCTATCGGAGTGGTTTAAGCTCCCTAGACTCACGTGGGTACCTGGGTATTGAATATAATCAACTGCCTGTATGCACAACCAAAAATTGTAAGTGCACACCAAAGGTAAAAGAGGATCTGCACAGAACCGTTCACGATGTTCAGCACAAGACAAAGTTGTATTATACACGGTATAGTTGTTCTTCAGGTTGTACATTCACTATCATTGCTGATTCTTATCTTTCATCATCGAAAGAGGTACTGTTAGGTTTCCTTTACTTTTTAACTTATCAGTTCTGTATTTCGTTATCGTTTGTTTGATCTGGTGTACGACAGCATGCTTACAACCAAAGAACTGGCTGGTGCAACAGACAACATTACACGTCGCCGGCAGAAACGATATTACAACTTACTAGTTTTTGCTGCTTCAGAAATTGAAAACGTAAAGCTGCAAACACTGCTTACAGTCCATCTCTCCTTCAGTCGGTAGAGCAGTGTATGACTAAGCATGCATATCTTGACAGCAAAACTCTTACACAAATCTCAACATCTTCTGATGTGAGATTCTCTCTAAAAACAAAAATCTCTAACGCGGAAGCGCTACCCAATCGTGGAGCTCAAAGTTCTATATTGACAATGGTCAATTCATCAAATGAGACTTCTTCGATCACTTCCGCGATACCAATATCGGTACCCGTCCAGAGTTAAAATCTAGCTCGTCCATCCCAACTCTGTATGAAATTCTGGATCTGGCAACGTTAGACGCTCGGTTAGATTACGTGCAAGTTTTCGCAAAGGAACCCGTGGAAAATAGCAAAGAATCATGGGAATGTACCGTCAAATGAGTTCAACTGGAAATATGGACTTGAAAAACTCCGATGTTGGCTTAAGAGTGAACGTCTCAGGCGCACAGAGTTAATGTAACAGGATTGGTCAATAATTATGATAGCCTAGGAAATACTTAAAGTTAGTAAGGTATAGACAATAAAGAAAAACAGATGTAGAGCGGTTGTGGAAGCTTCTAGAAGCTTCCATCCGCTTGAACTGTGGGGTGGCACTTTGCTTTCTGCACGCTCTCCCCAAGAAGCTCTTCACCTTTGAAATAGTTAAAGCCATTTGAAAGCAATAAAACGACCAATCAAGCAGTGGCTGTCACACATCTTTCTCAGGAAATTCCAAATCGTCGACAGCAACATCAAAGCGCTGTTAGGTCACAAGATCCGCATGTCCAAGTTGCAACAAACGCAAGCGAGGATGTGGAGTAAACAGCACAAATCCGAACTGAGATTATCGCATCAAAGCCCACATGCAAACTATTACCAGTTACTTCATATCAGAATAAACTGTCTGACACGTACAACAATGCAGGTTTAGCAGAGTAAAATCGCTTAAAATATAATGGTAAACAAACTGGCGCTTCATGTCACGTTCACTTGCTACGTTCTCAGATCGCTCTTCGATTTCAGGTCTGTACTGGTCGCAACTAACACGTTCTTTATAACAAAATCTGATTGGTCGGGGTCCCAGGATAGCAATCAGGATATGGTGACTTTTGGAGGATTTTGGAGGAATCTGATGCGATTTGGTCCCATGACAATCCGGACATTGCCGGTCAAGCCCCCCCCCTTCCGGTAGTAGTGGCTCTAATTTTTATGTATAGATTTTTGCCATAACTTCGTCTCCATGAGGATTACTACCTTCATCTAAAATATAAAACCCAACCGCTGAAATGTTAAAATTGATATTTAACTGCATTACGTGCTACATCGGCACACTTGGGGTCGTGGTGAGGCTCCCTGTAACGGGGTTACATGAAAGGGGTACCCTAGAAAGGGTACCGCCTTTAGAAGCAGATATACTTCTGTGGGTATTTGTTTTAATATTCTGTTGGAGTGGTGTGGACCACACTACTGCCACGTAGGTTCGGTGGCTGAGGGCCAACCAATAGCATTAAACCTACCTTTTATATGCATAATTAGGTTAAAGTATAGTTAATTAGGAGTTTGTATTACAGGCCAAATGAACCTAATTAACTATAAATAAATCAGTCTAAAATCTACTCTAAACTGGCTATTAAGTCCCCTCGGACCAGGGACTAGTGAACTGCCGTTCACTTAGAGTTTGTATACTCTTAATAGCACGCTTCCTCAAGCAAGGTGCTCGTGTGACCCCGTCACAAATTCACTATAATTTAACCTTGATATGCATATAGAAGGTAGGTCAAATGCTATTGGTTGGCCCTCAGCCACCAGACCTACGTGGCAGTAGTGTGGGCCACACCACCCACGAGTCAGTATCTAAAACGAATACTCACAGAAATATATCTACTTCTAGAGGCGATACCCTTTCTAGGGTACCCCTTCATGTAACCCCGTTACATAATTGGTAGAAAGTAGTGCTGTCAACGTTTAGGGGTCCAAACCTTTAGAACTCCCTAAACCCCTAACCTCGAACTTGAGGTTGACAACGTTGTAAACTGCCGAGGTTTAGCTTGTCATAGTTAAAGTATGCGAATACAAATACTTAGTATAGTCACGATGGGCACAGTGTACCAGCCACGGCTTCTAGTAAACCTTGTCAGATCCAAGTTGAAGCCACAAATGAGCGAACCCCGACCGCCAGGTCTTTCAAGCCCCTTTGACCATCGTCGTGACCAGTGGAACTACGTACAAGTATCCGACAATCCTCTTGGCTGTGTGGGCTACAGTCAACAGCACACACCTGCCAGAACAATCTCCATCACAAGCCACAGAACGCCACTATCCAACTCTGTAGGTACCCACCTCAATTCGACGGGTAGAACGCGCTCGGAGCGCCAAGATACACCACAACGGGTCTTTAGCCCTTCTTCCCAGGTTTCGTCGACAAACAATCGGAAACAAGGTCGCCAGCCAAGTGCAAAACGTAGAGGAACACCAGCTTCAGTTGGGCGAAGTACCAGTCGGAAATCGACAAGTAAACGAAGTAGAAGGAAAGGATCTCCTTCGCCAAGAGCTTCACCGGGGCATGGACATCCCCACAACTATCTGAGCAAGCCACCTCCTCATCTGTTTAATACCAAACGCCAACACAGACCTGAAATCTGGCAGTTTGTTAAACTTGCAGCAAAACCTGAGTTCTGGTACTTAGCACCAAACTTCCTGAACGAACATGCTGAGTTTGCCTACTGTACCAAATGTAGCGTGAAGATTCCGTTCAAGACATCAAACCACCAAGTTGTCCCACATATGGAACGGTTTCACCCAAATGATCTGGGCACTAGCCGTCCGATTGAGAGGAATTTAACTGCTGAGTTTGCCGATACCGTCGGCAACATCCGCGAAATCACCAAAGAGGAGCAAGAGCAAGTGAACAGGTTGCTAGCGCGGTGGATTTCGGCGCATTTTCGTCCACTTTTGCTGGTTGAAGACAAAGGATTCATCGAGTTTGTGACGTACATAACTCAAACACTTGGATGTGTTAATGTGCCTCTACCCAAGCGTACTCAACTGCGCCGGTGTATTATAATTTTCGCGAACGAGCTTCGAGAGTACATACAAGGTATGATCAGTGAATCATGTGACTACTACTCGATTACAGCTGACATCTGGACTGCTCCAAATAGTCGTAGCTACATCGCATTTACCATTCATTACGTTGATGAAGACTTCAATCCGAGAAACTGGACACTGGAAGTAAAGGAAATTCCAGGTAGCATACGGGAAAGCTAATTGCTGAATATCTTGACATCATTATGGACGACTGGAAACTTGACAAGGGCAAATGCACACGTCTAGTTCGGGATTCTGGACGCAACATGGTTTCTGCTGGAAAAATACTTGGGGTGGAACATCTCTCCTGTCTTGCACATGATATACATCTTGTTGTTGCTGGAGCCCTGTCAAAAGACAAAAACACTATCCTTACGGAAGAAGCAGCGCGGTGGGACTCGTTTGAATATGAAGTCGAAGAGTCTGTGAACGAGGAAGACGATAATTTATCCACGGCAGAGCGGGAAGAAGTGGAGAAGCTCCGTAAACGTGCGTCAAAGAAAATGGATAAATATCTGAAAGAAACGTTGACAAACTTGCAAAAGGGGGAGATGGAATCTATTCGAGACGTCGTGCAAAAGTTTCTGTCTCTGTCGGTGTACTTTCGTAAATCTTCTAAAGGCCACAACCGGCTTGAGAGGATTCAGACCCAGAATCTGGATATCCCCATACAAAACGCCCTTGGTATGATCATTGATTGTCCCACGTGCTGGAATAGCTGTTTATTGATGTTGCAGCGCTGTATCAAGTTGGAAAAGGCCCTAAATGGTTTTTTCGAGTATTTGGGTACTGTACGTGGACAAAATGAGTTTACTGATGTGCACTCCAAGCTCACTATGCCCTACCACAAGGATATCTTGACGGTCAAGTGCCTCTGCACACTGCTGAGGCCATTCACGGAAGTCTCGAAGCAACTAAGCGGGCAAATGTATCCAATGCTACCGCTTGTTTTACCGTCTCTGTGTGGTCTAGAGAAAACGTTGAGAAACCGGTGGATTTTCGATAAAGTTATTCACCGATTCCGAAAGGAAAGCTATACAAATGAAACACGAGTGGAGATGCAGCAGTGTCGAGAAACATTGCTTTCCTTGTTTATCAAACGCTTCAAAGACCGAATGATAAGCGAGCCAAAGTGGGTAGCGTTTTTGGATCCGAGAATCGCTGGACAGATTCCTCATTTAAGGGACGACGAGCGCCAAGAAGCCATGGATGATCTGGTTGTAGCTACAGCTGAACTAGCAGGTGATCACTCACCAGTTTTTCCAGGCGAAACTCAGGCCAGTGACGATGACGATGGCGACTCATAAACCAATTGCTCTACGGACGCAAACGTCGCGTCAGTTCCAACCACAACACTACACCGATTGTGGCTAAATGTCGTCGAGAGCTTAAGCGCTACCTAGCTGAAGTTGCTACTGATTCAGACGGCAGTGATGAATCTGAGCCAATTATGAACCCGTTCGACTGGTGGAAAGGGAACCAGCACAAATATCGGAATCTAAGCCGGGTGGCTCGAAAGTGGCTGGGTACTGTTGCCACGAGTGTAGCGTCCGAGAGAGCGTTTTCGACGAGTGGGAATGTTGTTACCGCAAAGCGTTGCTCACTTGCACCAGACTTAGTGAGAGATCTTGTGTTTGTAGCTGAGAATGCACGCCGGGCGGAACATTACTCCGAATCAGTTTGATGTACATATTGATTGATAAACGTGTTCATATATCTCTTAAAATCTGCTTTCATTTGTACCGATACTTACAGACTGAGACGTCTTTCACTTGGAATTTAACTGCAATATAATCTGTATCTGTTGATCGAGCAACTATCGTCTGAAGTTAAACACAGTATCATCGGTGGTCGGATATCGATTGAAGTAGATTCACCTACATGGGCAGCAACAACTGCGCAACTCTGTTGGTCTTCTCGCTCGTGTGGTCGGCCCTATGGTTCCTATGGTTCTTGAATTTCTAGCACAGTTTCTATCACGCGAGCTCCTTCTTCTCCAGGCGCAGCTCGTTTGCGCTAACACAGCAGAGCAAGTTCTTGCCCATCTGGATGTGTGTGTGGCCCTTCATTTTGGTGCTCGTAGCTTTACCACAGGCCACGAAGATATTCTGCTCGGCACACCACCGGCGCAGAACCAGGTTAGCTACGTTCTTCTGCTTCAGTTCGTACTCTTCCTTCTCCGACGACTGATGCTCGTCAAGCAAGTAAATCACTCTCGTCACCTTGTAGTCAACCGCCTTGTTGTCAGCTTCCGCAATCTTATCCTTCAGCTAGCCTTTGTTGTCACAGGAGTGAGTCTTGGCAGAGGTGAGACACAGAAGTTACCCCTGTGAGCAGACTTTCATCGCCACAATTGGTTCCTTTCTTGGGCTTGACGCTGTCAGCAGGAGATGGGAGGGGTGACGTCCTATCCGAAGGGTAGTTGGTCGCCGGTAGAGTTCATTTGTCGCGTTCGTTTGCATCTCGCGTCCGGAAGGAGAGAAGTGAAGGTGACAAACTTGTCTTATAGGTGTGTAACACATAAAAACTAAACCTCGAGGTTTGAGATCGGCGTTAAAGTTTCATAAACAAACTCTTCGAGGTTCCGAGGTTTAGCTAAACGTTGACAGCACTAGTAGAAAGACATCACTTTCTACCAAAAGGCATTCTTCATATGAAGCCTTGGTGTGATCTCACTAACAGACGACATGTCTGTTAAGGTTACGTGTAACCCTGTTACGCACATTATCAATCTAATCATACGATCCAAAAACTTGTTTCTACAAGCTTTGACAATCTGACGCAATCAGCTACTTTGGATGCAGGTGCAAGTTACAGAAAACCGCTGAAATCATTTTTGTCGAAACGTTGCACAAATAACCATATTATTCGTATGTTTTTTAAGTGCAACTGTCTAACGACGATAATTGTACTTTCGTTCGTACCTCAGCGATAATTTTAACGTCCTCCATGTATGATTATGTAGCTAATCCAACTTGAAACACACGAATTGACTTATTTAATCTACTGATCACATGGTGTTACGAGAATAGTGTATATTCATACGTTTCCGAAATTGCAAGTTCCCAGAAAACTTTACTTCCTGTTGTATTAAACAGTAAGAAGTTCTACAAAAGAGATGCTGTCAACATGATGTTCAGGGCAGGAAATAGAATATAATATGTACAGCAGACTTCACTCATCCATAATACAGTTTGTTTGTCGTCAGGTTCAACTCTAATAACTGCGAGTTGATTAGAAAGAAGCAGGTTTCGTGAAACCTGTTTCTATCTATCATTTCAAAGGATCACAGGTACATATATAAATATCAAGTAGTGCCCGCCCTCTTTCCGCTAGAAGTGTTTACCTTACATAATTGATGTCTTTCGTATAACCAATGTTACTTGTTCTCCGATAGGCATTGCCTAAATTGGAATCTGCACAAGAACGCCAATGAATTTATTTATTCTAAGGTAGACCGACTAAGACTATATCTTTTAACTATTCGATCTGTTTCTTTCAACGTGTCTGAGTAATACTTGAATCAACGCCAAAGTTATCACAACACTAACACCGTCATTTTTACGTGTTAGACTTTATAGATTGGGAAGAAAATGCGCTAGCAGATTTTATTGAAAACTTAACTAACAACATACGGGGATGAACCAGGGAAGCTATGCGTTTCGAAATTTTTATCCATAGCAAAAGTCGGCAACGATTCTGCTATTCACCGGGTCCATTGTTTAAGCCACGTTAAAAGCTTTTTGCATTTGGGTCCCAGTACGGTCCACTAAAGGGACCGTCATCGGTATTGTCATTGTTACCGAAGTTGTACGTTTCTGGTGCCGGAGTAGTGGATCCAACAAGCCAATCCCAGAACCCCAGACGACGCTCTTGTCTACCTTGAGACTCTTGCTTGGGAAGTGGTGTGCCACCATTTTCGGCTCGCAGTTTTGTTGCTGACACAGGACTTGCTCCCTGAACCTCCACTAATGAAGTCACACTGAACACGGTCATAGCACCGACAGCAAGTACGAAAGCGCAGCGCATTGATGAGAGGGGATTTCGAGGGTGTGAATTGGTGAAAATTGTAGAATGAGGTCCAACTTTTCTCGTAGAATAAAGACAATGTGCGATGCAAACTCTGAGCATTGGAAGATGCCCATCTGGATGTCGCAATAACGTCGCCATATTGGTAACGTACCGTAAACCCGCTGAATGCAACAGTTGTTAATATCCCAGTCTTATACATAGAGGGCATTGGGATTTTTCTACATGGGAAAAAGGTTAATTATTGTCCATTTGGACTTAAAAATATAATGGTGGGTCATTCATACATTTTCCCTGTCGACAGCTGATTGATATTCACGAATTAAATTTCGCCTGTGGTACTGTACAGTAATAATTGGCTATTTAATAGCATAGAGTAAGTTTTAGACAGTTGATATTATCAACTGTATTATAAATATTATTTGTCGTTAATTAGTATTGATAATTTGGCTTAATTTCTTCCTATATAAATCTGGTCGCATCTCATTGGGTCTCTCGGCCACTCGACCTACATGTCAGAGATGTGTTCCACACCCCTGGCCAAAGAGTATTCCTTACGTGGACACTCTGAAGTACATCTACACCAATGCCTGCCGTTATTCAAAAACTCGACATTCAAACTCAAATAGTGCGAAATGAAAATCAAAAAACCTGTTGTAATTTATGCCTTCATAAAGTCTAGTGACTGTGACAACTGATATTAAAATTTTATGTGCCTATTTCCATGTCGTCGTAGCGGAGAGCGCGCTGGTGATGTGGCAACGAGTGGCAAAATACTCTGTTACAGAGCTCTGGTGTCACAATTTCAACAAAGAGAGGATCAGCAGCAAGTTTAAGATACTTGGCTCGATGCTCTGTAATCGTAGTTCCATCCGGTACACGCAGTATTGCAGGGCGTTGGCGCGCAAGAAATCGCTTGATGGCACTTTTATAAACAGAGAACACGTTCTCAATAGGATTCAGCATTGGGGAGTACGGCCCCAATTTCAGTACCTCAGCATCTTCGAACTCTTCCTCGTCGAAGACATCTTCGGCATCAGTGTGGCACGGTGCAATGTCGAGCACTACCACCACCTCATCCAATGGCATTGTCGTGCTGATGTGGCGCAAGAAGCGCCGAATAAACTCATTCGCAAGGTCGACTGTGATAGAGCCGAACTGCGACTCTTGATAGGCCAGGCCTGAGCTTGAAATCACAGCAATGACATGAATGTTTTTGCCCTTACTGGCAACACCAGTCTGTACGGCACGGCACCACTGTAAAGTTCTGCAATAGCCTTCCAGTCACCACCGTCCTTGGCAACTCTCAACAAGCACGCGCGCACATGGTGCGGTTATGTCTTGTACTTGGTGGTTGGCATCGAGCCAAATTGAGAATGAAAAGTTTTGGCGCCAACACTTCGCGCCACGCGCGAGTACCAACCAATATCTCCTATGAAAACGTATATCTCGATCAGTATTAAATCGTCAGGAAATTTTGATTTTCATTTCGCATTATTTGAGTTTGAATGTCGAGTTTTTGAATAACGGCAGGCATTGGTGTACTTCATGAGGCGGTACCCAATCTGGGGTACATACTCCGTGAACATACATTATCGATCGGTTCAAGAGACCGATAGATAAAGATGAGAACTGTTTGCAATTGCTGGATTCATTACCAAAGTTATGGGGAAATCTAGTGACGATATACTTGAATCAAGACACCCTGTCGTGGGAGTCGCTACAAGCAAAGCTATTGCTGGAGTTTGACAAGCGTAAAGTGTATACCAAAACGGCTCATGCATACACTGCTATCGACAGTGAGCGAAGCTGTAAAAGACAGCGTTGTGAAGGTCAAAGGAGTGCAAATCCAAGTGAGGCCAAGCAATGTGCCTATTGGTGTAGTATTGACCATCTACTCAGTGAGCGTCGAGTGAAGAAGCACGTCGTGATACGGATCGTGTGAAGTATCGGCCGGCTGAGCCGTGTGATAACTCTGGCTGTAAACACTGAAATGGCGGTCGAATTGTTCGTGGGGCGCTGACGGAGTTGTTAGCGACGTGGAAGATCACCATAGTTGTTTCCATCTGAGATGTTAATAATGGTGGCGCTAACCGGAGTGGTTGGCGATATGAAATTGTTGTCGACTGTGTCGAAGAGTGCGATTACTGGATGTAGGTGTGGTGGCGAAAGCTACGAAGTCCTGGCCGACGGCAACGTCGGAGAGAGGTATGACGCTTACTGGATGTAGGCGTGGTGGTCATGAGGACACCGAAGTGTGCACTGGCTGGATGCAGCGCGGTGGCGAAAGCTACCAAGGAATGTATACCGATGGTGATATCGGGGATAGGAATGTCTAACTGTGATGGCAGCTGGATCTGCATCGACGGAGATGTCGAGGTGTAGTAGTGTAGAGTCGTTGGAGATCTCGACGATGGTGGCTGTAGCCACTGAAGATGAATTGCAGTGATATTTGAGGCCATGAGGAATTGGCAGACCTTGGTAAGACTACGGGATTATGTTGCAAAGACTCAAATGTTTTCATTTTATGTAGTGTGATCTACGGGGGAGTTCGAGAAGCTCGAAGTTAACAATCGCGGTGTGTTGGTGCAAGATGCACCTGATCACGGGGGACTGATGACATTTTGATGTTCAGGGTATCTCTGCAACTGGGTAAGATGAGGATTAGTGTTACATTTAGTGGGGGTTGAGCTTGGGGAGAATGGCTTTCTTCAAGTTCATGTTTCCTCCAAAAGACACAATTTCCAATCTCCTTTCCCAATCTCAATAGTGTACCTATTCGACGATCCCAAAGCAAATGTGCTTCCATGCGTTTGTGGGTATGTATAAGTGTGGCATGGGATGCTGAAAAGCGTTCTTCAAACGCTTTTTAGATCCATGGAGGTATACCTAGGGCTGCTCAATGAAGAGTGTTCGGTTGTGTCAGATGGAGTACAGTAAAAGCAAGGCGATTGAGTTATGATGCGTCATCATGTGTAATAGGCGACAACACATGCATTCGTGAACTGAGCAATTGATTAGTCACGCGGTAAAATTACGATGTAGAAAAGCTAGTTAATAGTTCATTGAAGCATTTCGAATGGCGCAGTATATATGCAAATGTGGCCACCTTTAAATGCTATGTCATCGAGAGCCTTGTCATGTAATAGGTAAATCGATTAAAAACCAAGGGGTAACACTATGTTGAACACTTCATTGTACCGCATCGATCACACGCTCCATCCTCACATATTCAAATCTTCGGATGAACAATTACTCCTGTAGGATACTACGGAGCAGATCGTGTCGCAGTATCGTAATCGTTGGCGCAGTGCTTGGAGCTACGTCCGATCTCTGTTGGACCAGCAGAGATCGGACCTCACTTTCGAATTATCCCTCCAGCGATCTCATCCTCGAAACCTCATTAAGCGAATTGACCAAGAAGTTAACCATGCATCTCGCATCCGTCCTGGCGTTCGGCACACTCGTTCTCATCAGTGTGATTTCGGCATCGGAAATCGCAACAACTCCAACTCCCGCATCGAAGTTACGGGCTGATGGAGACGTCCCACCACCACCGCAACAACCAGGACATCGTCAGCTCGGGTTTTGGGATTGGTTAACCAAAAGCCCCACTGCAGCTCCCGAAACGCCAAAACCGTACGACTGGGGCGTAAAGGATCCCTTTGATCCCTTTGCCAGACGTTAGCGCTCCTCATGCAATACACTGCTACATGCAATATGTGGTACATGTGCAACCGATGCCCAATATACTTTGCGCACTCATTAATATGTGGGTCAGTAACTTTGCGAGTTTGTGTGTGTGGTATGTGACATCGAAATCAAGACAATACAGAAAGTCATTGCTTAGTCATGAAATGGTAAAACGTTTTATTTGCATTTCCAACATTGTTCTACGCTGCTGGACTTTTCACTTACCGTCATCCGGTACCACTCCACTTGACGAACCGAATTGTCCAAGCTGCCAATTATTTTCACATTTCTCTCGTACACGCTTCTAGCTCATGTTATTATAATAACCCTTTACCCGAATAGAACCCTCTAACAGTAACCTTGCCATAACTGAAGTAACCACACTCAACTTTGCAATACAGGCGATCAACCATGGATTGTTCTTGTTTTTCCTTTCATTGATATGAATGAAGGGAAGCGTTTGGTATGGGACTCGATGCAAGCCCATATATCCAAGGACGTGAAAGCAAAGTGCTCGACTCGCAACATTAGCATGTGGGTCATTCCAGGTGGTATCGCTCCTTATCTAGAAGCAGGAGACAACGCTATCTACAAGACTGGTTTACATTGAGATAAATGCATGGAAGGAGAGTGACAAGGTTGAGTACACGCGTTTTGTCAATCCACGTATGCCTTCTGTGGCAGTCGTCTGTGAATGGGTGCGAAAAGCTTAGCGTGACACTGACAGTAGAACTGTCAACAACTCGATCGCGGCTGCTGGCTTTGGTGATGATTACATGGCGTGGCATGTTGCACAGCACGACATGTATGGCGAGAAGTTCTGTGAGAAATGGGAAGATGCTGATGCCACTCAAGAAGTATCAGTGGCGAGTAGTAACCTAGGTGTAACCTACTCAATAATTCATAACCTTTTTGTAACGGGGTTACACGTGAGGTTACCCTTTTCGTCTGTATGACACAAGGGTTACCTCTGTTGAGGAGTGTGGCCTCAGGTCCACTCATTGAGCTAGTATCTAGCGTTAGCTATAGGCTATAGTGAGGTGCAGGTATTCGCACCGTAAGCGGCAGAGCCGCAAGATCAATACATTCAGTTTGCATTCTATCTAGTCCTACGGACTGTGTTTGGGTTCTCCGATAGAACCCTCCCTTTGACTCTCTGAGTCGTACGTCTTCCTCTGACGCAAAGCTACGGCAGCCCCGCTGCACTTGGTAGAACTTGTAGTCAATCCCTCACCTGAGTCTGACTAGACTGTTCCTCTGTGAGGATGGAACAAGCTGCGTTTGCAAATCTCGCCCCCGGGCAACAAGAGGCGCTTAAAAAGCTGATGTCCTTGTTGGGCCCAGAGGGCGTGGCGCATCTTGCTTCGCAAGGCCCGGACACTATCAACGCGCGTCTCGAGGCTTTATCAAGTTATGGAGCACATTCAGCAGAGGATGAGCACGGTGGCTCCCTCAATGACAGCAGCCGCGCTGCAAGGGTCGACCCGACCAAAACCACTCATGTTGAGTGTCCAGTTCTTCGAAGGGAAGGAAGGAGAGAACCTCATGCTGTGGATCAGAGAGGTTGAGATGGCCATGAGTTCGGCCTTGCTCCAGACTGAGCACCAGCGCGTAGCGCTAGCGATTTCTAAGCTCAGTGGGCAAGCGCGTGAGTGGGCACTCACGAATGGGTCGTCAGTTGACGGTGCCTTCCCGACATGGGATGAGCTGAAGCGGCAGCTCTCACGAGTATTCTTGCCCCCGAACCATGCGTATCGCGTGCGTTCGCGCTTCCTGGCATGTCGCCAGGGCAAGAAGGAATTACTGGACTACGTCCAAGAGCTCCGAACGCTCATTGCTGGCATGTTTGCCGATCCTCTACCGGAGGTAGTCACCACAACGGTGCTCATGGACGGTCTCCGGACCGGTGTGGCGCACGGAAGTCTTCCGTAGCCGCCCATCCTCGTTCGAGGAGGCTGTGGCCGTGGCGTTGAACGCCGAGCACAACCTTAGGTCAGCCCGCATGGGCTGGAGTGTGCCTCAGGCGAGCCTGCCGGAGGGTCCAGTGCCAATGAACCTCAGCTATGCTGAAGATGAAGCTGCTGAGCTTCGAGCTGCTGCGCAGCGTCGTGGCATTCGTCGCTGTTTCTCCTGCGGTAGTACCGACCACCTTAGGACGGGCTGTCCGTTGCGCAGATCGCGCAGGGCTCAACCGAGCCGAAACACCGCTTCGAGTCGAAAATCTGACTCGTCGCGGGGAAACAACCACTTCCAGTAGGCGCGGGGCCGCCTGCTGGGGAAGAACTAGGTTCTGTTGTACCTCAGGGAGGTAGAGGTCAGCAGGGCTTGGCCCCGGAGAGATCGATAATCTCTCAAACGAATCGCGTATGCAAGCCGGGCTTGCTGGTCGTTGAGGCGACCGTGAAGGGCTTTGAGAAGCCGTGGATCATGTTGATCGATTCGGGTGCGTCGGGCAATTACGTCCGGCGCTCCACTGTGGAAGGTAGTCAGCTGTATGCTGAGGCGCTGCGAGCGCGTGCTAGTGACGTAGTCACTGTCCGTCTAGCGACGGGAACCCGTGTTACGGTGCCCAAGGTCCCATTGGATTTGGGCGTGAAGTTCTTAGATTTCGACAGCAGGGAACGCTGTTTGGTCTTAGACCTGGACTCGAGGTATGACCTCATACTTGGCATGGCGTGGCTGGAACACCACGAGCCATGGATCGACTGGAAGTCGAAAACATTAGGTGCTACGCACTTCACTCCTGATGGAGCTTTGGCGAGTCATGAACCCACCTCTGCCAGGACGCAGAAGCGCTATTGGTGCGATCATTGGACCGAGATGGTCTCTTTGCTGGACGTTGGCGTGTCTGAGTTAGTGAACGCCTGTGTCGGGAACACTAGCCCCGAGTTAGGAGCGACGTTGACAACGTCTGCTGGTCCCGAGCGTAGCTCGTTGGACGAACGTGGAGTGGCACGTAAACCACTGGGTGGTGTCGGTCCGACGAGGGACGCACCACCGCGTGTCCAGGTGGACGCGGTCGGCAATGAGCCGAGATTTCACGGGCTACGCCCGGATGAAAATTGTGTAGTGGCACGTACTCCACTGAGCAGCACTCGGCCGGATGGCAAGTTGCTGCGTGCTCGTTTGAGCGTTGTCGACGGTACGTCGAGGCATTTGGGAGCGGCCCTACTAATGCGCATGGGGTGGCATGTAAACCACCGGTTCAAGGGCATGGAATACCTAGTGTCTCGAGAGACATTGGTACCTGCGGGAACGTAAGTGCCGTGGCACTTGAACGGGGCGATAGTGATGTCGCCTTGTTGCCCTCTTCCACCCGGTCTCGGGCACGGAGGAGGAGGAGGATGAGACGCAGAGCGTCTGCGACGTTGTATACGTCGGACGAGGTGTCCAGCGTGTCGAGCGAGGATTCTCCACGCGACAGCAGTGAGCAGTTATACACACTCGTAAATGGAGTGACGGGAGAAGTCGATGGTGACATCACCCTTAGTGACCTCCCCACTGTTGATGCTTTGCTCAAGCTAGACGAGATGTCTGTGGCCGAGCTCGGAGACGTCTTGAAGGCGGGCGGCTTAGCCGAAGTGGTCTTAATACGACCAGCAGAAGAGTTGAACTCGTCGTCACTTGTTGACGAAGCGGTCCTGGAGGACACGAAGCAGGCGCTTAATGCGCGTAGTGGATCGGCGATCCTGAAAGATCCGTCGGATCCTTTTCACTCCTTGTTACTGGAGTATGGAGACGTCGTCTCAAAGACCCCGCCTATGGGTCTGCCTCCGGATCGAGGAGTTCGTCATGAGATTGACCTGGTTCCAGGAACCAAATACTGCTTAACACGGCAGTGGCCTCTTCCTAAGGAACAGTGCGACGTCATTGACACTTTTTTCCGTGCGAAGCACGAGGCTGGGTTAGTGCGAGAGAGTAAGTCTCCACACTCCACGCCAACGTTCTGTGTCAGAAAGCCAAATGTCAAATGGCGCATTGTCCATGCTTTTAACAAGCTGAATGCGGCCACCATTCCGGCGCAGACGCCAATTCCTCGAAAGGATGTTCTCCAGAACAACATGGTGGGGTGTACACTGTATAGTACGCTCGACTTAGTCGATGGGTATTACCAGTTGCTCATGCGAGCTAGTGACATCCCGCTTACGGCGGTTAGCACTCCGAGCGATATGCTCTGGGAGTGGTTGGTGATGCCCCAAGGGCTGTCGAACGCGCCGGCAACGTTTAATCGTCTGGTGACGCAGTTATTCCGGCCCCAACGGGCGTACGCACAGACGTACTTTGACGACATATTCGTCCATAGTCGTGCGGAGCACGGGAGGGCTGACGTGGAGAATCACGTCGACCAATTGAGAGCGGTGCTCGAGTGCATGCGCACAAACAAGCTATACGCCAATGCTGATAAATGCATTTTCGGCGCGGAGGAAATCCCGTTTATGGGGTGCTTCATTGGGAAGCGTGGCCTGAGAGCCGATCCTGCTAAGGTCAAGGCCATTGTTGATTGGCCGGTTCCTGTGAACCTGAAGGACTTAAGGAAGTGGCTTGGCCTTGCCAATTACTTGCACAAGTACAGCGAGAATTACGCTGAGTTGGCGCGGCCACTATCCAACCTCCTGAAGAAGGACGCTGAGTGGTGTTGGAACACCGAATAGCAATCGGCTTTCGAAGCCATTAAGGAGAGCCTCCTCCAAGCGCCAATATTGGCCCTTCCGGACCCGGATCATCCGTTCAGTGTCGTCTGTGACGCATCTGATTTTGCCATTGGCTGTGCACTGCTGCAAGCAGACGCCAATGGGCGTGAACGCGTCATTGCGTTTGAATTTCGGCAGCTCAAGGCTGCTGAGAAGAACTATCCAGTTCATGACAAAGAGCTGCTTGCTATGAAGTACGCTCTCGTCAAATTCAGGGTGCACCTGCTGGGCTCTAAGCCGTTTGTGATCTTCACTGATCATGCGTCATTACGCACCGCGACACAGTCGCCACACCTCTCGCAGAGGATGGCCCGTTGGCTCTCCTTCTTTGCGGAGTACAACTTCGAGGTGAAGTATAAGCCGGGCAGGCAAAATGCTCTTGCCGATGCGCTTTCGCGCAGACCGGACTATGAACTCGCTCATGTTACGAGCGTGAGCTCGTCTGTAACAGAGCTGATCCGTGCGGCGTATGCACGAGATGATGTTTGTGTAGCTGTGCTACGTGCTCTTGGGAGCGAGGAGTTTAACGACTCAAACGTCACCCTGTCTGCGCGGCTGCGAGCGCGATTACATCGCTATACCCTCGAGGGAGGTTTGCTGTATTACAGCACGGGTACGGATGATACCCCCCGAGTGGTGGTTCCTCATGATGAGGAGTTGAAGTATCGTATCCTCTATGAGGCACACGATGTTCCGCTGAGCGGTCACCTTGATCGTGAGAAGACTTATGGCTCTGTGAGCCGGGATTATTGGTGGCCCAAACTCTATAAGCGGGTGAAATCGTACGTGAGTACGTGTGAGTCGTGTCAACGGGTGAAACCCTCGCCGCATTCGGCAGCGCCTTTGGCGAGTTTGCCTGTCCCTTCTGGGTGTTGGCAGTCCATTAGTATGGACTTTGTGTTTGGTCTGCCGAAGGATTCGGCAGGCAACACAGGCGTGGTGGTCTTTGTGGACCGATTGAGCAAGATGGCTCACTTAGCGGCGGCGCCGGATACCATTGATGGTAAGGGTACAACGTCGCTGTTTTTGGATCGTGTCTTTCGACAACATGGACTCCCTGAGTCAATTGTTTCTGACCGTGATCCCCGTTTCACGGGTGAGTTTTGGTCTGCGGTGTTTAAGGTGCTAGGCACTAGACTGGATATGTCTACGGCGGACCATCCGCAGACCGACGGTCAGACTGAACGCGCGAATCGCGTTGTCGAAGACATTCTGCGCAGCGTCTGCGCTGAAACGCCGAAGCGTTGGAGCGCCATGCTCCCTGTTGTGGAGTTCGCAATGAACAATGCGGTGCATGCCTCGACAGGCTTCACCCCGTTCTATGTGAATGGCCTCACGCACCCTCGCGTCCCGTTGACGCCGTCACGTCGTGACTATGGGCTTTATGGGGGAGAAGCCGAGTGGCTAGCTGACGTCATCCCTACCGCTGTGCAGAAACAAGTGGATGACTTCCTGTCACTACGCCTCAGCGTTTTACGTCACGTACGTGACGTGATGGCTGAAAGCCAAGACGTTCAAAAGGAACAAGCGGATGCAAGAGGCAGAAGAAATGTGTGGAACTTTGAGGTCGGAGACCTGGTTTTATTAAACGCTAAAACCCTACCTACACATGCAGTCTCTGCGGTCTTCAAGACGAAGTTGCGTCCTCGCTTCATCGGACCGTTCAAGGTCGTGGCCAAGAAGGGCCTGGCGTACACGCTCAATCTTCCGAAGAAGATGCGCACCCATCCAGTGTTTTACGTAGGCTTGCTTAAGCCATACCGGGACCCGAGCCAGGTGATCGCGGAAGCGCTAGCACCGAGTGGAAAGCCAACGGCTACTGTTGAGCGCCGCTCCGCTGCAAGCGCACCAGCAGGTCAATCTGACCCTGCAGACGAGCGGCCAAGTCGCGCAGCTCAAGATTCGAGCGCTCCAGAGCCGCCATGCGGGCTGCCTGCTGGTTCCCAAGTCTCTCAACGCCCTGCGAGGCCTGGTCTGCGACCTCGTCGACATGGTGTTAAGCCTGCTCCAGGTCATCCGCGAAGCGGGAGAGCTGGCCCGCCACCCAGTCGCGGAAACCGCGGTGCTGTGCGAATTCACGCTCCACAGCGTGCACGCGGTCAGCAGTCGCATAGCGAGAATCCAGCGGAGGATAGGCGCCCTCCGGCGTTGCTGGATCAGCATGGGGAGTTCCACTACCACTTGGAGCGATTGTTGAAGCGCCGGTGGCGCCGGGGTCATACCCAGTATCTGGTGAGATGGCGGGGCATGCCTCCGTCATGGGAGTATGAAGTGCCGCTCCGGCAAGACTGCCCTGACGTCGTGGACGCTTTTGATCGGGAGCACCCGAGGCGGCAGTCGCGCCCTCGACCGACTCGTCGGTCTGCTCACGCTTCCCGGTGCTAGAGCGTGTTGACGATGTGTCAGAGCGCGCGCAAGAGCTCGATCGTTGAGTATCGCGCGATGCAGTAGCCCCATGGGGGCGAGATCTATGAGATCGTAATAGGTCGTTGACCTTTCGCTTCGCATATCGGAAGCGCAGCCGACGTTCAAGCAGAACGTCTTGCTTGCTGAAGCTAGCTCGTAGAGCTACAAGTGAAGACAGCTTGCGCGAGTGTTCCACCCAGTTTGGAACTGCGCGTCTTCTTCGTGAGAGAGCTCACCAGGTCGGAAGACCACTGGGATTCTCCTCATGTCTGGGACGGACAGGTTGTTGCTCTGGTCGCTCAGACGCTGAGCATACTCCGACGGAGTTGTCCGTTGGGGCGTCAGGTACTGCTCACGGAGCTGAGTACGTGCGGCCACCTGGTCAGGTGTTGTGGCCTCGGGCCCGATGACATACGTTGTCAAGAGTTGCTGGGCAGCCTCCCGAGCAACAACCGCGGGGTCGCGGGGCCGGAAGCCATAGTCCCGTTGGGAATCGCTCACCAAGGGTCGAGTCTCTGGAATGTTGGAGCGTGGAGCACCACGCTGTTGTTCCAACTGTCGGCCCTGGGCCTCATCCAACGGGTTGGTGATGATGTTGCCCTCAGGGATTTCCCCTTCCTCGCGTGAGGATAGCGCTGATCCACCGTATAGGGATCTCAGCGGCGATGGTCGTTCGGGGAACGGATTCGGCGTTCGTAATTGCCGTTGCTCTGGTGAGCGTGGTGCCGAGACCTCCGACATACGCGAGGGTGAGCCCCCAGTGCTCTCCTCGTAGTCGAGCTCATCCTCGGGCACTAAACCGTACCCGGTGTTTGGTCCTGGACCAGTTGGTGGCGGATCGTCACCTTGCGTAGGTGCCATGGGCTGTATGCCGTGGCGGCGACGATACGCGGTGTAGTATTCTCTCACTGAGAGACGCGATGCACTTGGTCTATGCCCTGACGAAGAAGCGCTGGCGCGCGACGGTTGTGAGCTGTGGTCTGGAGACCCAGGAGCTGCGGGCATGTGTATGTGCCGCGCAGCAGTTTGAAGAATGTGTTCGTTGAGCAGAAAGATTCGCCACGTGATGTGGTGTGACCTCAACTGGAGGAACACGGGTGTTCCTCAGTTTGATGGGGGAGAGTGTAACGGGGTTACACGTGAGGTTACCCTTTTCGTCTGTATGACACAAGGGTTACCTCTGTTGAGGAGTGTGGCCTCAGGTCCACTCATTGAGCTAGTATCTAGTGTTAGCTATAGGCTATAGTGAGGTGCAGGTATTCGCACCGTAAGCGGCAGAGCCGCAAGATCAATACATTCAGTTTGCATTCTATCTAGTCCTGCGGACTGTGTTCGGGTTCTCCAATAGAACCCTCCCTTTTACTCTCTGAGTCGTACGTCTTCCTCTGACGCAAAGCTACGGCAGCCCCGCTGCACTTTTGGCAATTTGAAGGTTTATTGGAGATACCGGGGGCCGTAAGGCCCCGGTATCTCCGACCAATCGTCTCTTATCTCCGGTATTTCCGATGGTGACTCAATCTAGAATTAGCAGACAAAGACGCTGACGGCGACGGATAAATGACTGAACGTAATGAATGTTCACCGCCAGACCCAGACGATATACCTCGGGAAGAGAGGAAAAGGCTCATACACCAAGCTCTGGACGCACGCACGTTCCCTCCACAACTAGCTTGTCCTGAAATTTTACGCAATGACTCAGACCTGGTGGCGTTATTCTCTCGACCTGTTCTAGTGTGGATTCCTGAAGTAAAACGAGAGTCTAGAAAACCACCGTGTGTTGTCTCTGGCTGCAGGTGCGATCCAAGTTTGAAGGAGCGCAAATTGCGTGTGATTGAAGACGTTGACTGCAAGTACAACGTACTTTACATCAAGTATCAGTGTACGGGAAACCAAGTTAACTTGTGAACACGAGTTACAAAGTGCTCTCTTCACTACACTTCGTGAGTCATATGCTTCTTGTCAGAAGCGCAAGATTCTCTGCAAGATTTACGATTTTGCCGCTTGTGTATGCGATGGAGTTCGTGCATTTTCTAAGGAGTTTTAGCTTAGGAGGTGGGAGGTGCTCAAAAAATCTCCAAGTACAAACGGAGAGTTCAAAATCAAGTTTAAAATCACTCGAAGATTGCTGCCTCTCGTTGACTCTGCAGAAACGGAAGCTAACGCTAACAGCTCAGACGCCCCGGCGATGAGCATGTCGAGCGAAAAAGGTTTTAGCGCAGCACCACCACTTGTAGCAGATACAGCAACACAGTATTCGCTTCAGATTGATGATAGAGAAGTTGGTATCACAACAGAATCGCAGTATTCACACACGAAGTCCACCCGCCTGTAGCCATTTCCAAGAAACACATGGACGTGTTAGTACTAGCATAAAAAATTACAAAGGCAGACATGGAAAATCAAAGCACCTTATGGAAGTGTTTAAACGCTTCTACCCAGAAGCTGAATTGACAGCCAATCAACTGAGAATGAGGATCAGAAACAGCCAGTCCAGACCGTCCAGATCACAAGCTACATCAAATGCATTACTAATTCATTCTGTGTCACTTTCTCCTGTCACGTGAGCACCTCGAAAGGCACGAAAGAGGAAGTCTACTTCATGTGACGATTGTCGAAAGAAACATGTCAGATGTGGAGACCCACAGGAGAATCCGGACAGCTCAAAGCTTAGCCAAGAGCAGGTCAACACATTGGATAGCTATTTCACACCACAAACTAGTTAGATCGAAATACAAGCCAATGTTCACTGATTCGTTCACCATCAATAGCGCTCGAATACAGTGGTGTACTCGAGAACTTGCGGTAGAGCTCGAAACAAAGAGAAGGAGTTTTCGCTACTAAGTGGATACGTGTAGATCATTGCCAGATCAACCTACAGTATACTTATCTTCGATTGGTCGTAATAATACCGGGAAGAAGCACCGAGAAAACGGGAAGTGGTCAAATTGATCAAATTGGTCAAGTTGGTCACAAGTGGTCGCGGGAAACTCCCCAGTATTTTTAACAAACCCCGGGGTCTTAATCCGGTATTTCCGTTAGTTGTATGTCCTCGACTCCGACTAGCAGAGTATGTCTTGGCAGAACGTTGCATTACGACAGTAGCATGATGATCGGATTTAATTGATCACGTGTATTATTGCACTGTAGCAAACAGATTCTCACCTATCACATCGTTATCAAATGGAGTAAACTTAAATAACTTCATTAAACAACTTAAGGTAATACATATCAGGCCCCGGACTCACTGTAACAGCATCGCTACAGCTGAGGTGGTCACAGATACTAATCGTATGCTTACAAGTGTCCAACTCGAAGAAAGATTTTCAGTTCCTGGGCTTAATAAGCTCAAGTCTGCAGTCAGCTGGATATGGGCTAAGTCTTGATACCCAGTAAATCTTGATACCCAGTAACACCTTCATCAGCCTCAAGACTGCCCGTGTTATCGTTGGATGGTGGAGTGCCAACCTCAAACTCAGGCGAAGGCTTCACGTAACTCGAACTATAGTTATTGGTGCACACTTGACCTGTTATCCAGCTCAAGTGTGCACCCGGGTTAGAAATTGTGTAGAATCCACTATTTCCAGTGGATATGGACGTGCTGCGCATTATCCCGAACTAGGAAGTCACTCGTCAATTTGCCATGCGAGGGAGAAAGAGACTCCCTCCGGATAAGCCGCCCTTTAAGAACGAGACACCCCCAAGGGGTAAAGAAAAACCCTAAGTCAAAAGACCGGATCGTGCGCAACGAATTGCTGACAACAAGAGAATTGACTACGTTGCGGTGAAGACAACTCTGAATACTTTCTGTAAGCGGGGAGGAAGGTTCCTGCCAGGAAGGGCGCTGCCATGGGAGGAAGTTCTCGCCGACATGAACAAGGCTGTGCTGGAGGCGTATCTACTGGCGAATGTACACGTTCCGCGACTGCTAGAGGAAAAAAACGAAATACCAACATTGGACACAAACTTCTTCCGGACTTGTCTTTCCGCTGTGATGAGCTTACTTCGAAACCGGAAGGTCAAGGGCGAACTCGGCGAGTCGCTCAAGGTTTACAATGCGAGTCATTGCGCGCGTTCTCCACCAGCTAATGGTGGATACATTAATCAAGGATGGTGTCACAACGCAGCGCAGCAGATGGCTACGATGACGAAGAACGCGTTGTCCATGAACTTCTATCGACGCTTCCACAAGTTTCTGAAGCGCACGTACATGATCGATGGAAAGAAGGTGTACACCCTGTTGCAAGGCATACTGAGTCACGAGCCGTACGTCCCTCAGGGAAATCCGTTCGACTCGATCATTCAAGAGTGGCGAGAGCGAATCCCTCGTCAAGCCAATAGACGACTAACGGACGATGCTCATCGACTTATCCCGCTAACATACATGTTCCTCAAAGACATCGAAGAGCGAAATCTGTATGGAAGTCTGGTCGATGATGGAAGTGAGCAGTATCGTGGGATTCGAATGTTCACCATTCTTCCGACGAAGAAGGGGTTTGAGTATATCCACATGAAGATGTGTCAACTAGGACTTCGGGTATTACTGAAGCGCGCTGGCTACACGGTTCCGAGACCAGGAAAAGGTTGGGAAGACGTTTGCGACCAGTACTGGCACAACTTTTTCAACATCAAGAGGTTCGAGACCTCCAACCGGAAATTTGCTGGAGAAATAGTAACTGACGGCAAAGCTGTGACCATCATTATGCGCAAACCGAAGCGAGAGGTCGGTCCCGCCAAAATCTACACGGAAGATGACTTTGACGTGCTGTGGGGACTCGATCCAGGTCGACGAGATATGTTCGTAGCGACAAGCCAATGGGAGGATACTGTTTCTTGTTCTTCCAAAGAGTTCTACGAAGAAGCTCGTTATACGAAGGCGAAGCAGAAGATCAGATGCTGGTAAGACTGCAACCTGCGCGTGCTCGAGGCGATCCGCAACATGCCTACAAAAAAGACATCCTCGCTAGAGAAACGGAAGGTTTACATTGCATTCATGACCCAGCGCATGGACTTATTGCTCGGGTTCTCTCAGCTCATGCCTTTTCGCCGTCTTCGATTGAGGAGCTTTTTCTCCATGAAAAAGAAGCTGCGTCAGCTCTGTGAGTTACTAGCACCTAGAGGAAAGCGCGTAGCTGTTGGCTTTGGCGACTGGAGCAACCAAGATGTTGGTGGGATTATCAAGAAAAGTCCCGCGGGTCCCGTGAAGGTCTTTGAGCGAGAGCTCGCTCGCTTCTGTACTGTGATTCCGATCGCAGAGTATCGCACGAGCAAAGTCCATTCAACTGCGAGCGAGAGCTCAAAAACCAGTACTCCCAGAGGCTGTGTCGGGATGGCGAAATACGTACCAAGAAGGTTTACAGTGTACTCCATTGCTTACACAATGGCTGTTATGGTATGACTGTGAACCGAGAAGTTAACGCCTCCCGGAACATGTTGCGTCTTCTCCAGTGCAAGCTTCGCGGTGAAGATCGTCCAGAGGCCTACACTCGTAAGGCGAAAGGCGTGATCTCAAAAAGTGCTGCTGAGTGCCCTCGGGTGGCCCAGTAGCAGCTGAATGTGCACGAAGTTAACGACTTTGTGCGCTTCTCAAGCATTACTATTTGCTTTGCAGACGTCACTTTCGAGAAGCTAGCGTATAGCTAGCTTCGGAGTGACTCGTTCTCTGTAACTCGTAGTAGTCCACTCATGTACTAGCAACAACTTTTGAATCAGAATGACGCTGATCTACAACTTGTACAGAAGGTACGTATTCAAAGCACTCAATATTTCCATGCCACTGATCTTGACTGTTTGCTAGCAACTCATGCTTAAACCACATCTCGTGATGAGAGTCAACTAGGTAAGTGGATCAAGAGCTTGAGAGCACAAAGATCGCGCAAATAATCCATCCTTGCTGTTTATTTCATTAAGTGTGAGTTCACTAATCTTGAAAGCACTTAAGCCGTATTCTCCAGCACCAACGCAATGCCCTGTCCGCCACCAATGCAAGCCGACCCCACAGCATACTTCTTGCCCGTGCGCTGGAGTGCGTGCGCAAGATGAGCCGTGATGCGGCTTCCCGAAGCGCCAAGTGGGTGGCCAAGTGCAATAGCACCTCCGCTCTGGTTAATAATTTCCGGGTCGATCTCCAGTTCCTTGACACACGCCAGCCATTGCGCAGCAAAAGCCTCATTGATATCGTAGATATCAATGTCCGATTTCTTCAGCCCCGCACGCTTCAGTGCACCGGTGATAGCAGGCACAGGTCCAATGCCCATGATCGTCGGGTCCACTCCTGACACTTGGTAGCTCACAATACGAGCCAGTGGCTTCAAGTTGTGTTTTTTCACTGCCTCCTCACTGGCCAGCAACACCGTACCAGCTCCGTCCGAGATGCCGGACGCATTGCCAGCCGTAACAACACCATCCTTCTTGAACACTGGCTTCAACTTGGCTAGTTTGGCCATGTCCACAACACGTGGAGACTCGTCCACAGCAAACTCCTCCGTCTTGCGACCAGCCTTCACTTCCAGCGGCGCGAGCTCAGCATCGAACCATCCAGCAGCTTGAGCTTCAGCCCAGCGAGTCTGGCTACGCAGACCAAAGGCGTCGCACTCCTCGCGTGTGATCTTGTGCTTGTCAGCCAAGTTTTCCGCCGTCATGCCCATGGGTGTCTTGGCGTACGAGTCGGTGAGGGCAGACCACAGCGTGTCCTGGAGGTTCATGCCGGCGCCCAGTCCCACGCCAAAGCGGGCTTGGTGACCATACACAGCCAGCGGACTCTGCGACATGTTCTCCGCTCCACCGCAGAGCGTAATGTCCGCCTCGCCTAGTAAGATCTCCTGCATTCCGCCCACGACGGACTGGAAGCCGCTACCGCACAGGCGGTTAATGGTGAGTGCTGGCTTCTCCTGTGGAATGCCAGCCTTCAGCTGCACGTGACGGGCAATGTAGGCGCCGTCGGGCGACGTGGGAGCCACGTTTCCTACCTGCACCGAGTCCACAAGCGCAGGGTCCAGCTTCGCGGCCGCGAGTGTCGCCTTAGCTGCGTGTGCACACAGATCTGTAGCTGTGATGTCCTTGAGCTTGCCTCCGAAGTTGCCGAACGGTGTGCGCTTGGCTGCTACGATGTACACGTTCTTGAGCACCATAGTGAAGAGGTGTGAGGTCTAGACGGCAGATTGAAGAGTGAGCTCTACGTCAGCCTTGAAGTTTGATGCTGACGTGAACATCTTTGGCAGGATCGAAACCGGTATAAACCGGTATGCACATCAGTGGTAACTTACCACTGACCACTGGTAACTGTTGATGTTAAACGTGTTTTGACTGACACTTGAGTTTGATCATTGTTGTCGTCGTTTACCTAAATACTTTCTTCATATGACGCCAATTTTGCTGGAGGTTCCAGCGGAGGATCCAAGTAATCAAAAGAGTCACGACGTCGCTTGCGTCCGAAGTTCTGACGCTCGATCTGCCATGCACGAGCAAGCTCGTTGAACTTGAACAGCTTGTTGGTCTCCATAACGTCTGCGTTGAGGGGACGAGCGTAGTTTGCTTGAGTGAAGATCGCACCACTAGGTATAGCCGTCGCAGGGATGGACAAAATATCCCGTGCGAGTTTTGCTAGCGACGGGAAGCGTGTTTCGTTCGACTTCCACCACAAGAATGGGTCTGACCGTTTGTCGCGAATAAGGGTCGCATCGAAGAACCGATCGACCTCGTCACCATCGATAGTGTAGTCTGGCATACCCTCGCCAATATCCAGCAGTTTCTCGAACGTAGTATATGCAGCTGAAGCATCATGTCGCTCTTGTTCGTCATCCAGCTGTGTAGTTGATAGAGCATCGTAGACGTTCGTGCGAAGTATTTCGCGCAGAAAAGTTTTATTGGCAGATTTGTCCACAGACTCGTTGGAAAACCGCGGGTCCAAGATCTTCGCCAGTCGAAAATACGGGGACGAGTGCTCCGTGTGATAAGACTCGAGGCTGGCTTTTACTTTCAAGCAAACCGTTTGAATCTTGTTGAACGCGCTCGCGGTGAAATCCGAGGCTGATGCGGCGGTGCTCTCACAAAGCCCCACGATCGCCTTGCAGACATTGATGGAGGTGCTCAGCGAAATATGCTTCTGGTCGCTCTGGCACGTAGCCATCTGGATGCATTTCTGCAAAAAGGTAGCCACCCATACCAACAAGTCCCACTCGAACTCCTGGAGCAAGAACACGTTCATGTTATTGGCGGCATCACCATACAGTGCGTTAATAGTTTCCTTGATTTTGGCACCCTCCAAGATCATAGCGATGGTTGTCTTCCAATTCCTGGGCGAGTCCAGATTGGGCAGTTGGTCCGGGTACTGCAACCCTACTTCAGTTGTACGCAGCGCAAAGTGCTCTTGGCTCTCAGTTGTGGACTTCAACATCGATAGCAACGAACGGAGCTTTACGACTTCGTGGCGGATTTCCTTGAGCGCCGAAAGTACACCCGCATGAATAAGGTGTCCGAGGCACGTCATATTCCAGTCCGGGACAATGTTATCTAACCCTATAACTGATTTGATCCTTTCACGAAGAAATCCCATACCCACCCCAGATTCGTTGCCAATTGGTGTCACACCACAGAGCAGTTTGTTGCCAATGCCCCAGTTATTTTGCAACACATTGAACAGCAAGTCCGACATGAAATATGCGTTGAATTCCGGTGGGCAGCCTTCCAGGCCAACTTGGATGGTTTTATACTCCCACTCAGCATTGATCCAGTGCAAATAAATGGCCATATATCCTTTGTACACCGATCCCGACCACGTATCACACGTAAACGTTATACGCCCAACCGCAGAGCGGTTGATATACTCACCCACACGCGTGAATAGCGCGTAGTATTTCCGTTCCATAGCTTTCTGCAAGGCGTCGACGGATGGGATCACCGGCTTAATTCCTGCCGCAGCCAGTACATCCAGGAACTTTTCATGCAGTACGACGCCCAAATCCTGTTGGTCTTCTACGATCCACTCGATTAGTGCACTACTAAGATTTCGCAATCGCTGACGCTTCATTCCTGCTACAGTACAGTCATCAGTGCAACCTCGACATACATCGCGTCCCTCGCCATCCATTACCTGCTGTCTGTTCATCCAATTGTACCACCACCGATTCCTTCTTCTGCATCACTGTTTTCTTCCCAGCTGTCCCTACAGCCACTCCATTGTTCGTTGCTCCATTGGTACTCTTCTTGTTTTTCTTCCCCGTGGGTGTTCCATTGGGGAACTCACTGTGCCTCTTTGCATGTCGCATCATTGACGACGTGCCGTGCCTTGTGCTGAAAATCTTATTGCAGACCGAGCACTTGGCTGAATCCACGAGGCCATCGCGCAAGCCGCTGCTGGAGATGGGTGTGAAGGTCTCCCATACGACGCTCGTGAGCTTCTTTTTGCGCACCGTCTCCTCTTCGAACGCCGCCGGCATGGCGTCCGGGCGCTTGGGCGGTAGCTCTGCGATGGATTCAATCCTGCCCGCTGCTGCGTCCCGCGTGGGGGTGTCCGCACCTGCCCAGCTGTCCTCCACCGTGGTCCAGCGCCGTTGCCGCTTGCTCCCGTCTCTGATAAGCTGAATTTTAGAGTGCAAATTGCATGGTTGGCAGGGTAGATCAAGCACGAAGAGAATGGCAGCAATTAGTGAGTGATAATGGCAACGGATGAAGACAGAGACAGCCACGCACACGACACTTGGGCTTGACCAAGCGAGCAATTTACCAGTGATTGCAACTCAAGGGTGGCGGCTCGCTGACGGGTCAAGCCCGTTGATTGGATGAAAAACAACACTTGGAAGTTGTAGGGGAAATGGTAAACGGGTCCGACTGGCTCCTACGGGCTCGACCCGACTTTGGGTTCGACCCATATTATGGGGATGTAGTACTGCAGGTAGTAGACCTACTTGTGAGATCTACGATGCTGGAATCATAATGAAGAGTGATGAAGTGCGTATATGGAGAATCCATGACTGTGTGTATTAGCTGATCATTTGAAGCGCCGTGGTAAGCACTACGCTCATGTACTGGTTTACCGGTATGGTACTTCAACTTGCAGACCAATCATTTTACGCTAGTGCTTCAAGAACTTGTTGCTGTCCAATGGCATTGCAGGTTGGTGTGTTGGGACCATGTGTCCAGCATTGAAAATGCGTACCAAGGCTAGATTCTCGAAAGACCTCGCAGCACCAGCATCCAGCAAAGCGGCAGACGGGTTCAACAAGTCTCGAGTCAGCAGAGGCTTCTCCTCTGCGTTATTGAATACCTCTTACCCTTCCACTCAAGTGCATCAATCCAAGCCTTGTTGCCAGACCAATTGCACATCGTATCTGCATCACCAATATACAAAAGCACACGAACACCATCGTTCAGTAGATCAGCGACGTAATTGTCCACCGACTGCAAGTAGTCTACGATGAAGTTCTCGCCGACTTCGTCACTGCCCCCAACCCAGTCGCGATCAACGTTCAGATACTTGTGCACTGCGTCTTGAGCGAGGAATTGCTCGATAAGCGGGATACCACGACAAAAACCAAAGTCTACCCAGTCGCAGCTCTCCCTCACATCGTACGGGTTGCGGCCAGTGGAGTTGGCGGAGAGCGCCAAGACAAGGTGCTCGACGCAGTACTCGTATGGCTCTAAGCACGATGACTCGCTGGGAGATAGCTGGCACTCGCGAGTTAACTCTGCACATTTCACTGTGTCGATTTTGAGCTGCTCAGCCGCAGCTTCATCGAGCAGCGTAATGTTGTACGAATTGTCCAGCATATCACCAGCGTGCAAGTGCTGTAAAAGCAGCAAGAGAAGCACATATTAGTTACTACTTCTGCAATATCTCCAGCCAGTCCTACATACCTGAACCACGGGGTTGGTCCATCCATTCCCAATCGCAATTCCTTGCAAGTTGATATTTCTCACCACACTGGGCTCGTTCTTCTTGTTTTGCTCCCAGATATAGTGAGCCGCTCCAGGAACGTAATGTCCTCCATAGCTTTCACCCGTCAAGAAGAATTCACGACCGTCAAACTCCGGGTGTTTTTCAATAAATCCTTGCAAGAACCAGTACAAGTTCTCGCCCACGTCCTTCTCGTTGTAGTCGTGGTCATCACCAGAACTGTATGAGAATCCGACACTCGTCGGTTGATCCAGCCAAATCATATTCGCCTCGTACGTCCATGAGTATGGATGCACCTTCGTCGTGAGGTCTGGTTGGATCCGACACGGTCCGTTCTCATTGAATAGCGCCAGCAAACTCGATCCACCAGGTCCTCCCGTCAGCCAAATAACCAACGGAGCTGTGCTCGCGTTGTACTTCGTCTCAAAGAACCAGTAGAAGTATTGGTCATCGTTCTTGTTGGGAAGTTTGATGTATCCCGCCTCGTTCTTCGTGTCACCACAGATGAACTCGTCAGATCCTGTAGATTCATGGTCATCGAGAACAACCACCACACGCTCAATCAAGCAAAAGCCACCGGTGTCACAATGGCCGCGATGATCAAACAGCATTTAGTCTTGAGCTTGCCGCTAGCGGAACCACAAGTGGCTTGTACGGCCGGCAGCAGTCGAATCTTCTCGTTCACACGTGTCATGGTGGATAAGTGCAGGAAGATCGCAAATGACGTAAGGTCGATTTGATACGTTGCAGAATGAAGGTACAGATAATTAAATGTAGTGGCAACAGGTCTGCTGAAAGTACATGTACTGGTATTCATCAAATCATTCACAGAGCGTGAATGCAGACAACTAAAAATCTGCATGGAAGTCCACCACACGAACTGTAGAAGAATCTACGATGCCTTCTCCATCAAGTGAATGGGCTTGAGGATCGAGATCTTATTCGTCTCCACAATGTATCCGTTCATGACCATCTCGTCCAGGATAAAGTGGGCCTTCTCCAAGTTAAACATGATCTGCAAGCCACAACAGCGTAAGTCCACATCAAACTACACATAAAAGAGATTACTTACATCAAGTTCGCACTACAGGAACAGTTGCAACACAACAACAGCACACAACGCATTAAAACCCGACTGCACCAGCCATATCTCTCCACAACGTACCACACTCTCAAAGTACTTGTCCATGGTCTCCACCAGTGCGTGGATGAACTCCAGAATGCCCAGCTCATTCTACAATAAACAACACGATCAGAATGCCTTCATCCACTTCAAGTCTTCGTCCACGCACCTCCGAGTCGTCATCCTTGACGCCCACAATGAAGAAGAGCGACGCGTATCTTCTGTAAATGACCTTGTAGCCACGGTACTCCACGAACGAGCACTATCGTATCAAACACATTGTATTAAACACGATTGTCCCATGTAGAGGGGGAATAAAACGCACCTGAGTCTCATTGCGACCGAGACACTTGCGGATGATCTCAGCTTCGAGCGCCACACGCTCCTGGATGGACAGGAAGTCATAGTACTGTGCCAGACGCGTCTGGCCCTGCTTGTTCACCATCAACACGAACTTAATCATAGTCTTCTCTACTTCCAAGCTACTCGATCGATGCGACGTTCGCAACGTGGCCAAAATGGAGTTGAGTTGTGACGTGTCACTATTTCGAAAATAAAAATGTGGTGTGTCATACATAATGATCGGGTTTTAAGTTGAAGTTATCGAAACGTCACTTTCTTATCCGATGCTCTTCGAGGTGCTGCAGCAGGTCTTGAGCGAGTTCTTCGTGGACGTCCAGGAGGACAATGTGTCCTTCTACGCTGGAGATCTCTTTGGTAGGTAGTTCCCGATTGTGTCTATCTCCACTCTAAGCATCTCCTATGTCCAGAGTCCAGTCACTTTAAGCTCAAGGACGTATTTCTCCAGACGGCAGTAGGCTGCTCTGTATTATTCCAATAAATAAGAAAACAATAGCCTAAGACTTCGTTGCAATTGCATGTTGCAGCTCGTCAATTCGCTGCAGTTGCCATTCGAGTTATCGGCGGGTTACGTTGGCAACGTCACAGTCGAGGGACTACTGGGGGCTGTAGCTGGATGGCCACTGGAAGTCAACGTCAGCGATGTCTGCCTCGTGCTCAAGCCTCATATAGTACCGTGGGAGAATGAGCTGCTCATTCGTTATGCTAGAGAACTTATTGTCGCCATCTGCCACTGTCTTGGGGCTACGTGGGCGGTCAAGAGAGGCAGCACGACCTTCACTTCTCCGACGAAATGGCTATGGGTGCGTGAAGGATTCTGGAGATATTCAGTAGTTATAGCTGACTTGTAGCTGGATACAGAGTCGACTTCAGACGGTGGGAGCAGATATGATTGTCCAGATGGAACGGATTCATATTCGAGTAGAGGTAAATATTTGGTACTTTATGTTGCGACGACGACGTTCTAACATGTTGGATCATTCTGTGGAATACCAGAGCCCACGCAGTGATAAACTTGTGGTTTATGGCCTTATATCCCGGTACGAGCGATTTTGTTGATATAACCAAAGATGTTGCTTATTTTCTCTTTCACAGTTGATTCGCTTTGCTCCTCGAGAATTGGAGGAGCAGATTTTATACCGACGGCAGCAACCTGGTGTACATATCCCACTGCAACTGACAATGTTGTGTCCAAGTTGTTTACTATCGAAAATGTGTCGTTCTATACTGATCTCAATGCTAGTCCATATTGGTCCGCATCCACAGACACTAGTTCGTCTCCAGCTACGGATCATCCAATTGCTACCGCCTTACTCACATCTGATCAAGACATTTCAAAGCGTCAATTTACGCATGAAGATGCGCTGAAGCGGTTCAAGGAGTTCGCATTAAAACGGTTTGACCGCGACCAGCAACGTGAATTAGTATTTATTCGTGTGATCTGGATAAAGCTGGACCTGAAACGAGCGCAGCAAAATTCCAATGAAAGCGGGGGTCCGATCAAACCTGTACTGTTGGCAGCGGATATCGCTACGGAGGAGATCGAGTTCAATATTGATTTTGATCAGATTGCTATGATACTGGAAGAGTTGGAGAGTGTAGTTGATTACTTTAAACGTGCTCGCACGTGGAAATGGCGCCCTTCCTGCATCGATCGAGAGCAGCACGCACCCCCGAGTGTCAAAGTGCTACCCACTGCTATATTACCATTGACGAATGACGAGGAGGCTGCTTCAATTGTTTTTTCCATCGATAAGCAGCGCAAGACTAGACAGTGGTTTCGCGCAATGTGGAGATATGCATTCCGCTGCGTTGTTGATCAGCAGCAAAGAGCGAAAAAGAGCCGAGAGAAGAGAGAAACGAGATCCACCCAAAATGTTGGTGGCACTTCCACGATATTGTGGACAAGGAGCTCCAACAAGTTCGTCGCCAACGCTACATGCACCTGTACGCGCGCAGTCTAAGCCCTGGTGCCATGGAAATTGCGTTGTACGGTCGAGGAAAGGCTCTTTTGGGCTTAAGTTCTTCGCAGGATCAGACCGGTTTGACCACTAAATCCCCGCCGGCGTCTCCCCGACGTTTTCCTCTACCCGCGTTTGATCAGCTTAGCCAAAATGAACAATGGGAACTTTCAGACCTCGTTGTTACAATGTCTGTGTATGAACAACGAGTATCCCGAGCTCTTGCGGAACAAGAGCTCCGAAAAGATTTTACGTCGGCACCTCCATCACCAACACGGAAGGTTTCATCAGCAATGGAGTTTTCTGTGGTACCTGCAGATTTATCTTCAGAACGCTCTCCTCACCATGGCCGAAGCTATTCGGTCGATAGCATCTCGTCCGTGCATCACCCTGTTGCTCCCGTTTCTATCGATCACCATCACAAACGAGGGTCTACAATTGTATTTGGATCGAAAGAGCTGTCAGTTCTGCAATCTTCTTCTCGACCTCACGCTGCATCCACCAGTGACTTACCAAGTCCAACCAAACACAAGAATGCTTTGGATTTAGAACCACTTCGAGCGTGGATTTACAAGCAACGACAAGTAGGACTTCACTCAACCTCTTGGTTTGAGATGCAGTTTTTCCCTGCTTGGCTTCTCAATCCATCCAAGGTCATCCCTCTTCTTAACTGGCACCTCGGTCCCGTGACGGTGAGAGTGTCCGAGGGTAACTCTGATCAAGCAACAAAGCGTGGCAAAGGTGTCGAGATCGGCATCGAGAGCTGTAGTGGTGCTATACTGCTCAATCGAGTTCCCTTCCTGCGTATTCTTGTGGAAGTGCGCGTTGGATTGTTTCACGTGACACTGGGACGGTATCATCATCTTGAAAGTGATGCAAATGCCGAATACAAATGGATTTCAAGTGACTACATTCGTTCACCAGACGATGGATTCCTATACGTTGGTTTGAAGTACTCCGCACAGGAGGTGACAGGAATACCAAATGGAAGAGTGCAATTCGTGGGGAATCTTGAAGAGGAGCTGGGTCTGAAAGGAAGAATGTGCATCGGCCCGATCAAAATCGACTGTAATGAAGCAGGAATGCGAGCAGCGATGGGTGAAACTGTTGCAGATGAGCTGCTACCATCAAGTAAGTTGTATTTTCATGTTGCATTACATTGTACTTCTGATCAATTGTGCCATGCGTCAAACTTGCAACAGATATGGACGTCTCGGCTTCGACGCACTTTTCAGTGCTGCAAAACGCTTACCACAACTTTGTTGATCTGGTTGCTCACTTGCCTAAAAAGAAGGGTGTTTGGAAAGGGAGTACTAAGAGCGCTAGTCCACGCGCCGTGAAGAGACCTAGTACTGCGAATGTAACTGCAACTGCACAAGCCCAACTTGGAACTGCAGACCATGAGATGCTGGAGAAAAGAGCTAGCAGAAGTCGAATGTTGCATGCATTGCTGCTACGCTCCTCGACTTTTGAAATTGAAGTCGGAGCATTAGAGCTTAGTCTGTCGACGTTTACCAGTCATTTCGAAGCAGCTCTCCGAGGTCAAGTTCCAGTTAGTTTTGGAGATTTCAAACCATCCGAAACTCGAGAGGAAGCGAACGTGCTGTTACCGCCAACAACATATCGACTGCAAAATCGCCCGTCAATGAACGAATGCATTGTAGACGTCGCCGGTGCTCGTGTTGTTTATCGATCCACGAAGCAAGGCCGTGCAGCTGTTATTCGTCACCTCGCTCAGCTCTTTAGAGTATAACAACTTTCACGTTGATATGGCCAGGTAAATATCCTTCTTCACAACTTTCACCTTCGGTGAAATTCCATCATGTAGAACTGTATTTCCTCTGCTTCTGAGTCGTTCTTCTCCAGCCGCCTTATTTCGATCAACACGAGCTTTCAGAGTAACTCGTGACAGGCTCCTTCGCATGAGTTCTTCCTCACGAGGATTTAATGACATATCGTTCGACGCCGATGAATTCCAATCTAGTTCAATGTTGCATGTGCGGTAGTTATCCATGATGGTTGAAGTGTTGTTGGGGCCATGAAGCCTCTGCTCACTTGCAGTTCGAAAATCTTTGGCACCATTCAGTGATTCACTGCTCAAATGTACCCCATCCATTGATGAATTATGGATTTGGTTGCTTAAATTCGCTGGTTGGTCCAGTCCTCGAGCTACAGTCGTAGCATTCGGTGATTTGGGACTGCTACCAGGGATTACGTTCGTCCTCAATCGAACTGCCAGTAAGGGTGGGCAATACTTGTTATTTGTCGGGTTCAAAGCGACCAGCATATCGTTCATTGAGGTTTTGTTGGCATTAACCCCTCCACCAGGTTGTCTAAATTTTTCCTGAAATCGTCTGTCATGTAATAATGGGTCGACCACAACACGCTGATAGCGTGAGTTGCGATCCAAAAGCTCCACAAAACAGTTTCCTTCTTGATCTTCGTCGTCCGATAGATTTGCTAGTCAACGGAACACATATCAACCTCACGTGAGTTAAGTCATGCAAATATGCACGTGGCTCAGACGGTTACTTACCTTCGCTTTGTATCGCCATGCGACCCATTTGGACCTTCAACACTTGATTGGGAGAGGAACCAAAATGTGTAAGTGTAGCGGATGCTCGATCTCGCTCGGAGACCAACTTCGGCGAGGCTGGAGTCGCACATTTAAGTATTTCATTCAATGTTGACTTCCTACGCATCCTCGGTCGTCGACTGTGCTGCTCCTTGCGAACCTGCTTCTGGTGGTAATGACGTGAAATCTTACCCATTATGTCGTGAAAAAAGACAACGTAGTCACCCAACCGATCAGTCGTCGTCATCTAGTAGTATAAAGGTTAGCTCGTTACGTTTTATCACCCTGTATTCGTCGTATCATACCAGGTGTGCGAGGATGAACAGCAGACGAAAAAACTCGCTTTTTCCTAGCGGTGGCTCCTTCGGATTCCATTTGGTCCAACTGGCTCGCATGATCATTGACACGGAGTTCTTGTGCAGTGTTTCCGTTTTTGCCTCCACCAGCACGTAGGCCAGGTCATAATAAACGTTTCGCAGCTAGACAGTAAACAGCGTCATGTAAATCATTCTAGCTAAATCATCTCAAGAATACGTGGCGTACAATTTCCTGGTCAATCGCTTGCTTATCGCGCGCATAGAGCCTCCACCATTTATCAAGGCATTTCTCGATCGAAGGCAGTTGTACCATGAAATTGATATCGAGTACGGTGTCGTCCAAAAACCGCAATAAATCTTCGATGTTCATCGACCGAGCAAACGGACTCTTGACATACTTAGCATTGGCTTCATGCTCAGCTTGAGTGATGGCATCCGCTCGTTTCGCATGTATTCGCTTCCAGTCGTCAATCGCACGTAACGAACTCACAAAGAATGGCATGGTCTCTCGCATAGGAAATACGAGCTTCTGCATGATCGGCATGGTAGTAAAGACGGCAGGTAGAGTGAAAGCAGACAATCGATCCAGGAGGCCACTCAGCATCTATTTACAGTCATCCCAGAATCACCATGCTCTGAACTTGATAATTTTATAGCACTTGCACACTGTAGACGGCCACGGTAGCTGAAACATCAACATACCACTCACAATTAGCAACCTTGGTTAACCAGGTACACACTCAATCAAACCATTACCAAGTTCAACTCCCAAATTCTGAAGGTCAAGCTCCTCTTCCGGCACGTTGTCGAGGATCTCGAGGATTGACATTTCCACGTCCTGTTGTACCATTCACCGGCCGAGAAAAAACAGGAGGAGTATTTCCAGCGTGTGGTCCTAAAACCCGTGATGCTTGCATTGGAGGATGAAAAGCTGGAGTTGGGCCACGGGGAACAAAGTACCCTGGGCCTGGTTGTGGTGGTGGCGCACCCATCGCAGGAGATCTCCCAACGTGGTGTATCGACATGTTCATAGGCGGAGGTTGTCCATACCCACCTGGCGGTGCTTGGTTCGAGTATTGCAGGCCTGGAACTGGTGCGAATTGTTGTTTCGGCACAAATTGCTGTCCTGGCGATCCTCGCCCACGACCTCGGTTGCCACGGCCGCGACCTCCTCGCTGAGTACCACGTCGCCCTCCACGCTGTCCGTCATTCCCTCGCCCCCTTCCTTTGTAACCGTTGCCGTAAGGCATTTGGGAGTCTGGAGGTATTGACTGATTAACATCGTACTGTTGCGGTGGGCCTTGACGCTGATGATGAGAATTCCTCGGTGGTGCAGAATGATTCCTTGATATCTCAGATGGTCTTTCCATCGGTTTTAGCGTGAGCAAATTGCACTGCGGGCTTTCCACATGCACGATACAGTGGTGGTCGTACGCGTGGTCCAACAGAGCTGACCAAGGTTTTGAGGAGCGCAGAGTATTTTCCTTACCAATTACGTAGCATGCGAACTTAGCTCGCGTTAGTGCCACATTCATTCGCCGGATATCATTCAAGAAACCAACACCAGCTTTTGGATCAGCTCGCACGGTAGACACTGTTCGCACCAAACAAAAGCCACAAGGTTATGCAAATCAATCCTTCTCAGTAAAACGTCAAGTTCAACGTACGAATAATAATGTCCTTCTCCCGGCCTTGAAATCCGTCGACCGTGTTGATCTCGACCTCTTGCTCGTACCGCTCACCCAATGTGCGACGGAAACGATTCCTCAGCTCTTCCATTTGCTGACTGTACGGAGTAATCATACCAACCTTCCCAGCGATCGCGTCCGGAGGACACGAGTTCTTCAAGGTCAAATATAAGTTCACCGCAAGTTCAGCTTCGCCAACATTCATGCGCGACACGGATTTTGTTGCCTTTTCACGACTGCTAAGCAGGTTCCAAAACACCAGCGGCATGAAAGCAGGTCCTAGACTGTGATACGGCTTAGCATATTCGTTGCCCTTCACATTTTCTCCATCTTGAAGCTTGCCACCATAGAAGAAATTCCGTGGGAAATCAGAAATCTTTGGATGACTACAAGTGTACCAAACAAAAACGTATGTTAGACAAGAGCCTAACAATCCTACCGTCAAGAATTAGCCCGTACCTTCGGTATTGTGTTCGCAGCATGTGTACGGGGTGTTCACAACTTTCGAGTCGTTCGAATAAACTCCGTTCGTACAACGATTGCCCACTATTACGAGAGAAAACTGTAGCTGAAAGCTGCTGGGGATCACCAACCAACACGCACTGCTTACTTCCAAACCTATATTCGAAGGGAGTACATGTGCTCGTTAGTCGATCATACGTCGTAATATAATCCAGTATACATATGAATGCGTACTTCATGGGGATAATAGTTGATAACTCGACAGCTTGGGCAGCTTCATCCACTACCAACACGTCATATCGAGCGCTTGCATCGAGAGCAGCAACACCTGCACTGCTCAATGTCGTGAAAACAATGTGGGCGGTGTCGAGGAAGGAAACTTCCAGCGATTGCCGTGTGGACTGTGAAAGTTTTCCTCTCATCTCACTGACAGCTTGTCGAGCAAATTCATACCGCTGTAGTTCCAGTTTGACCTAATCAACACCAACACAGAAGTCAGCCACAATTGTGGATAGTACAAACACTAGATATACGTACCTCAGAGAGCTTTTCTAAGCAACCGTTGATCCGCTGAGCCATCGCCACATACGGATGATACCGTGAATAATCGATAGGACCCCATTCTTTTGTTTCGATAGGAGCCGTCGGCGGAGGTAAACGTGGAGACTGTGGCATAACAATTGTTGGGGACGATGGGCGACGATCATCTGGAAGATCGTTCGGTGGTGGTGGGGATAATGGAGGCGGTGGCGGTGGTGGTGATAATGGAGGAGGTGGCGGGGGCGGAGAAGATGGCAATGAGCCATGCGGTGAGTTAATTGCACCGCCTTCTGCGTATTGGCTCAAATTTCGGTGTTCCAGATCCAGCGACAAGTTTTCTACCTGCTCATGGACGCCGCCATTTGGCTCTTGACATGGTAATGGTTCGTCCTGTTCAGGCGTATCGTCACCATCGTCTCCATCGACTTGAATAGGTTTGCTTGCTGATCCGACCTCATTACTCTTCGCCTCCACACTGGTAGATGTCTGCAGACTTGGCTGTGGGTGGGATGTAACAGGGAACGGTTCGTCCTGCTCTTCCTCAGCTTTATCAATGTGAGCTCCAATTGGAAGTGGTTCATCTTCTTCAGAGTTGCTGCCATCGTCCAAGAACGCATTTAAAGCTTTCCCGCTCGCCTCAGCGTTAAAAGTCTCTTCCTGTTCGTCCCAAGCAGGAGGTGGAGCCCCAAACGAATCAGGAAATTCTTCATCTTCTTCTTCTTCTATCGTCACATCAGGATTATCTTCACCATGGTTGTGTGTTGTGTGTACGCCCCTCAGCTCTTGAACTTCTCCAGTAGTACCAGAACTAGGAGGGGATGGAGGCGGTGGCGGGGAATCGGGATACGCTGGAGGTGATGTCGGGGGTGGAGGTGACGAAGGTATCTGACCAGGAGGAGATGACGGGGGCAAATCCAGTGGTGGCGGTACTGAAGGCGATCGAGCTTCAGCAGCTACACGGGCCGCAGCTGCAGCCTGATTTTGTTGTGCTTCAGCTTGAGCAATCTCCTCGAGCGCCTTAACTGGGTCATGTTCGATCCAAACAACAATATTCCGTAATTGATCTCTCAAAATTAACGAATCACGTTCCACCTAGGCAATGGCAAGACAAAGAAACATGGTTACGTACGTCCAAAAAGTAAAATGATATTTGTACGTACCGCCATCAACTCATGCCGCAAGCGGTTAATATGGCCCTCCAGAACGTCCAACGGTTGACTGCAAATTTGATCGACTTGATTTTCCAGGCCAACACTTTGAACATTGGCGCTCTAAGTAAGACAAACGATAAAATGTTAGACATGAACACGTCACTACTGTAATAAACATACCAATCCCCGTCCAACGCGAACAATTTTGGGGAAATATCGACGACCTTCTCCATCACAAAATCCCTCTTCGATCACCTTACTCACAATATTGTCGACTGCTGCATTGGATGGCGCCGTAACCAAGATGTGAGGTTTCTCGTTTCCCACCTGAGCCCACGCTTTGGCTGTCTCACTATCCGGTCGGCGCGCTACATCCAATACAGCATTATAATACCGATTATACTCGCGCAAATGCAGGGAATTCAGCAAGCCTTTGAGGGTAGTCGTCTTTCCTGTTCCTGGAGGACCTTTAATAAGAGTAAATCCCTCTGAGGTTGCCGCTGCTGTGATAGCTTCCGCTGTGAGTCATTAAAAGTCCTTGAAAGCCACTGGACATATTTCAGACCCAACGAGTCAAGTTGCATAGTTCCTTGCTTATGCTCACCAGACAGTAACAACGGCATTAACTTGTAGTGACTACAGTCGCAAAGTGCACGGAACTCTCGAACACTGGTGATTAAGTTGTTGAGCTTGAAAAGGTAGATGTTCTCTTCTTTCTCCAATGTCCCCAACCCCGACCTCAATATCGTCATTGTTAGCCCCTCTTTTGAAGCTCTCTGTGTAGTCACAATTGCTAAGAATCCAACCGGAGTAGTGTCGAGCGTAGTAGTTTCATCTTTTGGTTCGCTTTTCACACCATGTCCAGCTTTTGTTGAAGCCAGGGCCTTACGAAAGTAATCTTGGTCTGGCGAAAGAAGAACTAAATCGTTCATAAACAGCTCGGAGAGGTGATCCCAGCCATTCTTGCGCCGCATACCAGGAATATTTTGCTTCTTGGGGTCAACTCGAATTTTACAGCTCTTGGAAATGAATGTCGCTCCAAAGCCCTTAATATCGACTGGGATAGGACTAGGATGGTCCGTTGTCACTGCATTAATCGTCTGGGCTTGCACTTCTTCAAGTGCCAAGGGTTTCCAAACCGAGAAGTAGTGTTCATACGAGCGAAATTTGCTCGGTACTTTCTCAATCTCCATCTCAACTTCACCTTCCTCGGAACCATCATTTGTTATGCTATACGAGCGGATACTCTGTGTTTCTTGCCTCAACGCTTCATAAAACTTCCACTCCAAAATCTCGTCGAAAAAGTTGTCCAACGTGTGGTTGGACGGTACGCCACTGTACGACACTGTCGTCTGAGTCCTCATTTGCATATTGGCGCGTTTCTGTTGTTTAACAGGCCGTCGATGGGCATCAGGAATGTCATCCTTGACCTTCACCAAGTGTGAAGCAGTACCATTCCGCTTTCCCTCCGTCTTCACTGCAGCTGCAACTTTCTTAACAGCTTGTGCAGCTGTTTGCTTCACCTTCGGCGGTGGAGGTGGAGGAGTAGACAACATTTTAATCGTGCGTTTAACCTTCTTCGCCTTCATCTTGGCACGAGGTGCTTTCGTCTTCTCCTGTTCAGAGTCATCACTGTCAATGACTTTCCTCTTGTTAGCTCGGACTCTGCGTTTGGCCATTTCTTCCTCGGACGAGGCCTCGTCCGAGAGTTCTCCTTCTTCTTCATTAGCAGAGTCTTCCTCTCCATCAGGCTTCCACTCCTCCTCCGACTCGTCTGCGCCCTACGGCCAGAGAGAGCAAAGGACAGTCAGATCTACATGTTGCACGTCTTTCTTTACGTCTACAGCAGCCTAAGCAGCCTCCTAACTATCAAGTTTAAGGGTGGTTTAGGTGACGACGGACCTGACGCACGCGTTCTGCGTGTTGTGCGATTAATTTGGACATTCGCGGGGCGCGAGCACCCGACGCGGCTTCTAGACGCGTGGAGCGTCGCATCTTGGCCGTCTTTCGTACAGAATAAAGCAAGGAAAAGACTACAGCTTCGAGTGTTTATACAGCTCTTCTCGAGGCGATTGCGTGTCTCACAGAGCGCCGATAGACACCAGACCAACGGGAGAACAAAGGCACGGATCTCCTCTACCCAACGACGTGCTTTACGTGGTCGGAGGCGGGGCTGTTGCTTCTTGGACGGCGCGGGACTCGGAGCAAATGAGCAAATGAGCCCTGGCGTGTGTGTAGCGGCTCCTTGGTGAGAGAAGGTGACGCGATGGTTGACTGTATTCAGATCACCTTCAAGCAACATCGAGTCAAAACCAAAATTCACTTCAAGTTCAATCTACATAGGTTTGGCCTGCAAGTATGATTGGAGAGCTAATCTCAACGAGATTGTCTCCGCACACTGATCGCGATTCCATCGCCACAATGTTCTGCTCCGTTACCATTGCCAAATTGCATCCCATTGACGCGGCCGTTCATCTTCTGACTCACTTGTTCCTGCTTGATCGAGCGGAGGTAATTTGGCGATTTGAGGAACTTGTTTGGTGTGCGAGCACCCGTGACCCATGGATGTGCCAACGCCTGCTCTGCCGTGTATCGATCCGCAGAGTCCACCTCTGTTCAAATACAAATAAGAGTGTATGAGCAGGTTGAAAGTTACGAGAGAACAGTGTTGTGCCTACCAAGCAAATTTCGGAGAAGATCTTTAGCGCTCTCGGACAACCCGTTAGCCCATCGCGGGAATCGGAGACCAAACTTTGCCTGAACATATCATCTGTAAGCAATTGTCGATGGTGATCCTTAGATAAACTTGTTTCGTACCCGAGCGGCCTTCTCGTTGGCGATTTTGCCGCCATCATCGTCGAACGGCAGACAACCACAGAGCAAAACGTAGACTATAATTCCCAGTGCCCACATGTCCACGGACATCGAATATGCTTGGCGCTGCAACATCTCCGGCGCGAGATAACCTCTCGTTCCCAAAAACGAAGCCGTCTTATCGTCTGCGTCTAACAACTTTGCAAGACCAAAGTCGATGATCTTTACGTTAGCTCCACGCGATTTGCTTGTCAACATAAGATTTTCTGTTGCATCAGAAGTACAAGGTAACTTAATACGCTGATGACAACACGGCTAACAACAAGTATAAGTACCTGGCTTGAGATCACGGTGAATAATCCCACGTGCGTGCAAGTAGGCAACAGCAGACGTGATCTGGCGAACAATGTTACTCGCTTCAACCTCCGACAACGTTCCCCTGTCAACGACGTAATCAAACAGTTCACCGCCACTCATGTATTCCGTGACCTGAACACATACAATCAGATCCTGCAAAAGTAGCAAACATGTACTACGTCACGCACCATGCAGATCTTCGACTCGGATAGGAATACGTCCTCAATGTGAATGATATTCGGGTGTTTCAATGACTGAAGTACTTGGATCTCAACCTCCATCATAAGACCGCGACAACAGCAACAGGGTTAGTCGACTATCGTTACACATTGCATCACGAAGTGGCTCACTTGGAATTGCTCCATCACAACGTTATACTCTCGCTCAACAGCCCGTCGATCAATGATCTTACAAGCGCATAAGCTTCCCGTGCGTCGTTCACGACACTTGTACACGACCGACGTGCCTCCATGTCCTGCAAAGCACACACCAACGTCAGTAACCTATTTGCTCCCCTCTATCATCTTCCCATCATCAGGTACACACACCGATCTCGTCCAGCATTTCATACTTGCCCTCCATCCTCCCGCTGCTGTAGGACGGGCCCTGTAGCTTGATTGGCTATCGAAGACATTAGCCTCAGCAATTGCAGTGCACTATTAGCTCGACTCTATTGGGACTATGACGTACCTGTGGCGCTGATGTCATCGGCCGCGAGCCAGCGTGCACGTCCTTGAAGTCGTTTGGCCGTCGCTTCCCGGGCTGCACCATGTTGTCATCTCGTCCTCTTACTCCGCAGCACCAAGACTGCGCAGCGCCCATAATCTCGCCTTGTGATCGTGTAGCAAACACCAAGTGCCAACTGATCCCACGTCACCACGGCTTTGCAGATTCGCGACTGACGGGCAAGATATCTATCTATTGAAGAGCCTAGCAACACTTCACCTTCGTGCAACATTTTTCGAACATACCTGGTTTTGGGATCCGAAAGCAGATGTCCATTTGTGAAGGACTGGGCTAGTAGCTACGAATCAGGAACTGATCGTAATGAGTATTGACTGAGCACATGTATTGTCATTACTTGATGAAGACTTGGATGTACACGTTGAAAACTACAAAAGCGGCTAGGACGGTCCGTCACGGACGGATTACCTATCATCTCCAACTCTGCTGTCTCGTCAGAGTCGAGGAAATGTAGTAATCATAGATCGATGCGGTTAGGCAGAACCTCTTAACTACCTCCAGACGATCGGCGGATGATACTGTCATCACGACAATCAACTCGATTCTACAAGATTCATTAGTCACAAGTTCTGTGCAGAGTGATGGTCCTTCAACTTCACTTCAACCACATGGCTACATCCCACGAAACTCTTCAACAAACGGCGACGTTCTGATGTCGGACGAGGTGGCGACGCTCAAGCGGGAGTTGGAAGCGCTGAAGCGAGAGCTAGAGCAGGAGCGCAAGAAGAACGTCATGGTCCAAGGCAGTCATAACGACAATCCTCCACAGCCCGAGAGACAGCGTGACGAAAGCGTCAGGCCGCGACGAGATGGCGACAAGAATGCTACTGGGTTCAAGAAGCCTCGCATTTATGTGCAACACGCCGCAGTAGGAGTTCGACGAGGCAAGTGGTGGCTCCGAGACCGGCAAGTGCTCTCACGTGCTACGCAGGATGAATACAGTAGCGTCAAAGTGCGTGAGACGTGGACTTGGAGCGGCCGGACGGTAATCCTCGACAAAATTGTACGACTGGACGAGGAGGATGAACAGGTGGAGCAGGACAAACCAGAGCTAGGGGAGGAGCTCAAGGGCTCCAACAGCCAACAAACAAGTCCCGCTGAAGTCGCTGCAGCATCAAGCGAAGCTCTTTCGCTTACTACGCAGCCATCCAAGGCAGTAGAAACAAGTGAAGCAGCAAGCAGAGCTGACCAGGAGGTAATCGATTCAAAGGTGGAGGAGGTATCACCGGCTAAGGCTAGCGACGAGGTGCGCGAAAGCTCTGCGCTTGTTGCGTCAAATGAGTGAAGCATAACCCAAATGAGTATGCTGGTGAGCTGTGGGCTTGATTCAAATCATAACCATTTTTCTAATTGCACGAAGTGTTCAATGGCTGGCCTTTCACCGGTAAGCACAACAATTCTTAGCGTCGCACAATGGCCTTTACCGATGACTGCTTGGTGTCCATCCCACCAATGTAGCTTCAAAAGCATGGCGACCTCCTGGCTAACCTTTCACATCAGTCGTCGCGACATTCTTTCACTTTCAAATATACTTGGTCAGACACACTCCGAAGCGATGGAGCCAATGCGACGACCCGATGACTTACCAACAGACTACGAAAGAGGAATCATCAAGGAATCTGCGCTGCTCTCGGTACGACGATGGAAGCTGTTGGATATCACTTGACTGATACACTTTGCTTATAGGAGTCAACGGTCGAGTCGACCGTGTTTGGAGTTACTCTGCTCTGGAACCACAAGAGCGTGAGCAACTTTGTTGCGGTGGCCAACAGATACCACATTGTTAGCTGCCCTCCCGTGTGGATGTCCCAGCCACAAGGTCAGATCACGGAGCAAGTGTTCAAGAGCGACATCATGACTTGTCTAGCTGAGGTCGCAGGTGGACTGGCCCGACACAACGACTTGGCTCCAAATACAATTTGGCACACCTTGAACATCACCAAACGGTTCGGTCAGGTGGAGAGCGACCCGTTCGTGCAGGCCTGCATGGCTCAGCTTGACGCTGATGCTTACCTCGCTGATGTTCTCGTGCGCCACGAGAGCCCTGGGTTTGGTATCTCACCAATGAACTTGCAACCTCCGTTTCCACCCCACCGACAGATCTTTCATTGACACGTCAACGTGCAAACGTAGGAACGCGGATTGTACGTTAGTATGTATCAAGCAAAGTTTCACATGAACTATTACCAGTGATAAATTGCTCGGGTTTGGCCATACCGCTTACCACTCGGAGACGGTGTAGTCTTTGAGGAACTGACCGAAGATAGGCTTGCCAGTGTTGCCTTCTTGATACAGAGAGAAAATTGGGTCTAACACACGAGCAGCGGCATCAATCTCATCGAGCGGCGTCTGGAAGTTGTGCGTGTCGGCAATGCGAACAGCTACATCGCGAGGATTCTCGTCGTTGATCCAACCCTGGTTCACGACAAAAGCAAGAGCAAAGTTAGCATCTTGTCGACGGACACATTGGCGGTGATTGTTTTACCGTATCAACTGCGCTCATGTAAATGCCCTTGCGCGCAAGATCTTCGGCGCACGTCCGCGTCATCATATTGACCGCTGCCTTGGCCATGTTTGTGTGTGGATGGTTTGGCGTTTTGTTGCGGTAGAACTTGCCTTCCATTGCGCTTACATTGATGATAAAGCGGCGCTCATTCGAACTCTGTGTAAGAAGACATAACACACAGTAAGAATCAAAGGCGACCAGCATGTGAAAGCACCACCGACGGACTATTTACCTTTTCGAGGAGAGGGATGGCCCGCTTGTTGAGAATGAACGGAGCCATTGCGTTGATCGCGAATACTTCCACCAGCTCTGTATCACGAAATCAGATGAGTACCAAAACTGAGTTCAAGGCGAACCATACATGTACGTACCCATAGTCTCAATCTGATTGATCTTCTTGACCCACGAGTTCGATGAGCGCAGGTCCACTTGCTGCTGGTTGTTATCAATTTGACCCTTGGGAAATAAAGCTTCCGTTTCCTCGGACTGCTGGTCTTCAGCAACAAGTGGCATTTGCGAAAGGTGCACAGATGCAGGAGCGGAGGCAGTAGCAACAGATATCGCCGTCGAAGAACCTCCACTGGTATTGACTATTGCAGTACCATTGATAGAGACGTTGTCACTGTCGACATTCGAGGCAGCCGAAGAATTACCAAGAAGGTTTGCATTGCCCCGTAGAATTTGGTTGACTTGAGCCATTTCTTCCGGGACTGGTGCTACCTCACACTCAATGAGATGCTTATAGTAGTGCACGGGGCGTCGAATTGTCTGCGTTGCGTTGTTAATCAAGATATCAAGACTTCCAAAAGTTTCCTCAATATGATCCATGAACTTGTCAATCACACCCAGATCACGGAAATCCATGCCATAAATCTGCAGTCGGTCCTTCCACACTTCAAAGTCCTTCTCCTTGGCATATCGGAACGCTGCATCCTTGGGAAACCTCGTCGTCGCCACCACCTTCGCTCCACTACGCAGCAACTTCAGTGCAATCTCATAACCAATCTTCACTCGTGCACCTGTGACAACTGCAACGTGTCCACGGAGATCAGCATTCTGCAATCGCTTCTTGTAGTTGAGTTCGGCACATGATGGACACATCCGATCGTAGAAGTGGTGCAGCTTGCGGAACTTGACCTTGCACGTGTAGCACGCCCGATGGTAGTGCAAGTGATCCGTCTCCTTCTTCTCTTTTCCATTCTCAAGGAGCATGGGCTCGTCCGTCGCAACTCCGTCTGGAACGTTGGCCAGCAATGGGTTCTCAGTCTGCAACGCCGCTAACCGCGCGAGTCGCTCGGCTCGCAGCTTAGTATTGTTCACATACTGCTGGTCCAGCGCCTTTTGCCTCGCTCGCTCCACTTTCTTGGCCCTCTTACGCTCCTGACGCGTGCTATCGCTAGCTGCCGAGTTCCCATGGAAAAACTTGGCTCGCAGGTCGTTAACCAACGGAATTAGCGCCGTCCGCAGTGGTTTAAAGCGTGGCGAACTCTGGAATAGCTCATGACCCTCTTCACCATGCAGCTTCTGCAGTGTTGCCACACACGCCGCTAGCTCAGCGTCCGTAACGTCCGTCATCCACCAGCAAATAGAGTGTATTGTGTACGGTACACAACAACAAATAGAGTAGTTTTGTGTGATAGATAATGTAAACGCACCAAAAAGTAGGAAATGGAGCACGAGCATGCGGCGAGTTTGACAGCTCGCGCTGTGAAGAAGGCACTGCCGGAGCGCGCAATACTGACGAAAGATGCGCGGCAAACGCTGAACTCTGCGACCAGCGTATTTACGCTATATCTGGCGTCCATGTACGTGGTCTACACTGTCGCTAAGCACATCAGAACGTTGGACTTAGGGGTTGTTTGTGATTGCAGTGCCCACGAGACGTCTGTGGCTAATAAACGCAGTACCATCACATTGAAAGACGTACTGCAGACACTGCGAGACGCTGACTTTGAGCATTTTATTGAGCCTATTGAGGAGTGTCTACAAGGTCAGTGACCTTGATGTGAGTGTGATGGAAGCTCAAAACTTATTGTTTGCTACTGCTACAGAGACAAAAGCTGCAGCGAGTCGGAAGAAAAATCAGAAGGTGGTGGCCGAGGAGGAGGACGGAGCTGAGACTACGAACGAAGTGGCAGAGCAACTGGATGAAGTAGCCATTGACACGAACGAGGAGGATGAAGATGAAGACATGATGTCGGTGGAGGAGCCGTCGGATGCTGAGGACACTGGCGGTGATGCAAATGAGGATGCAGAGGAGAAGGAGTCAGTTGAGCAAACGGCAAGAGAAGGGAAGACGGAGGGTGAAGATGAGGACTCAGCAGAAGCAATGGAACAGTCATAGATGCAATGAATTCCAGCACTTCCAGTCAACGAAATCGTTTATTCCATGACTACATCCTCGGTGGCTTCCACCTGGACACCTCCTATGACTCCTCTACGCATGTCTGCGTGCTCCAGCACGGCCAGACACGACGTGGAGATCGCGTCCAGCGCTTGACCATACTTTAGTCCGGACAAGAGCCCAATATTGATGACATCGTACGGTGATCGCAACAGAATGTCGCGCGTAGCACCACTGGAGAACACCAGGTTCTTTCCTCCAGTGAGACGAACCAAGTTGCTGGCGTTGGAGAAGAAGTATCGTCGTCCAGCGGTATCGCCGAGGCACGGCGTGTACGTGATCTCAAAGTAGATGTCACGTTTGATAGCAGCAGCAATCTGCAATGAACGAGCGTTAGCGAACACAGGAGACAGCGATCGAGGCTAAACAAACGCTCGCACTCACCCATGGCCGCTTGATCTGGAACGGTAATCGGTTGGTCACATCAAACGTGATCAGGTCGATGTCGGCTTGCTCACACAGGAACTGGAACACCTTGGGCGTCGCCGCTTCAGCTGCCACAACGTCGTATCCCTTCACTACATCCGATGCCGTCTGTTCATGATACATGCAGCAGTGAGCACTTGTTCTGCACTAATCAACCTCCTTGTACTCTCAATTACTCACCAGCTTCTGTGCGTCCACCACTTCCTCCAGCTTCAGCGTGATGCGCTTCCGTTGTCTTGGCAGCTGCTTCTCTCTCGAGTTCGCGTCCTTCAGCTGCAATCCATTGCCGAGTGCAGCAGTGTAAAGCTTGGCTTTCTTCGCAGCCTTGCCGCTCTTATCCTTCTGTGCCGTCTGCGGCAGGTCTGGTAGCGCAGCCACCGGCTTGGGCTTCTCACTGCCATCGCAATCCACATTGACACATACCGTCGCGTAGCCCACTACCAGCAACAGACAATCAATACGCCGCTCATTTTGCCGCTACCCAACCTCAAAACACTACTTACATCGCTGAAGCTCGCCGGCCGACACGCGCGCTGTCGGACGAACGTTCAAGTCCACATATCCCATTGGATGCAAGTTAATGACGTTTCGAAGGAGAGAGGTCTTCAGTTGCTTGAGACTACGTTGCAGCAATGCAAGAGCAACATAGTTTCAAACTTTCCAAAACCACTTAAGGTTGCGCAAGAACGTGTAATGTTGCGGAATGGATATAATTGTGTGGCACACACTTTCTAACATTTAACTGCAGCTCCTGTTACGTTCGTAAAAACGCTCGTAAATACGTCTTTTTACAGCGATCGATCTGCTCCAGTCGCTCTAACCTCACATAGCGGAGCTATTCCAGCATAACTGGAAACAATGGCTGACCAATCCGTGGAGGAGAAGAACCTGGAGCTCGCTGCCCTGCGCAAGAAGCGTACGTTCCGCAAGTTCAGCTACCGTGGCGTGGACCTGGACAAGCTCCTGGACCTGAACCATGAGGAGCTCATGGACCTGGTGAACGCCCGCGCCCGTCGTCGCTTCTCGCGTGGCCTCAAGCGCAAGCCGATGGCTCTGATCAAGCGTCTGCGCAAGGCCAAGGCTGCTGCCAAGCCCATGGAGCGCCCCGAGGGTATCAAGACCCACCTGCGTAACATGATCATTGTGCCCGAGATGATCGGCTCGGTCGTCGGTGTCTACAACGGCAAGGAGTTCAACGGCATTGAAATCAAGGTATGTCTCCAGAACTGCTCGCAGCTCTCGGGGGATGTGTGGCTTTACCTGAAGAGTGGTACTACCGGTTTCAAAACTGGTACACCCGGCTGCCATCCCCTTGACGACGTTCTGTGTATGGGGCGACCCAGAGAGATTTTCATATTTTATATTTTGTTATGACTTGAGATATGAGCGTTGACGGACTGACATATGTATTTCTTGTGATTACCAGCCTGAGATGATCGGCCACTACCTGGGTGAGTTCGCTATCTCTTACAAGCCGGTGACCCACGGTCGCCCCGGTATCGGTGCCACGAACTCGGCGCGTTTCATCCCGCTCAAGTAGAGCGTTTGAAAGGTGCACGGAAGCACATGGATCTCATATTTTATATGAGACCTACGTGCTGCTCCCTTTGGGGTTGAGCCATTGTAATACACTCTTCTAGCTTGGGAGAGCTTCCCGGATGATTGCTATGTGGTGTGAGTTTACTTCTGTCTTTTGCCTTGTAGGTCACAGCTGGACTGGACTTGGGACGGATGCCGGTGAAGCAAAATCGCAATATCCAACGATTCGATGGTGGACAACAATCTCTCTGATATTTGCACGTCAGTCTGAGGCATTCCGTCCTAAGCACCCAGTCCAACTGAAGCTTCCAGTTCATTGGGCCCTTTGCATGTTGTAGTTGATGCTTTGCCGATGATGACCAGTTCTCTCCTGATCAAGGTTGATGAAAACTTTTATAATTCCAATTGATCCTACTGAGGCAAATGCACAAGTGTAGCTGTAGTAGGTTTCGTTGTGTTAAATAAATAGAGTATCTGTTGAGAATCCATGCTTTTCTTGTTGGAAGTCATCGTCTCTCACTGCATCGTCTTGTTTGCTGTAGGTTTGTTGAGAGGTAAGGAATTGTTGTCTCTTGTGAACTTGAATAGCGCTTTTGGTTGCCATACGTGACAACATAACCCGAAAAATTTCGTCTATCATTGCTAGAATCGCTAATACTTGTGATGGTGTGCTGTTCCATTGATGAAGGTTGCATGTTAAGGCCTGGTGCAGAATAAAAAGCGATGTTAGACATGTTAGCAGATCGCCAACCATAATGAACGGACCTCTTCTGATCGTAGTAACTGGACTCCGAACTGCTGCTGGTGACGATAGTAAACCAACCGGAAGCTTGGATCCGCCTAATTTGCCGTTCACCTGGAATGAAGGAGAGCCTAAGTGCAAATTGGTAAGTCATTCAACACTTTTTACATACGAGGTACTCACCAGGCTGCTGTTGGTCATAGTGCACGCTTGTCACTCGTCTTCTCACGCTACTACCAGCGTATGTTGGATCAACTCCCGCTGTGCCAACAGTTTTAGCAAAATTTGCGCTAAGTGCCGACGCTACGGTAGCACCTGAGGCACCACTTAAGTTGGAAGTGCCAAGTTGCCAACTTGATTGACTTCCTAATGCCGCGACATTGCGATACGAATTTTGTGTTGGTGCCAATAGTGATCGAGTCGTAGTATTGGATGGAGCAATCGAAATCGAGAGGTCGACTTCGTGATCTGGAAGAGGAAACGTTGGAGGTGTCAGCATTTGTCCGTGTGATAATGGTGTTGTTGGGGTCTTCCGAAACAAAGACCCAATCACAATTTCACTGTGTGGAATACCTAGTGGTGCGGGGATCGATGGCGATGAAGTTTTGGTCGGGATACTCGATGGCGTTAACATAAGCGGCCGATTGTCCATTATTCTTTCGGGAACTGTTGAGCTCGTGCCAGACGCAGCGGCAACAATACGTTCGTGTTGAAAGAGAAGATCAATGCGTTCTTTCTCGTCGCTATACACATCTTTGCCGTCCAACACTCGAATCGAATTGAGTTTATACAGCACGTGTTGTCGATAAAGATGCTTCTTTGTCAGAGGATTGTTGGTTAACCGCATGTCAATCAGAGATGGCAGAGCAGCCAGCTTCTCCACCTCCTCTAAATCCGTGATACGATTGTTAGATAGTTCAAGCGTCTGCAATCATCAGTAAAAACAACTTGTCAGCAGGTTCTGATAGCTGAATCAAGACATGAGGAATACATTATACCTCTAGATGAAGCATGTTGTTGAAGTTGGACAACGATTTGAGCCCATTGTCTTCTAGGTTGAGGAATTTTAGCTTTCTTAGTGCGAGGGTTGAGTGTGGGTCTAGCTGTCGGATGCGATTCTTGTCCAGACGAATATCCACAAGTTCGGTGTTTGAGTCGAGCCCGGCGAAATAAACAATTGCATTACCATGTAGATGAAGGACCTGTAACAGGGAACAACAAAATGTTAATCACTGATGTCATCAGCTACAACATTATCGCACCTTTAGAGCATCTAAGAATTGTAGCCCCAACGATGTCATATCCGTGATTAGGTTATATGCTAAGTGTAATTGCTCAAGATTGAGGCATGCAAGAATTCCCTTTCCTCCGCCATCACACGTGTCAGGCATGATATAATCTGCGGACAGGCTGGATGGCATCAGTCTCTCAATTCTATTGCGATTGAGGTTTAGAATTTTTAGTTTAGGTAGTGCCTCAAGACCGGATATATCGCTGATCTGGTTGTTTTCGAGGTTGATCTCTCGAACATTTGCAAAGACATCTCCTGGAATTGATCCGATTTCACGAATTCGACACGAAGATATATCCATATTGATGATTCGACTAAATTGGTTTTCTCCTCCAGACCCACGCGGCGTGACGCTACCACTTCCACATTTCTCCAGGATGAACTCAAGAGTTAATTTCCCGCTGTACTTTTGCTTCGCGTTACTTTGGTCTTGTGGTGATACACTAACACCATCAAGCACCTTAACACGTCGCAGGTAGTACACACTGTAAAGGCGATAATCGGGAACTCTTGTGATTTCGTTACCAGACAAGTCGAGGATTGTAAGTTTTGGAAGTGATTTCAGATGCTGGACTTCCTTTAGTTTTTCGATTTGGTTATTGCCTAAGTAGAGCTCCATCAATTTTAACGCCGAACCGAGACCTCGTAAGCTCGTAATCTGATTTTCTTCTAGCGAGAGCTGAATGAGATTTTCCAACGAGTCAAGGTGCTGGATAGCAGTCAACCGATTGCGACCAAGATGTAGCTTTTTGAGAAACAAAGTTGATTCATATTCTCGATCTGGGTAATTTCGTTATCGTCCAGACTCAATTCTTCAAGTCTTGTACAAGCTTGCAAACCCTCAATTCGTTTAATAGCGTTGTCGGAAAAAGACGCAATTCGCAGATTCACAGCCTTACTCAGTCCCTCAATTGAACTGAGGAGTTCGTGATTCAAGTTAAGTTCCTCCACAGAACTCCATTTTGCTTTGTTTATCAAGTCCGCTTCGTCATCGGACTCAGGATGGCGATCAGATGAGGAGTTTGCAGGATCACTAGATGACAATGGTACAGTGCGTAGAGTCTTTTGACAATGCAGTGACCACACTTTTGAGGGCGAAAGCTGGGTAACCAACCGTTGAGCGATGACGATCTCATCTTGTGATACGGTCTGCTGATCAAGTTGCACCAGCTCTGGGAGGTACTGCAACACATGAAATCTATAGCGTTTGGATTCACATATGCCGTTCTTCCGAAGATCAAGTTGCTTTAGTGCATGTTTTCCCAAGGTTTGTCCAATGTATTCCACATCATCAAATGATCGGATCAAGTTGTGCGTCACTTCTAGGGTCTTTAAATGATGAAGATGCTGGAGATATCCCATCCGTGTGATTTGATTGTAGGACATATCCAGCGTGTGTAGTTTTGAAAGTGCTTCAAGATTACCCATCCCTTGAATCTTGTTGTAACTAAGGACCAAAACTTCGAGATGATCTTTTAGAGGCGACATCTCTGGAATTGCTTCTAGCCCACACCCCAGCAAACTCAAATACTTAATGTGGTTCGTAAATGCTACCTGGAGTCTTGATGAAACCATTGGAACACTAGTAGACTCATTTAGGATTACAGATCCAGGCAACAAGGGTTCCATTTGAAGCAAGCGGAGAACGCTTTCGTCTGTGCTAGAATAAACGGTATTATCAGCAGATTGAGGAGTTTGAGAGCGCCGAATACGATGCTTGCGCTCAAAATCATCCGCTAGTTTCGCTGCAACTCCAAGATTGACAACATCTTCTTCATTGCATTGCACCACGCGAGGAGATATTAGTGACCCAAGAGCTCCATTTGAAGCGCCATCAGCATGTGAAGATCCAATGGCATTCTTTTCAAGTATATACTGATACTCCACAAAATATTCAGGAAGAACCAAAGCACTGTCAAACACATAATACAACTTTTGTTTGTTCGTTGTTGTTTCACCATCTGCTGCCGTTGTAGCTGCAGGAACACCGTGTATCACTTGCAGACTCTGAGTTCCTGTGAAATCTTGAGCTTTTCCAAGAGCTGAGCTAGATTTTGCTCTAGAAAGAGTGATATCGGCATTGCTAATGCATTTTGTGTATCCTGGAAATACTTTTGCAACAAGTAGCACACCACAGGGTAGATCCCAATCCCCAGAAGCTACAAGTTGTAGTGCTCTTTTCATGTCGTGGGTCAATCCAAACTGAGAAGATGAAGCATCTGTGCTGCCTTTAGCTTGTTGACCTTTAGCAATAAGAGCTGTAGCAATCCTAGTACTATCCAATAACGCGATTGAATTGGAAAGTTTGATCGCTGCCCCAAAATCTGTTGTTCCAAGACCCGAAAATCCACGAAAACCATTCTCCGCAATAAACAGTTGTTCAGTAGAAGTACGAAGTTGCTGATCTTCAAGAAGTGTTGACTGGGCATAGAATAGATACTCCATCGAAGTCTCCAGCGTCGAACCAGGACATGGGTTTGATGTTGATTGCTTTGCTCTTGTTCGGCACTGTCATTCTGCACATTAGATTTTTCACATTCACCATCAGTCTCTTCATTTGGTACCGTCACCCCTTTCTTCGATACATTATCTTTTACTTTTTTGTCAGGAGCTATGAGAACTTCTTCCATTCGAGCCTGGAAACGATTTCGTAAAAATCGGTTGTTAATTCTCGTGACACGATTGATTCGAATATCGTTAATACCGAATTTTTGTAAGTCAGGTAGAAATAATCGTGAACGTACGAGCTCCACGCAAGACCCAAACCATGCATCCGACGGCTTTCCATCCTCAAGTCGAATATTTCCTCCAGTCTCCAGCTCCAACATCAAGCGCGCAATGTTCATTTCGGAAGTACATCGCAAACTTGTCTTTAGTCGGTCAAAATCTTGGTTCATGCAATATACCGCGCTGTAGCGATCACGTAGGCAGTCGTTTACCGATTCCAACTTTTTCTCTAGCCTACTTAACATTTCTTGCGATACTTTCGATGCGTATTCGTCTACTTCACTTTGTTCTCGATCAAAAACCGCTCAATCTCTTTCTTATGTCGTACCAATGCGGATACACTCGTCTCCATATGATGTTCGGCCTGGTTGCGGATAGAGTCGGCATGCCGAATTCGACAATGTACGTCTCTCTTAATAGCCTTAATCCGCATGTTATAGTACATTTTTTTCTTGATCATTGTGGCTTCAGCAATCTGCTTGTTACGCGCAGATAACTCTACAGTATCCAGAAAATTCAAACGAGGAAGTTGACACATTAAATATGTTTGATAATTGCACAATCGACACACAGGATTATCTCCAAAATGGGGATCGTTCAGTACGAGAACCGAAAGTTGGTCCAAGTTCGTGAGCGATAACAATCCTTTAAAACTCGACAGTCTGTTATCTGCCAAGTTCAATTCTGTCAAATTTATGCAACAATTCAGCGCTGTATCAATACGATCGATCCGATTCCGACACGCCCACAGTTTCGTCAGCTTCGTCAATCTCCATAAACCATCAAGTCTCTCCAACAAATTTTGGTTAACCCACAACTCTTCTAAATTCACAAGTGCATCCAAATTTTCTAGTCGTCGAATCTTGTTTGAACTCAGATTCAACTGCTTTAACTTGGTACAACCCGTCAAATTTGCAATTGTCGACAGCCCACACTCCGTAATACACAATTTTTCCAAATTAGTGCAAGTCGAGACTCCTTCAAGCTCGGAAATTGTCGGTTGATTGATAATCGCCAGTTCTTTTAACATCGGAAAGTACATGACACTCTTCATCGACGTCCAAAAGCCCAGAAACATGTCCAGCGATGTCACGGACTCACTACCACGTGCAAATTGTAATGCTGAAATTCCGTTTTCCTTACACAATAATTCAAGATCAGGTGATGTTTCGAAAAGTTGCTTTTTCTCCTGTTGTGAGACGGACAATTTGTCTCCACTACTCGAAGCTTTGACTATCGTCTCACCCTGCATTGTATCACTTCCAGGCAGGGATTCATCGTAAATCGTAGTTGAAGTTGACGGACTCTCTGGAGTTAAAGTGTCACCATTGGCACTGCGCAGAAATTGTTTACTAGTTGGTCGCTGGCTCTTGTCAGACTGCGGAGGTGCCGAAATCGGCGGCAAAGAACGCGAATCGGACATGGAATTCACAAATTACATGAAATGTGCCTAATACCAGTCGTTTCAGAGTATTTTTGACTTCCACATTTCCTTAAAACGGATGTTTTCCCCATAACAGAATTCAAGTTCCCAAATTTCTAAAAATATCAATTAACCCATTCCTTTTCTCGACAAAGTCTGGCCAAAAGCCCAAAAATGACGTTGACAAACCTCGTACTGAAGCGAATTCCGCATGACGCGTCTCCCGAGCAGATCGTGGCGTGTCTAGGCTCTGGATTGGCTCTACTCCTTCTCCTAATACTATACAGCATCTACCATATCTACGGCTTCTTCATGGCAATGACTGTGACCGTGTTCGTCCTCATTGTGACTCTCCGTTGGGTCTACTTTAATGGTGTGGGGGTGTTAGGCTGGACGAGTCCTTATCTACGCAATTCGGACGTGGTCATCGCTGCCTTATCCAGTAATCCTCAACAGAAGGGGACGCTACGAGTGGTGTGCATCTCCGACACTCACGCCAAGCATCGCAACCTGAAAACTATTCCACATGGGGACGTTCTACTCCATTGCGGAGACTTTACGAACCGCGGGACCCATGAAGAAATCCGTGACTTTAATGACTGGCTGGGGACTTTGCCACATGCTCACAAAGTGGTGATTGCAGGGAACCACGATGTCTGCATGGATGCAGTCGAGTACGAGCAACATTGGAACAAGGCGTTCCGTCACAAGGAATACAACGATCCCAGAGCATCAAGAGCACTACTGACCAATTGCACGTACTTGGAGAACCGCTCTGTTGTGGTGGAAGGACTCAAGATTTATGGATCACCGATGACACCGCCGATTCCGGGACGAGTGGGGGCGTTCAATGTGGATAGAGGGTTTGCGGATCAACAACATTGGGCAAAAGTCCCTGCTGATGTTGATGTGTTAGTGACACATGGACCCCCTCATGGGATTTTGGATTCAACGTTTACAGGACTGCATGTGGGCAGTGAGACGTTGCTCAAGGAGACCATGTCGAGGATTCGACCCAGTTTCCACGTTTTTGGGCATATTCATGAAGCGTACGGAGCGACCCGGGTTGGGAAGACTGTCTTCGTCAACGCTGCTAGTAGTACACTGCTTGCCAAACCTCGACATGCTCCTGTAGTGCTAGATATCCCAGTCAAGTGTTAGGGATACTGGTTTCACTTCGTGGATGGTGATGATAATGGTGATTATTGGACGGTTTGGAATCTCGTAGTATCGTATCCATAATCTCATCTGCCGGCGGATACTTGTGTCTGACATTCCCCATTATCTGATCGGTAAAGTCAAAGCGAGAAGAGCAACGCTAATATCATGTCTCGCAAACCTACTGCGATGCGTGGCATCTCGTGTAGATTCGGGGCAATAGTTGGTCTCCAGTTCCTGACCCAAGCATCGTTCGGCTTCATGAGCCCTGTCATTTCCATCCTTATGACGGAGGTATTGGGGAATGTAATTGTCAGCTGTATACATAATGACTCCGTATTAGTATTTTGCCAGACTGCATAATCATGGTTTATCCGTTGACTGTGGAGCCAACCCACACATTCAGGTACTATGCATAACGGAGAGAATGTTTGACAATGACTACGTTGTACTTACATGTGTTGTTGTAGGTGTGTGTGGATGGATCAAGACAGGCAGCGTGGCTGTCGAGGTAATGGTTAATGCAGAGAAACACTGCAAACGAAGTCTAATATGCTATTCGTATTGAACGATAGCGTTTACTTGGGTGTTGGGTCAGGGCTAAGCTTCGTCCTATCTCCGATGTTTGGGCAAGCTTCTGATGTCTACGGACGCAAGGTTAGTTGGGAATAACCTGTATATGTTTTCTCTAATGTGCTAACTATTGTCTTACATACAGCGTTTACTTGTACTGAGCCAGATCGCGAGGGTTGGCCTGCCATTCTCCGTCATGTACTTTACAGAGCCGCACGGATCCATTACTCCATACTTCCTATTGAGTCTGCTCGACAATGCTTTCGAGTAAGGATATTGCTTGGTGCTCTCACTGACCGTTTGTTTCTAACAATTGTTTCTTGATTTTGTTTTGTTTTGTTTAGGACTGGCGGGGTCATGAATGCAGCAGCTGCAGACATTGTTTCCCCTGACAATCGCGCAACAGCTTTTGGACTGCTTTCCGCGAGTATCGCAGTTGGCTATTGCTTGAGTGCCTTCATTGCGCCATTCTTCACTCGAGTCAGGACTTGTTCTATCAGTACCATATTTTTCAGTCTGAATTCTAACTTTCATTTTCGATGATTATAGGATAATATCCTGCAAATTGCTGCTGGCATCTTCGTGCTTCGTGTCGTCTGGGCGATCTTAATACTACCCGAGACATTGCATGTCCGAACGAGTACGAAGAACGCCCGATGGGTTATGGAAAACCCTTTCAGCTCCATTTCGATCCTATTTTGCAACAAATTGTTCGTTGCGCTAACAAGCTTGATAGCGTTGACGAGTTTCGTCTCGGAAGGCGTTTTCCAGATTCAATCCTTCTACCTGAATGTACGTCATTTCAAAATATCGATCGGTAGAGGTCTCATTTGATATCATTATTGTTACACAGATTGTTGTGGGATTCGATGTGACGAATTTCGGCAACCTGATGCTGTTCAATGGCATCTTGGCCATCGTAGGACAGGGTCTGCTTCTCGATTCGCTCGTGAAATGCATCAAAGAGAAGGGTGTGATTATTATGGCGCTGATTGGATGCTTCTTGAAGACGTTCGGGCTTGTATATACGGCATTTTATCCTCACAAATGGCTGGTATACTTGTTGTGCTTACCAGAATGCATCAGCGAACTATCGTTTCCAGCGATTTCGGCGTTGATGTCCATCAATACTCCCGACGAGGTCAGTTTTTCATGATCTGTTTTCCACAGCCGTTTCAACACCATAACTTTGAATTCACCACAGGAGCAAGGACGCCTACAAGGCGCAATTTACGGTGCTCGATCGGTCTTCACAGCCATTGGCCCAGTCACCTTCTCGCTTCTGTATACCGCCATGACTAGAGATTCGCAGTGGTCGCAAGCGCTCCGTTCATAATCGCTTCAAGCTGTTATTTCATTGGGATGGGTGTGGCTATCACGTTACCTGCAGCCAAACATGAATATAACAACGACAACGCGGTACAGTCATCGAAAACGCTAAAGTCGATCATATCATTCCAGTTCGTACGCCAATGCTGGATGATGATCAATCGCTCATGGAACCATTGCTAGTCAAACCGACACTGAAGTACATGTAGTACGAGGGTTGAAAGATTCATGCAAGGCTAAACAAGCCAAAAACTTACAATTCCTACTCAATAACCGTTCTAATAACCGTTTTAATACCCGCTCTATCATTGTGGGTATTGTATAAGTTTATGGGTATTCATGTCTAAGTTTAATGCACTGAAAGCCAAACCATCTTTTCTCAGTATCCGACCATCGAGATGGACAGCAGCACCGACAGTCCACCTCACAAGCTGCAACGGAAGCGAAATGTCGGCTGCGCTTTGAGTGCAATTGTCGGACTTCAAGTGCTGACCGCCGGTGCGTTCGGTATCATGAGCCCCATTATATCCATCGTCATGACAGAGGTACTCAGTTTAAGTGGAGAATCTACAGAGTAGCTGATTTTAACTGAAATAATACGATTCTTGCAGTACTTTGCTAGATTGCATCGGGATGGCTCACTCATCGACTGCGGAGCCAACCCGCACGACGAGGTACGGCAATAATTGTAAATTTTGAATCCGTCAATGACATTTTGCTGTTTGTGGTGTTTTAGGCTTGTACTGTTGGGTCGCGACAGGCTGCTTGGCTTTCGAGGTTTATCGACCTTGTGCACTTCAGATTTCATTGAGTTTGCAGCTAATTTGATGTTGACTGATAGCATTTTCTCGGCTGTCGGGTGTGTGGGGAACCTCATCTTGGCTCCCATGTTGGGTCAAGCTTCGGATGTTTATGGACGCAAGGTTTGCTAATTTTATGCGTAGTTACTGACAATAAAAATGCTGATCTTGTGTGTGATGCTAGCCGTTTCTTGTGCTGAGTCAGGTTGTGAGGGTTGCCACTCCGTTCTCAGTCATGTACTTCATGGAGCCGGGTGGATCCATTACTCCATACTTCATGCTAAGGCTGATCGACTCTGGTTTTGGGTAAGTGACAACTCTGCTTTTACAGTTTAACTACCAGTTTGTGAAGAAGCTAACTGCTTTTCTAGGACGGCGGGTGTCATGAGCGCAGCGATCGCTGATGTTGTGGCTCCAGAAGATCGTACTGCTGCTTTTGGGGTTCTCTTTGCCAGTCTCTCGGTTGGATATTGCATTAGCGCATTCATCGCGCCATTCTTCTCCAGGGTAAGCAAATGCTGCATCGATTGTATGAACTTTTGACCTATTCATGACACTGTTACTTGTAGGAGCACATTCTACAAATTGCTGGTGGTCTTTTCATTATGCGTGTTCTGTGGGCATTTTTCATCTTACCAGAGACATTACCAATTCGGTCACGAATGAGCAAAGCTCGATGGGTTATGGAAAACCCCGTTAGCTCCATGGCGATTCTTTTCCGCAACCAATTGTTTATGCGGTTAACCTGTTTGATCGCGCTGACAAGCTTCGTTATGAACGGAGTTTTCCAGATTCAATCCTTTTTTCTCAATGTAAGTAGCTCATGCTCGTCAAAACATTCAAACTGACTCTGATGTTCACATTGTAGACTATCGTTGGATTTAACGTGAAAGACTTCGGTAACTTGATGTTGCTGGGAGGTGTCTTGGCATTGTTGGGGCAGGTTTTACTGCTTAAACCCTTAGTGGCTTGTGTCAGAGAGAAAGGCGTGCTTGTTATCGCGCTCATTGCGAGCATGATGGGTACATGCGGATTTGTCGTCATAGCATACTACCCCCGCAAGTGGCTGGTGTACGCAATGAGCATACCTGGATGCATCAGTGATCTATCATTCCCTGCAATTTCGGCGCTCAAGTCAATCAATGTCTCGGAGCAGGTGCGGTTCATTTTCATTGACGATTAAGATCGTGGAATCCTCATTAAATATGTCGAATTACAGGAGCAAGGGCGTTTACAAGGTGCAATTTACGGAGCTCGATCAGTTTTTGAAGCAATCGCTCCGGTGATCTTCGCTTCGTTGTATGCTTCTATGAAACGAGAATCTGTCTGGTCACAAGCACTCCCGTATGTGGTGGCTTCATTCATTTATTTCATTGGGATCGGCGTGGCGTTATCGCTACCTGTTGGGAAGACTCCGCTACCAAGCAAAACGGTCGTTGCACCGCCTCCTTTGTTGTCTCCATCGTTCGGAGAATCTCCAACATCCATGTACTTTGAGACGGACGATGACGATGACGAAATGAGCGAAATTGATGCCTTTGATCGAGTTATCTACGCACCTAAAGCGGAGATGGACGATGAAGACTTTCTCGCGGAACCGTTGTTGGGGAGCAGCTCAACAGCAACACACGTTCACAGTGATGTGTGATTGCTATTACAACAATCGTGTCAAACAAGCAGACGCTGCGTGTTTTGTACTGGAAAATGTCATTTGGTTTTCTATTGTCTGTTTTCAAGCACGCATATGTACTCATTGTTTGTACGGAAAATCGATTGGCAGATTTGGAAAGAGTAGTGATATCAATGCACCTTTATCACGGAGTGGCGTTGACTAACTCTACATTTTTATTATGATGGCAAGATATTCTGTTCAGGCTTGGACGCAGCTCAACGAGACTAAAACATGTAAGCACACTATTCACGAAGTACTTCGTAGTATTTTATGTTTGAAATGACAAGGTACTCCACACACACTGATGACTCACTCTGACCGTTAGTTTGTGTTTACAACTAGCTACACGAAGATCTGTCGATGAGGTGGTGGTGGACTTGGAAGGTTCGTGGGCACTCCGTCAGTTTCTGGGTCTTGGAAGAAGAGTGTTCCCGAGACAAGGCATGAACCTTCTGGTAGCTTTTTGGCACAAGCTTGGATAAAGCAGTCCATTTCGATCTGCCCCATTCGTCTGGAGAGGTGATTTGACTGCATTGGCGTGAGTGGAGATAAGATGGTCCCATGATAGCCACCGGACGACTGTGCGAGGTACGCCATGGTATCGTGAACGAACCCCTGGGCTGTGAGATTTCCAACTGACTCTGTTAGCCATTGTGACAGTTGAAGATGTGGTTGCTCGACTGGAATGGTGTGATTGGCAACATTAATGAAGGCTGCGAGCAGCGTGGGGTCCCAAGTCAGCAGCATCCCGTGAAGATATGGTTCTACGGGTTCACGAGCGGCGACAATGTCGGTGGATGCTCGGGGTGCCATTTCACCGTTGACTGGTGGAGTTCCTGAAGCTCAATGCGTACTAGATGGCAAATTGCGGAGTGAATCGATTGGCGCGAAGCTCACTTGGCGATCGTCATGAGCACCGACACTAGCGCAAAAAATGACACGCTAAAGTCACTTGGATCTTGCTAGCAGCTGCAAGTTCTCCTCGACTCGTCTTGCGATCAGTCTGGGCTATCGCAATATCATTCATATCACTCTGGCGGCACACAAGGTGAACTGGATCCTGTTGCGAGTTCAGCGAAGTAGTGTCAACCACTTTGACGCACGCTAGCTCCTCTATGGCGTATGGGGACCCTTGCGTTTAACATTTGGGCTCATCTCGGTGGTTCTGCTGCATCACTCTTAAGTCATCCTTTCGAGGACGAGAATTCGATGTCAATGTCGATGTGAACTTGTTCACTGAAAAAGTATCTAAGTCACTTGAGTGCATCCACAGCGATGTCGTAGGCGTTTACAAGTCCAAGTTTTCAAGTGCGGCTGAGTGAACGGTGTTCGTTAAAAACCATTCAAGTAGAAAAGTCTCCCATTGTCCTCGTTTCTTCCACAATGCTAGAAACTCCAGTTGTGATTCATGCGGGAAGCCACTGGTACGTCAGCGTTTCTTGGGTCATCTTGTTGTCTACGTAGCGATATGACCAGCTCCGCAACTTGATCACTCGAAATCTGATTACGGGCATGATTAGTACAGTTTAGGTATCCAACTAAGACCGCTTCAAGATACCTTCAGATAGTCTCAATTCCCCCCCAGACGCGATGTCCCGTGCGCTCACCAAACTGCTAGCCACTCAAAGTAAAGCTTATGTCCGTGACCTCGACGCCATCGACCTGCATACTCCCTCGGTATATGGATATCTTACGGGCACGAAATGACGTTCCATTCGTCCGCCCTGGAATCGGTGGAGAACGTCTCATTATCCTCCCGGCCGAGCAGCAGCAGATGCTGGAGCAGCAAAACTCGACCATGCCCCACAATGCCGGCATCAGTGCTGGTCGCCCCATTGGCGGGGAATATTGGGATGTTAACAACAAGATCCGGTATATGGATCGCCATGGAATCCGCACGTCCGTGTTGAGTCTAGCCAATCCGTGGTTGGACTTCTTACCATTAGAAGAGCAGGTCCTCCAGGCAGCACTGCTTAATAACGACATGGAGGCGCTATGTCGAGACTCTGATGGGAGATTTCTAGCTTTTGGGGTGATTCCCCAAGATTCCACGACGGCCGTGGAGGAAGTGCAACGGGTGGCAAGTGATCTCCCACACGTTCGTGGTGTGATCTTGAGCACGGCGGGACTCAATGGCAAAGGTTTGGACGACCCAGAAATGCTCGAGTTTTATCGAGCAATCGATCGTGCTGGACTGACAATCTTCCTACATCCACACTATGGGGTGGGAAATGAACACTATGCCGAGTACGGCCACGCATTGTTTCTAGCTTTGGGGTTTACGTTCGAGACAACGGTGGCAGTGTCAAAGCTTGTGCTTTCAGGGTTGCTGGATCAAGTTCCAGATACATTGAGACTGTTGTTGGCTCACTCGGGAGGAACGCTACCGTTTCTGGCAGGAAGACTGGATAGCTGTGTGGAACACGATGCTGCCATTGCACAGAACTTGCAACACGCCCCGAGTGTGTATCTCAAGAGGTTCTATTACGATGCAGTGGCGTATCACGAACCAGCGTTGCAATGTCTAATTGACTTTGTTGGGTCTGACAAGATCGTCTTCGGCACGGATCATCCATTTTTTCCGCCTGCTAAGGACAAGAACACGGAAACCGCGGCAATGAAGATTTGAGTGAGCTGGACTGGCGATCTACACTCTCCAACTACGAAACCATGGCAACATGAACAAGGCAGTGCAAAGTGCCATACTACGTGAAAACGCCAAGAAACTGATGGGCATCTAGATGAAACCACTTCCGTAGCTTTCTCTAACGCTACTGTAGTCGTCATTGATGTCAACAAAGATATAAGCACAAACAAACGCGAAGAAGAGGTAAACGAACGATGTACAAGGTGTACGTGTGTCTATCTACACATTCGCAGATACTCTAATCATTGCTCTGCTGACATGTTACAGGGTCAAATGATACTGTTAGAAGGCTTCGCTCTTCAGGAATTTGTTAAGCATATCAAGTGCCACCGCTGGTTGGTCCAGGGGTACCATGTGACCTGAGTTGAACACACGCAGGAACGTGAATTGGTTGTTAAACGACCGCACCACACCCGCGTTAGTACCATTCATCGTGATGAAGGCAGTCTCAGGTGCAGCGTTGAATCCGTCCCGACCCTTCCATTGTAGTGCTCGAGTCCAAGCCTCGTTGCCATACCAGTTGCAGATGAGGTCAGCGTCACCCGCGTAAATGAGCACACGTACATTCTCATTGAGCAAATCTGCCACATATGAGTTGAATGGTTTGACTGGATCTGCTGTCTTTAAAAACGCTTCATATGTCTTCGAGTTGCATTCCTGCCAAGCACCAACGCGGTTTGAGTCGACACCGAGCGATTCACGCACGTTGGGCGCGTCCAGATATTTTGACACGTACGACATGTCGTAGCACTTGGTATAACCACCGTCATTTCTGCAAGGCAGGCGGATGTCGTACGGGTTACGACCTGCCTTCAGCATCGGTTCAAAGAGCTTCTCGATGCAGAAATCCTGTCCGTCAGCACACGCCGTCATATTCTGTGGACACTGTTCCACTAGGGACATGCAAACTGGTACAGCCGCTTTCATCTCATCCAGCTGGGTCATGTCCACCAACGAAATGTTGTACGCATTGTCGATTGCCATATCGATGTAGTGAGGCATCTGAATCGCAGCTTGCGTAAGTCCATTGCCGATAGCAATTCCCTTCAGATTGATAAACTTCGGCGTGCCAATATTAACCTTGTTTTGCTCCCACAGATAGTGCGCCGCCACAGGAACGTAGTGTCCGCCGTAGCTCTCACCCGTAATGTAGAAATCGCGACCAGCCAGCTCCGGGTGCTTCTCGAAGAAACCCTGCAGGAAGTAGTAGATGTTCTCACCCACATTGTCTTCGCTGTTGTCGGCATCCTGTTCATCGCCGTACGTAAACCCCACTGTCGTGGGTTGATCGAGCCACACTACATTGCTTTCGTTCGTCCACGAGTACGGATTAAGTCGTGTCGACAAGTCTGGTAGTACATGACACGGTCCGTTCTCCGTAAGCAGTGCCATCATACTGGAACATCCGGGTCCTCCCGTGAGCCAGAGCACAAGTGGATCAGTGCTGGGCTGGCTGCGCGACTCGAAGAACCAGTAGAAGTAGTGGTCGTCGACCTTGTTCGGCAGCTTGATATACCCTGAGTCTTGCGTCGTGAGTCCACAGAAAACTTCGTTGTCTCCCGTTGTCATATTCACCGGTACACCTTCCGTCGCGGCATGAGTCTGCACTTGAGGTTCAGCGCTGTCGTCTTCGTTCTCAACGAGAGTTTCAGTGACGTTCATGACAATGAGACTGATGGCACATAGTGCGAGGATGAAGATGCCACCACGTTTAATGTCTCGATTACGAGCTTCCTCGCGTCTCCAGATGCGCAGGTTGTACTGCAGCGACGTCGACCGCAGTCTTAACGGAGTCGTCTCGGAAGCCATGACACCGAAAGTTCCGTCTTCTCGCTACTCTTGCAGTGGGTAAAATGAGTCGGAACGACCAGCGCGAGTTGTCGTATCGCAGGGAAGGCAGGAGGAATGGTGTCAGAGATGTGAGACTTACAACATGGAGCAGACAGCAAGTGTCCATTTTAGAAGGACACTTTTGTAACGGCTGGCGATTCTGATTGGTCATCAGACAGCTGCGCTACAATCAAATATGTACAAATAACTTGGTCTCATTATGGTTTGAAAACCGTTTAGATCTGAGTTAGGGGATACTCTTGTCCAGCGTGACCATTGACACACTCATCACTTTCGATTTTGCTCACGTCGAGCTCAAGTGACTGGCATTCTCAAGCACGATGGCAACGGAGACGACTCCGTTGACGCTAAGCCGCAACCTGCAGCAGTATGAGCAGCAGGAGGCTCGAAACCGCAACATTCGTCGCGCGTTGATCGTTGTTCTGTCATTGATTGGTGCGTGTCTGTTAGTTGTCTACGTCGCCGAGCCGCTGCTTTTGAAGAGGGAAAACACTTCCGAACCGGAAGGTGTACCAGCAACGACAGGGTCTGGTGACCACGAGGTTTTCTGTGGCCTCACGACGCAAGACTCAGGGTATATCAAGCTGCCGAACAAGGTCGACGACCACTACTTCTACTGGTTCTTTGAGTCGCGCAGCCAGCCCAGCACTGATCCACTTGTGCTCTGGCTCACGGGAGGACCCGGATGTTCCAGTATGATGGCACTGCTTACGGAGAACGGACCGTGTCATGTACTACCAGACTTGTCGACACGACTTAATCCGTACTCGTGGACGAACGAAAGCAATGTAGTGTGGCTCGATCAACCCACGACAGTGGGGTTTACGTACGGTGATGAACAGGATGCTGACAACAGCGAAGACAACGTGGGTGAGAACATCTACTACTTCCTGCAGGGTTTCTTCGAGAAGCATCCGGAGCTGGCTGGTCGCGATTTCTACATTACGGGTGAGAGCTACGGCGGACACTACGTTCCTGTGGCGGCGCACTATCTGTGGAAGAAGAACAAGGTTAATGTTGGCACGCCGAAGTTTATCAATCTGAAGGGAATTGCTATCGGTAATGGCATCACGCAAGCTGCGATTCAGCTACCACACTACATCGACATGGCGGAGAAGAATGATTACGATATTCAACTCGTGGACGAACCTCAGCTCGAACAAATGAAGGCCGATGCACCTCTGTGCGGAAAGATCCTTGACCAATGTCCTCAGAACATCACTGCGTGCTTTGATGGAACCGAATTCTGCACGGAAAAACTGTTCGCACCGCTGCTGTCTGCCAACCGCAACCCATACGACATTCGCATGCCATGCACACGAATGGATGATCCGACCAAGTGCTATGACATGTCGTATGTATCCAAATATCTGGACGCTCCTAATGTGCGTGAATCTCTGGGTGTTGACTCAAAACGTGTGGGCGATTGGCAGGAATGCAACATGCAAGTGAACGTGGCCTTCTATGCGACAGCCGATATGGCTAAGCCGTTCAACACGTACGTGGCTGATCTGTTGAACGACGATCTGCGTGTGCTCATTTACGCCGGTGACGCCGACTTGATGTGCAACTGGTACGGTAACCAGGCATGGACGTTGGCTCTCGACTGGAAGGGCAAGGAAGGCTTCAACGCAGCTCCCGAAACTGCTTTCATCACAGCCGATGGAACCAATGCCGGTGTCGTTCGGTCGTTCAACAACCAATTCACGTTCCTGAAAGTGTTTAACTCGGGTCACATGGTGCCGCAAGATCAACCAGCGGTGGCTCTCGACATGCTCAACAAGTTCCTCAACAATCAATCGTTGTGAATATGACACTAACCTGCTTCGTACGTCGAAACAACCACTGTTTAACAAAACAATACACTTGAAACCCAAGGTGAACGAACACTTCAGTACACACGTACTCAGCTTATGTCTCGATCTCGTGATCTCCAACTCTGATTCTGCTTGAAATGGCATCCAACGGACTCACGTGGTTGAAGGCACTGTCAAAAATTTCTACTTGTCCAGGCTGCAATCTGATCACAGGTCATTTCTGGAAAACGGTAGCAAGTGAAGACTTCCCTATGCCTGCTGTGACCGAGAGCACTCCCCTGAGACCCCACGATCGGCATTTGCACCGACACAACCGCAAGAACCGATTGGACGGAGATCGACGAGTGCGCAGACTCATCCTGTGGCTTTCAGGTGCTTTAATGCTTGCAATCATCATCCACGTCATGCGCAGACCAGGAATCTGGCGCCTGCGAACTGCTCAACCATCGAATTGACAAGTTGAAGTATAGTTGCCTTTATGCCGTAATATAGTCCCTGTCGAAAGTCATACAATAACTCGCTCCCTGTCATTCTCGTTCTAAGCTCAAGACCATGTACGTGTCGTCTGCGTCCTTCTGTCGCTCTCTTCTGACGCTTGTTCCGAGTGCAGGGCCACCAAAGTCACGTTCAAGATCACGCTCGCATCGGACCCGAAGCTACCGTACCGAATGTACGTCGCTGCTGCTCTCTCTACGCCTCTCTCGCTCTAATTCTGTTGGCTTTATCAGTGTGAATGTGCCGGAACAAGCTCCGTTCACGGCTGTGTTGAAATACGTCGCAGAGGAGGTAAAATGCGGCGGAAATCCGTTGGAACGACGTTAATTGGAGAAGTTTTGACCGAGTTATGCTGTTTTTACGGTCATTGACACAGTTCCACGTGCCAGCAGCTACCAGCGCCATCATCACCAACGGTACGTTATACTGTAGCAGATTACTACTCATGCAAGGACTAGACTGAGCTCTTGGGATGCAGATGGTATCGGTATCAACCCGTCACAGAGCGCTGGCAATGTGTTTCTCAAGTACGGCTCGGAGCTGCGTCTGATCCCGCGCGACCGCGTCGGAGGCTGCTGAAGGAAGAGTCATGCAAGGCAATGCTAGATAACTCTACGGTTTTGACACAAGAGAGGTATCGAGTATGCTATCGAGCGGTTGTATTGGTATACATGTTGTATTCTGTCCGCAGATGCAGCTGGAATAAACGTTCTGGAGGTACACGTCGTAACTCGAGACTTGCTGTATCTGCGTTGCATTTATGATTCGTTTAGAGACCCTTGTTGTAGAAGACGTGCGTAATCGGGTCCTTCTTGAACGTGCGTTGACGAATAGTCTCTTGCAGTTCCGGCTCAAGCGACGCCACAGTCATCGAGCTACGCTGAGGGAACAGTGCGCAGCACAGTGGCGTCGAGAAGCTGAGGCATACACCAGTAAGTCCTACCATGGTAAGAGCGTTCACCACCTTGTTGTTACGGAAGAGTGGGCGTTGCTCGAGCTTGTTCATGATGACAGGCGGGAAGAACATGGCGGGGGCAGCCATCAGGACACGAGAGGGCACGACTTGGGCCACAGCTTCCACAGCCGCACGTTTGCTCTTGCCGACCTTCTCCCCATCAGCAGTCTCCACTTCAATACCTCCCAGCAGTTCACGTTGACGCATCAGTGGGATGTTGACGCAGTTTGCAGCAGCCACTGCTACAAGGGGCACAAGACGGCCAACAATGCCATTGCTGAGCTTCGGACGCTTGGACACCCACTTGTTGAGACCTAGAGCCGTAGCCACAGACGCCGTACTGGCTGCACCGTAAGCCTGCAGCAATTGCTCCTGACTCACACCAGTACTGGCATTGCGGTTCGTGTAGTTGACGATGGAGTTGAACGTTTGGTTCATGAACTGCCAGAAGACGACGGCGGGGGTCGAGCGGTAGAACGTCATCATGCACCCAGTGATGATCATGTTGCCAGGCACTTGGAAGGCCATACGACCCGCCAGAAAGTTCTTCTCACCCGTGTCGGGGTGGAACGCGCTGTCCACGAGCTGCTTGGCCCGCCAGATGTCGTCCTCGCTCACGTTCGGGTGCAGTCCGGCCTTGTATTCCTCCACGAACTGCTTGGCGGCGTCCAGCTCGGCGTCGCTCGCCAAGACATTGAGCGGATTGGTCGTGGCCAGGAAGTGTTTGGCACGACCAGTGTATGTGCTTTGATCCCAGCGGGGAGCGTCCAGGTTCACGAGGTTGGAGGACATGACAATGGCTGAACTAATACGTAAGTGACCCTCAACGGCCGTAGACCAGTCGATGGTGTGATTGGATGCAGTTTGGGATTACAGTTTAACCGATTGCGCAATGGAGATAGGGACATTCTGTGAGATAGTGTATTAAGTTTAGAGAGCGAGAATGATGCTGGAAAACATTGAAAATATGGTTAAAGTGATATGATACAGTGTAGTTTTATTGATGATTGCATTGATGTGATAGAGAAAGAACATGGATACAAACCTCAAGTTCAACAGCATGAATTAACCTGTTGTTGACAGGTTAATTTAGTTCAGCTGCCAGTGTCGATCTTGCCTCGTCGCGCTCGGATAAACACGCCAGGATGGTGGTGCAATTACGAGGACACAGTTGCAACACATTTGCGAATGCTATGAGACGCAATGACTAGCGAGATATCCATTGTTTTCTATCATGAGCTGTATTACAAATACTTCTATCAACATGAATCTCGACAGGGTGACCAGTATTCGCAGCAACATTGACATCGCGACCACATACGTAGTTGATGGACAGAGATTCACGGTAGTCAGTCAGCTTGTCTGGTCCAGTGCAGCACAGCATCAGACAATTCCGACGACGTTGTTGAAGCTGGTTGGACTTTTTGTGTCGAGGTATCCAAGAATGATGGTAAAAAGGCAAGTTATGGTGCTGGTGGTAAAGAGCTCATTCCACCATTCGCATCGTACCACCAACGTCCACAATGTCATCAGAGATCACCCCGTTACTCCATGGAGTCCCAGTGCTACAGCATCGAGAAAGTCTCGAGTCAATGTCGTCCGTCCGGAACTACGCACGAGTACACAAACTCCCAGTGCCTTCGTTCGCAATGATCGGAGCGATGTTCCTCCTCCTTGGTGTTAGTTTATGGCGTGGAGTGATCCCTACTATCCAACTCAATAAGCTCCAAGCGAAGCCGATTCGAGTCGTCACATCCAACGGCGTTCAGCACGAGCATTTCTGCGGAGATACCAAGCAAGACTCGGGATATATCAAACTACCCAACAAAGTGGACGACCACTACTTCTTTTGGTACTTTGAAGCTCGTCGCAATCCAGAGACTGCGCCACTCGTTCTGTGGCTGACAGGTGGACCTGGAGGATCGAGCATGCTAGCTCTTCTGACCGAGAACGGACCTTGTCATGTGCGACCAGATTTGTCGACGGAAAGCAATCCGTATTCATGGACCAACGAAGCTAACGTTGTGTGGCTGGATCAGCCTACAAATGTCGGGTTTTCATTTGGACCTGACCCAAAGGATGCTGATGACAGTGAAGACAATGTCGCGGAGAATATTTACTGGTTCTTGCAAGGCTTTCTCGAGCGTCATCCGGAACTACAAGGACGTGGATTCTTCATTTCTGGTGAGAGCTACGGAGGACACTATGTGCCGGCTGCGGCCCATTTCATCTCTCAACAGAACATCCACAGGCCTAGTGGCGCACTCTTCATTAACTTGGAAGGTATTTCAATTGGCAACGGATGCACGAATCCGGTGGTCCAGAATCCGCATTTCATTGATATGACCACGAACGCGTACAACATTTCGTTTGTTGACTCACATGACTTGCCAAAACTTCAGGAGGAAGCAGCCATTTGTGGTAATATGATGGAAGAATGCCAGTCACACCCGTCATTATGCTGGGAGGCTGCAGGATACTGTCAAGATAATATTGAGAGCGTCTTCATGACTGCTAAACGAAATCCGTACGACATCCGACAACCATGCGATACAAGTGACACTGACGTTATGCAATGCATCGCCAAGGACTCGGAATTGATCGCACCGTACCTCAACTCACCAAACCTCCGCAAGTTCCTTCATGTAGACGGAAGTGTCGGTGACTGGCAAATGTGTAACTTCGCGGTGAACTATGCGTTCGCCAAGTCATTCGACGTGATGTTATCGACCAGTAGATTTGTTGGCAAACTACTCAACGACGGAGTGCGCGTGCTGATCTATGCAGGCGATGCTGACCTCGAGTGTAATTGGTCAGGAAACTTGGCGTGGCTGCAAGCTCTGGACTGGAAGGGCTCAACAGATTTCAATACCACTAATGCTCATGACTTGGTCATTGACGATGAGACTGCTGGATCAGTGATTTCATACGATGAACTTACCTTCATTCGCGTATTCAATGCGGGGCACATGGTACCTGAGAACCAACCGGCAGTGGCGCTGGAGATGATCAACAAATTTTACAAGAATCAAGCACTTTAACAAATTCCGCCCAGAGATATGAGTGTACGTGGGGAAGTAATATGATGTGGCTGGTATTAATTGCTTAGAATTATAGTTGAGCTCACCATTACGTCAATTAACTGGAGAATGCATGCACATTTATGAGCCTGGTTAGTGGACATAGCAGTAAAATACCATCACGTTGACCTACAGCGCCTCATTCCTCAAGAATCGGTTGATCATCTCGATCGCGACTTCGGGCTGGTCCATTGGTGCCAAGTGACCAGCATTGAACACCCGCAGGAACGTCAGTCGTTTCTTGTACGTCCACACGCTCCCGACGTCTTTCGCATTGACCACCAGCGCATGTTCTTCAGCTGCGTTGAACTCTTCTTGGTGCGGCCACTCCAACGCTCTAGTCCACGCCAAGCCACCGTACCAATTGCATACCAAATCGGCGTCCCCGTGGTAGATCAACACTCGAACAGAGCTCTCCCTCAACAGCTCCGCGACGTCCTGTTCGAACGTCTTCATCAAGTCTGCAGCAAACGCAAGCTCGACCTCCTCTGACATCGCCTGGTACGGTGCTGGATGCACGCTTGCTACATTCAGGTACGACCGCACAGCGTTCGAGTTCAGGTACTTTGTGATGCGAGGTACCAAGTCTCCGTAGCAGTTGATCGGATCCAATTCGGTGCATTCCTGACGAATGTCCATCATGTTGCGGCCAGCTGCAACGTACGCGCCCATGACATTCAGCTGACAGAAATTCCCAGCGTTGATGCACACACTTGAGTTGGTTTGACAGGCTATTACAAGCTCAGTGCACTGCTTCTCTGCAATCTTCGCCTTCGCCAGAGTGTCGTCGTCCATCAGTTTGACGCCGTACGAGTTATCGACCATATCCAAACCATGCTTGCTCTAGTCCATTCAACATCGAGTGAGTTTTGAACACACGAGCATTCAAGTTCCCTACCTGCACGACAGTATTGACCAAGCCGTTGCCAATGGCGATTCCATGAAGATTGAGACGTCTCGCCTTCGCCGTCTTGTTTTCACGGTAGATCTTGTGCGCCACAGCAGGGATGTAGTGTCCTGCGTAGCTCTCACCTGTCAGAAACAATGGTCGGTTCTCAAACTCCGGGTGTTTGTCCATGAAACCCTGCAGGAACCAGAAGATATTTTCTTGGACGTCCTTCTCATCGTGATCGACGTCTTCTGGACTGCCGATCGAGTACCCGACGTTCGTGGGCTGATCCAACCAGATCACATTAGCCTCAGCGTTCCACGAGTTGGGGTTCGTCTCAGTCGACAAGTCCTCGTTGACGAAACACGGTCCGTTCTCACTCAAAAGCGTCAGGAGACTGGAAGCTCCAGGTCCACCACTCAACCAGAGGACGAGTGGATCTGTCGCGGGAACTTTGCGGGACTCGAAGAACCAGTAGAAATACTGATCATCCTGTTTATTCGGCAGCTTGATATATCCTGCTTCGTTGGATGCAGTGCCACACGTAGTTGTTGCATCACCAGCACTAGTGACAGCCGAGATCGGCTGGTTCTCCATGGTAGCACAGCCGACGACTACGATGATCACCAGTGCCAACGTACCCAAGCCTACCATCTTGGCAATATGCTTGAGACGCTGAATCTCAGCTGCATGCATATCCCATCGCAACGGGGTCCTCTCGTTAGCCATCGTGACGATTAAATGGGAAGATCTCGAAATGGAGTGCACTGAATGAACGCCCTATGTAGAAACGTGCAGCGCTTATAACGCGGTATTAGTGAGGAACCTGTTGATGAGGTCTAGCGAGACTGCAGGTTGGTTCATTGGAACCATGTGACCGGCATCATACACGCGGACGAAAGCGAAATTCTCGAACGAACGAACCACACCTGCATCAATATCACTGCTTTCAGGTAGCAACGGGTCATGAGCGATGAAGGTTCTCTCTTCAGCAGTGTTATAGCCGATTTTGCCTTGCCAGTCGAGATCGAGCGTCCAAGCTCGATTGCCGATCCAATTGCACATGAGATCGGCGTCTCCAGCGTAAATGAGCACTCGAATGCCGCTGTTCAGTAGTTCCGCAACTTCACTGTCGTAAGATGTCGCCCAGTCACCGTCGGCGATGAATCTTGTGTGAATGACTTCGTTCTCTTCTACCCATGCGGAAGCACGATCGTCCACGTTTAAATACTTGCGCACTGCTGGAGAATTCAAAAAGTCTGCGATGATAGGAAAGTCACCACAAGTTGGATCAGGTTGGCTGTTGTTGCAAGCTTCACGGATGTCATAGTTGTTGCGGTTCGCTAGGCTCAATGGTAGAACCAACTTCTCGGCCCAACAGTCCAGCCCTTGGAGACACAAAGTTTCATTGACTGGGGGTAGTTGACATTCACGAGTGAGTTCGATGCACTCTGCACTGTCAATCTTCATCCGTTCTACCTGGGTGTCACTTAGCAGCGTAATGTTGTACCGGTTGTGGTTCATGTCTTGGTAGTGCGCGTATTGAATCAACTCATTCGTAAGTCCATTCCCAATTGCTATGCCTTGTAAATTGATGATCGAAGACTCTGCAAACAACCTGGTAGAATTGTTCATCGACCAAATGTAGTGAGCAGCCGCAGGAACGTAGTGCCCAGCGTAACTTTCACCGGTGAGGAAGAGCTCGCGGTTTTCATACTGAGAGTGTTTATCCAAGAAACCTTGCAAGAACCAGTAGATGTTTTCAGCCACATTGGCTTCGTTGTAGTCCGTGTCTGCGGGGGATCCGAATGAAAAGCCCGTGCCGGTAGGTTGATCGAGCCATATTACATTGGCATTGTTGTTCCAGGTGTATGGATTGAGCTTGGTGGACAAATCTGGTAGGATGCTGCACGGTCCATTTTCGGCAAGCAGAGCGAACATACCAGAACCTCCGGGGCCACCAGTGAGCCAAAGCACCAACGGATCTGTATCTGGATTATTGCGTGACTCGAAGAACCAGTAAAAGTAGTGATCGTCCTCCTTGTTGGCAAGTTTGATATAACCAGCTTCGTTCTTCGTGTCACCGCAGATGAACGCGTCAGTCTCTGCAGGTTCGTCCAAGAACCACCACACACTCGATGCAGTTAAGATCACCACTATCGCCAAACCCAAAACGATCACAAAGCGCTTGATCTTGAATTTGTTGCTAGCTGATCCATAGATGGCTTGCACGGCTGGTAGCAGTTGAGTTTTCTCGTTTACACGCGCCATGTTTGACTACCACAACAAATCTCTTCCCGTCGACAGTGTAGATTTGAGAATGAGGTGACACAACATCATCGAGGATAGGAAGCATTCATTCGTATCCAATCAGTTTATCTCCTTCAGGTGGTGCATACTCTTAGAGCGGTTTGTTGGTGAAGAATCTGTTGATGAGGTCTAGCGAGACTGCAGGTTGGTTCATTGGAACCATGTGACCAGCATCATACACGCGGACGAAAGCGAAATTCTCGAACGAACGAACCACACCTGCATCAATATCACTGCTTTCAGGTAGCAACGGGTCATGAGCGATGAAGGTTCTCTCTTCAGCAGCGTTATAGCCGATCTTGCCTTGCCAGTCGAGATCGAGTGTCCAAGCTCGGTTGCCGATCCAATTGCACATGAGATCGGCGTCTCCAGCGTAAATGAGCACACGGAGACCGTCGTTTAGCATGTCTGCAACGAACTGGTGAAATGGCATGGACCAATCTCCACTGGCAATGAACGCCCTCTCGACTTCATCGCTGTCTTCATGCCATGCTGGTGCACGCTTATCGACGTGCAGGTAGTTGCGCACTTCAGCTGAATTGAGATATGCTGCGATGAGAGGGTGATCGTCGCAAGCTGAGTTGGGGTCGCTGTGGTTGCATGGTTGACGAATGTCGTAGTTGTCACGGTTTGCGGTTGTGAAGGGGCCGATGAGTTTGTCATTCCAACAACCTTGTGCTACCTTGCAGATAGTCCCGTTGCGAGGTGCTGCTTGACATTCTTGAGTCAAGCGGATGCATTCAGCACTATCGACTTTCATCTGCTGCTCCTGAACATCAGTAAGTAGTGTGATGTTGTATCTGTTGCGATTCATGTCTTGGTAGTAAGCGTACTACATCACAATGAATACAGGTTAGCTACACGAATCACACAAACGCTTCTCAGCAACGTACCTGAATCACGGGGTTCGTAAGTCCATTTCCAATCGCCAAGCCTTGCAAGTTGATGATCGGGACTTCGTCCGCTTTGTTCTTCTTGTTCAACGACCAAATGTAGTGTGCTGCCGCTGGAGCATAGTGTCCACCGTAACTCTCACCAGTCATGAAAAATTCTCGGCCTTGGTACTGAGGGTGTTGGTCTAAGAACCCCCGCAAGAACCAGTAGATGTTTTCACCGACATTAGTTTCGTTGTAGTCTTTATCTGCTGGGGACCCGAACGAATAGCCGACACCAGTCGGTTGGTCGAGCCAAATGACATTGGCGTTGCTGTTCCAGGAGTATGGATTGAGCTTAGTCGTCAAGTCGGACTCAATGGTACACGGTCCATTTTCAGTCATCAGTGCAAACATACTGGATGAACCGGGACCCCCTGTTAGCCAAAGAACCAATGGATCCGTCTCGGGACTGCTACGTGATTCGTAAAACCAGTAGAAATAGTGATCATCGACCTTGTTCGCCAGCTTGATATGACCTGCAGAGCTATTGGTGACACCGCAGACATACGAACCCTTGGGTGTTGAAGTCTCCGGTACTGAATGATCTTGCAAAAGCCACAACACTAGTACAAACAATGTTCCACCAAAGACAAACTTCAACGCAACACCCTTTTTACTGTGATCATTGGTCCTGGTAACGCCGTTCACGGACCGATCTACCAAGGGTGACAATTCACTGCTCGTCATCTCTCTGGTACTTGAGGGGCACAATGCAAATCGAGGAATGACAACTGCGTTGCGCAAACGGTAAACTGATCGGAGGAAGGGGGATTGCCAATCGTTTTGTTCGGCACCGCAGACTTCATTGAGGCGAGCTACGTGTCAAGTGAATTGACACGTAGGCCAAGATTAAGTCGCGTTGCTATCCTATGAAAACTTCTACGATATTCTTGTTGTTGAGGTAGCCATTTTACTATGGTACAGTGTACCCCAAAGCTGATATCCAGTCATCTGTAAACCTGTCCAAGCTGCTACACTTGAATTAAGCATAACTATAGAAGGAGCCATAATAAGCTCCTTCTCCCTCTTCCTAAATACATCACTTCGTCTTTTGACGGCCACTACAAACTCCTTCTTCTCCTCCTTTCTTCTACACTACCCACGCTACTCGCCAGAGGTTATGAGCCCAAGACAAGCCTCAAGCGATGACTTCCCACGACTCATCGGCGCCGAGAACTTCGACGTGTGGAAGGCTCGCGTGTGCGCAGCACTCGACGGCAAGCACCTGCTCGGCTACGTAAAGCAGCTCGACTACGATGGTGTGTCAGAAGAAGAGAGTGAAGACAACACTAGCAGTATGTCCAACGACGACGACCGTCCAGTTAAGGCCACCAAGGATGCTGAAGTCGACCCTGACGCTGTGGACTACGAGGAGAGCGATGACGAGCTAAAGCCGCCCTCGGACTCTGATGATGACTCTGAAGCCAGTTCAGATGGATCGATCAAGCGAAAGGACCTTCCAGCCGTCCGGCCGTTCAACTCGCGTGAAGCTCGCCGAGCACGTAAGCGCCCGAAGAAAGAGAAGCCTCAGCCTCTTAGCCAGCGTGAACGCCGTCGCCAAGAAGCCAAGACCATAGCCTTCTTGATGAAGACGATGGACAACATGCACGTGCGTCTGGTCAAGAATCTCACGACTTCCTACGAGATTTTCAACTACATCTGCCAGAAGTACGAGGGAGCAGCCTTTCACGGTGACCCGTACTTCATCCAACACTACTTGATGGAGATCAAGTATGAGGAAGGCACCGATTTGACTGAATTCTTTCTCAAACTTGAGAACGCGATGAAAGCCGCGTCAGAAGCCACCGAGTCGGTGATGACCGAGGGACAGAAGTCTATCTACCTGTTCCATTCGATGCCCAAGTCGTGGAAGGATGATCTCCGCATTTGGAAGGGCCAACGGAAGTATATCCCGTATGAAGATCTCAAGCAGAGTATCGAAGGCAAGGTTCGCGACCTCCAAGCTCAGGAGCGCTACACCTTGGCCAAGGGTACCCCTGAGACTCCTGCAACCAAGGGTGAGCGAGCTCTTGTGGCAACTGGGCCTTCTGCATCGCATGCTCAAGAGCGCGACAATGCCAATATCTGCTCGTACTGTGATCGCCCACGCCACAACATTCGCCAGTGCCGCGGTCTACAAAAGGACCTGCGTGATGGACGAGTGAAGGCTGGGACGGTACTCCCTGCTAATTTTGCTTTCAAGGGTAACTTGAAACGCGATCATCCGTATCGGAACTCAAATAACGGGAACGATAGGCGCCGCTACAAGGGAAACAACAACCGAGACTTCAAGGGCAACAACGGTGGCAACAACAACAAGAAACACGGGAATGGTGGCAAACAACGTGGCCATGAGCGCTACAAGGACCGCCCTCTCGAGTCAGACAATGACGACGATGATGACAACGACAGTGATTCTGGCAACCGTAAGGTATCTCGCCAAGGACGTCGTGATACCGGTCTCATTGCTGTCGCTACCACAGTGAATCCCCAGTTTAGCCTTACCGCTCAGGTCAAGGTTGAACCTGACCCCACCTGGACGATCGACTCTGGCTGCACACGTCATGTGTCCCATGAACCCCAGTGGTTTACTGACATCACCACTAGTGGTGGATCAATCACGGTTGGTGGAAACAACCAGATCCCCATTGAAGACATTGGACGGGTCGAACTGCAAGTCTCTGACTCCAAGGGCAACATGCAGAAGCTTACCCTTCATGGTGTCCTGTACGCTCCCCAGCTCCAATTCAGCCTGTTGTCAATTCCAGCAGCGGTGAAGCATGATTTTCGCTTCAACTTTGACCGCAAGCAGTGCGCTATGCAAACCGACCAGCGCTTCAAGATCAAGGCACTCATGGCTAACAACACGGACCTGTATCAGTTCCAAGCCAAGCCAGCGGCACCACCTGCGGCCCTTATTGCCTCAGGTAAGCAACGTTCCTTTCTGCTCTTACATAAACGCCTTGGACATCCTAACGTTCGTGTCTTGAATGACCTATCTAGGAGCCAAGCCATAGATGGACTCGACGAATCCGTACCTCTAGGTTCGAAGACAGATTTCTTCTGTGTTGCATGCACGTTAGCGAAGTCACACCGCTCCCCATTTTACTCTAATAGAGTTGTTAAACGTGCCACATCACCTTTGTCAAAAGTCCATTCAGATATTTGTGGTCCACTACCTGTGCCTAGTCTTACTGGGTGTCGTTACTTCTTGATCTTCATCGATGACTTTACTCGATTCATGTTCACTTATGCAATTAAGAACCGTAGCGAGTTGTACGACTGCTACGAAGACTTCAGGAAGAAAGCCCTGAACATCTTTAGACAAGATATCTCTGTCATTGAGTACACATTCAGTGCTGAAGACGATAAGTCTCACGAAAAATTCGAGATTCAACGGCTCCAAGCAGACAATGCGAAAGAGTACGAGAAACTGGGTCGAATCATCTTTAAAAAGTATGGGACTCATGCACAATTCACCAACGCGTACACTCCTCAGCAGAATGGAGTTGCAGAACGCCGCATGCGTACTATCATGGAGCGTGTCCGAGCCCTTCTACTTGACGGCAAACTTCCCAAGCAATTGTGGGCCGAGTGTGTCTGTCACGTGACAACTCTCATCAACATGACGCCTAGCTCTAAGACGGACGGTCGAACCCCGTACGAGCTTTGGTACAACCGAATCCCATCGATGCAATACATCAAAGTCTTTGGATGTAGTGGATATGTCCACATCACGGAGCAATACCGAGACAAACTCGACGCTAGAGCCCGTTTGTGCATGTATCTCGGTGTACCTGACCATAAGAAAGGATATCGTCTGATGGACATTAACACACATGCCATTGTGTATAGTCGTGATGTAATTTTTAAAGAGGACGAATTTCCCCCTCTCACAGGCCTGACGTCTACACCAGAGCCCACTCAACTCACCAACAGGCAGCAATCTGCTGCCGACCCTGCATCTGTACCTGCTGGTTTTATACCAGCACAAGAGTCTGAAACTGAACTTGGATCAGAACCAGTGACGACACCATTACCCACTTCAGGTCCTGCAACGGGAACCATACCTGGTACAACCAACAAACGGGTACTGCCCTCGTTGAGGGAGGCTATTGATCGAACAGCCATCCATTACTCATTTAGAACGGAGACGGACTCTGATCCTCCGCACACTTCAATTCCTAAGCGACCCCGCCTCACTGCGGAAGCCACTGACGCACGACTCAACACTGAGGAAGCCTGTGACGTAACCCTCAACTCTGAGGAAGACATTCACGAACAGGAGCAACGTCAGCATTTACTGTACACATTACTAGCTATTCGGTATGTGTCAGAGCCCACTACGTATCGGGAAGCAATGAAGTCTTCCCACGCTAACCAGTGGCATTCAGCAGCTAAATCGGAATACAAGTCCCAACTTCTCGGCCCAACAGTCCAGCCCTTGGAGACACAAAGTTTCATTGACTGGGGGTAGTTGACATTCACGAGTGAGTTCGATGCACTCTGCACTGTCAATCTTCATCCGTTCTACCTGGGTGTCACTTAGCAGCGTAATGTTGTACCGGTTGTGGTTCATGTCTTGGTAGTGCGCGTATTGAATCAACTCATTCGTAAGTCCATTCCCAATTGCTATGCCTTGTAAATTGATGATCGAAGACTCTGCAAACAACCTGGTAGAATTGTTCATCGACCAAATGTAGTGAGCAGCCGCAGGAACGTAGTGCCCAGCGTAACTTTCACCGGTGAGGAAGAGCTCGCGGTTTTCATACTGAGAGTGTTTATCCAAGAAACCTTGCAAGAACCAGTAGATGTTTTCAGCCACATTGGCTTCGTTGTAGTCCGTGTCTGCGGGGGATCCGAATGAAAAGCCCGTGCCGGTAGGTTGATCGAGCCATATTACATTGGCATTGTTGTTCCAGGTGTATGGATTGAGCTTGGTGGACAAATCTGGTAGGATGCTGCACGGTCCATTTTCGGCAAGCAGAGCGAACATACCAGAACCTCCGGGGCCACCAGTGAGCCAAAGCACCAACGGATCTGTATCTGGATTATTGCGTGACTCGAAGAACCAGTAAAAGTAGTGATCGTCCTCCTTGTTGGCAAGTTTGATATAACCAGCTTCGTTCTTCGTGTCACCGCAGATGAACGCGTCAGTCTCTGCAGGTTCGTCCAAGAACCACCACACACTCGATGCAGTTAAGATCACCACTATCGCCAAACCCAAAACGATCACAAAGCGCTTGATCTTGAATTTGTTGCTAGCTGATCCATAGATGGCTTGCACGGCTGGTAGCAGTTGAGTTTTCTCGTTTACACGCGCCATGTTTGACTACCACAACAAATCTCTTCCCGTCGACAGTGTAGATTTGAGAATGAGGTGACACAACATCATCGAGGATAGGAAGCATTCATTCGTATCCAATCAGTTTATCTCCTTCAGGTGGTGCATACTCTTAGAGCGGTTTGTTGGTGAAGAATCTGTTGATGAGGTCTAGCGAGACTGCAGGTTGGTTCATTGGAACCATGTGACCAGCATCATACACGCGGACGAAAGCGAAATTCTCGAACGAACGAACCACACCTGCATCAATATCACTGCTTTCAGGTAGCAACGGGTCATGAGCGATGAAGGTTCTCTCTTCAGCAGCGTTATAGCCGATCTTGCCTTGCCAGTCGAGATCGAGTGTCCAAGCTCGGTTGCCGATCCAATTGCACATGAGATCGGCGTCTCCAGCGTAAATGAGCACACGGAGACCGTCGTTTAGCATGTCTGCAACGAACTGGTGAAATGGCATGGACCAATCTCCACTGGCAATGAACGCCCTCTCGACTTCATCGCTGTCTTCATGCCATGCTGGTGCACGCTTATCGACGTGCAGGTAGTTGCGCACTTCAGCTGAATTGAGATATGCTGCGATGAGAGGGTGATCGTCGCAAGCTGAGTTGGGGTCGCTGTGGTTGCATGGTTGACGAATGTCGTAGTTGTCACGGTTTGCGGTTGTGAAGGGGCCGATGAGTTTGTCATTCCAACAACCTTGTGCTACCTTGCAGATAGTCCCGTTGCGAGGTGCTGCTTGACATTCTTGAGTCAAGCGGATGCATTCAGCACTATCGACTTTCATCTGCTGCTCCTGAACATCAGTAAGTAGTGTGATGTTGTATCTGTTGCGATTCATGTCTTGGTAGTAAGCGTACTACATCACAATGAATACAGGTTAGCTACACGAATCACACAAACGCTTCTCAGCAACGTACCTGAATCACGGGGTTCGTAAGTCCATTTCCAATCGCCAAGCCTTGCAAGTTGATGATCGGGACTTCGTCCGCTTTGTTCTTCTTGTTCAACGACCAAATGTAGTGTGCTGCCGCTGGAGCATAGTGTCCACCGTAACTCTCACCAGTCATGAAAAATTCTCGGCCTTGGTACTGAGGGTGTTGGTCTAAGAACCCCCGCAAGAACCAGTAGATGTTTTCACCGACATTAGTTTCGTTGTAGTCTTTATCTGCTGGGGACCCGAACGAATAGCCGACACCAGTCGGTTGGTCGAGCCAAATGACATTGGCGTTGCTGTTCCAGGAGTATGGATTGAGCTTAGTCGTCAAGTCGGACTCAATGGTACACGGTCCATTTTCAGTCAGCAGTGCAAACATACTGGATGAACCGGGACCCCCTGTTAGCCAAAGAACCAATGGATCCGTCTCGGGACTGCTACGTGATTCGTAAAACCAGTAGAAATAGTGATCATCGACCTTGTTCGCCAGCTTGATATGACCTGCAGAGCTATTGGTGACACCGCAGACATACGAACCCTTGGGTGTTGAAGTCTCCGGTACTGAATGATCTTGCAAAAGCCACAACACTAGTACAAACAATGTTCCACCAAAGACAAACTTCAACGCAACACCCTTTTTACTGTGATCATTGGTCCTGGTAACGCCGTTCACGGACCGATCTACCAAGGGTGACAATTCACTGCTCGTCATCTCTCTGGTACTTGAGGGGCACAATGCAAATCGAGGAATGACAACTGCGTTGCGCAAACGGTAAACTGATCGGAGGAAGGGGGATTGCCAATCGTTTTGTTCGGCACCGCAGACTTCATTGAGGCGAGCTACGTGTCAAGTGAATTGACACGTAGGCCAAGATTAAGTCGCGTTGCTATCCTATGAAAACTTCTACGATATTCTTGTTGTTGAGGTAGCCATTTTACTATGGTACAGTGTACCCCAAAGCTGATATCCAGTCATCTGTAAACCTGTCCAAGCTGCTACACTTGAATTAAGCATAACTATAGAAGGAGCCATAATAAGCTCCTTCTCCCTCTTCCTAAATACATCACTTCGTCTTTTGACGGCCACTACAAACTCCTTCTTCTCCTCCTTTCTTCTACACTACCCACGCTACTCGCCAGAGGTTATGAGCCCAAGACAAGCCTCAAGCGATGACTTCCCACGACTCATCGGCGCCGAGAACTTCGACGTGTGGAAGGCTCGCGTGTGCGCAGCACTCGACGGCAAGCACCTGCTCGGCTACGTAAAGCAGCTCGACTACGATGGTGTGTCAGAAGAAGAGAGTGAAGACAACACTAGCAGTATGTCCAACGACGACGACCGTCCAGTTAAGGCCACCAAGGATGCTGAAGTCGACCCTGACGCTGTGGACTACGAGGAGAGCGATGACGAGCTAAAGCCGCCCTCGGACTCTGATGATGACTCTGGAGCCAGTTCAGATGGATCGATCAAGCGAAAGGACCTTCCAGCCGTCCGGCCGTTCAACTCGCGTGAAGCTCGCCGAGCACGTAAGCGCCCGAAGAAAGAGAAGCCTCAGCCTCTTAGCCAGCGTGAACGCCGTCGCCAAGAAGCCAAGACCATAGCCTTCTTGATGAAGACGATGGACAACATGCACGTGCGTCTGGTCAAGAATCTCACGACTTCCTACGAGATTTTCAACTACATCTGCCAGAAGTACGAGGGAGCAGCCTTTCACGGTGACCCGTACTTCATCCAACACTACTTGATGGAGATCAAGTATGAGGAAGGCACCGATTTGACTGAATTCTTTCTCAAACTTGAGAACGCGATGAAAGCCGCGTCAGAAGCCACCGAGTCGGTGATGACCGAGGGACAGAAGTCTATCTACCTGTTCCATTCGATGCCCAATTCGTGGAAGGATGATCTCCGCATTTGGAAGGGCCAACGGAAGTATATCCCGTATGAAGATCTCAAGCAGAGTATCGAAGGCAAGGTTCGCGACCTCCAAGCTCAGGAGCGCTACACCTTGGCCAAGGGTACCCCTGAGACTCCTGCAACCAAGGGTGAGCGAGCTCTTGTGGCAACTGGGCCTTCTGCATCGCATGCTCAAGAGCGCGACAATGCCAATATCTGCTCGTACTGTGATCGCCCACGCCACAACATTCGCCAGTGCCGCGGTCTACAAAAGGACCTGCGTGATGGACGAGTGAAGGCTGGGACGGTACTCCCTGCTAATTTTGCTTTCAAGGGTAACTTGAAACGCGATCATCCGTATCGGAACTCAAATAACGGGAACGATAGGCGCCGCTACAAGGGAAACAACAACCGAGACTTCAAGGGCAACAACGGTGGCAACAACAACAAGAAACACGGGAATGGTGGCAAACAACGTGGCCATGAGCGCTACAAGGACCGCCCTCTCGAGTCAGACAATGACGACGATGATGACAACGACAGTGATTCTGGCAACCGTAAGGTATCTCGCCAAGGACGTCGTGATACCGGTCTCATTGCTGTCGCTACCACAGTGAATCCCCAGTTTAGCCTTACCGCTCAGGTCAAGGTTGAACCTGACCCCACCTGGACGATCGACTCTGGCTGCACACGTCATGTGTCCCATGAACCCCAGTGGTTTACTGACATCACCACTAGTGGTGGATCAATCACGGTTGGTGGAAACAACCAGATCCCCATTGAAGACATTGGACGGGTCGAACTGCAAGTCTCTGACTCCAAGGGCAACATGCAGAAGCTTACCCTTCATGGTGTCCTGTACGCTCCCCAGCTCCAATTCAGCCTGTTGTCAATTCCAGCAGCGGTGAAGCATGATTTTCGCTTCAACTTTGACCGCAAGCAGTGCGCTATGCAAACCGACCAGCGCTTCAAGATCAAGGCACTCATGGCTAACAACACGGACCTGTATCAGTTCCAAGCCAAGCCAGCGGCACCACCTGCGGCCCTTATTGCCTCAGGTAAGCAACGTTCCTTTCTGCTCTTACATAAACGCCTTGGACATCCTAACGTTCGTGTCTTGAATGACCTATCTAGGAGCCAAGCCATAGATGGACTCGACGAATCCGTACCTCTAGGTTCGAAGACAGATTTCTTCTGTGTTGCATGCACGTTAGCGAAGTCACACCGCTCCCCATTTTACTCTAATAGAGTTGTTAAACGTGCCACATCACCTTTGTCAAAAGTCCATTCAGATATTTGTGGTCCACTACCTGTGCCTAGTCTTACTGGGTGTCGTTACTTCTTGATCTTCATCGATGACTTTACTCGATTCATGTTCACTTATGCAATTAAGAACCGTAGCGAGTTGTACGACTGCTACGAAGACTTCAGGAAGAAAGCCCTGAACATCTTTAGACAAGATATCTCTGTCATTGAGTACACATTCAGTGCTGAAGACGATAAGTCTCACGAAAAATTCGAGATTCAACGGCTCCAAGCAGACAATGCGAAAGAGTACGAGAAACTGGGTCGAATCATCTTTAAAAAGTATGGGACTCATGCACAATTCACCAACGCGTACACTCCTCAGCAGAATGGAGTTGCAGAACGCCGCATGCGTACTATCATGGAGCGTGTCCGAGCCCTTCTACTTGACGGCAAACTTCCCAAGCAATTGTGGGCCGAGTGTGTCTGTCACGTGACAACTCTCATCAACATGACGCCTAGCTCTAAGACGGACGGTCGAACCCCGTACGAGCTTTGGTACAACCGAATCCCATCGATGCAATACATCAAAGTCTTTGGATGTAGTGGATATGTCCACATCACGGAGCAATACCGAGACAAACTCGACGCTAGAGCCCGTTTGTGCATGTATCTCGGTGTACCTGACCATAAGAAAGGATATCGTCTGATGGACATTAACACACATGCCATTGTGTATAGTCGTGATGTAATTTTTAAAGAGGACGAATTTCCCCCTCTCACAGGCCTGACGTCTACACCAGAGCCCACTCAACTCACCAACAGGCAGCAATCTGCTGCCGACCCTGCATCTGTACCTGCTGGTTTTATACCAGCACAAGAGTCTGAAACTGAACTTGGATCAGAACCAGTGACGACACCATTACCCACTTCAGGTCCTGCAACGGGAACCATACCTGGTACAACCAACAAACGGGTACTGCCCTCGTTGAGGGAGGCTATTGATCGAACAGCCATCCATTACTCATTTAGAACGGAGACGGACTCTGATCCTCCGCACACTTCAACTCCTAAGCGACCCCGCCTCACTGCGGAAGCCACTGACGCACGACTCAACACTGAGGAAGCCTGTGACGTAACCCTCAACTCTGAGGAAGACATTCACGAACAGGAGCAACGTCAGCATTTACTGTACACATTACTAGCTATTCGGTATGTGTCAGAGCCCACTACGTATCGGGAAGCAATGAAGTCTTCCCACGCTAACCAGTGGCATTCAGCAGCTAAATCGGAATACAAGTCCCAACTTCTCGGCCCAACAGTCCAGCCCTTGGAGACACAAAGTTTCATTGACTGGGGGTAGTTGACATTCACGAGTGAGTTCGATGCACTCTGCACTGTCAATCTTCATCCGTTCTACCTGGGTGTCACTTAGCAGCGTAATGTTGTACCGGTTGTGGTTCATGTCTTGGTAGTGCGCGTATTGAATCAACTCATTCGTAAGTCCATTCCCAATTGCTATGCCTTGTAAATTGATGATCGAAGACTCTGCAAACAACCTGGTAGAATTGTTCATCGACCAAATGTAGTGAGCAGCCGCAGGAACGTAGTGCCCAGCGTAACTTTCACCGGTGAGGAAGAGCTCGCGGTTTTCATACTGAGAGTGTTTATCCAAGAAACCTTGCAAGAACCAGTAGATGTTTTCAGCCACATTGGCTTCGTTGTAGTCCGTGTCTGCGGGGGATCCGAATGAAAAGCCCGTGCCGGTAGGTTGATCGAGCCATATTACATTGGCATTGTTGTTCCAGGTGTATGGATTGAGCTTGGTGGACAAATCTGGTAGGATGCTGCACGGTCCATTTTCGGCAAGCAGAGCGAACATACCAGAACCTCCGGGGCCACCAGTGAGCCAAAGCACCAACGGATCTGTATCTGGATTATTGCGTGACTCGAAGAACCAGTAAAAGTAGTGATCGTCCTCCTTGTTGGCAAGTTTGATATAACCAGCTTCGTTCTTCGTGTCACCGCAGATGAACGCGTCAGTCTCTGCAGGTTCGTCCAAGAACCACCACACACTCGATGCAGTTAAGATCACCACTATCGCCAAACCCAAAACGATCACAAAGCGCTTGATCTTGAATTTGTTGCTAGCTGATCCATAGATGGCTTGCACGGCTGGTAGCAGTTGAGTTTTCTCGTTTACACGCGCCATGTTTGACTACCACAACAAATCTCTTCCCGTCGACAGTGTAGATTTGAGAATGAGGTGACACAACATCATCGAGGATAGGAAGCATTCATTCGTATCCAATCAGTTTATCTCCTTCAGGTGGTGCATACTCTTAGAGCGGTTTGTTGGTGAAGAATCTGTTGATGAGGTCTAGCGAGACTGCAGGTTGGTTCATTGGAACCATGTGACCAGCATCATACACGCGGACGAAAGCGAAATTCTCGAACGAACGAACCACACCTGCATCAATATCACTGCTTTCAGGTAGCAACGGGTCATGAGCGATGAAGGTTCTCTCTTCAGCAGCGTTATAGCCGATCTTGCCTTGCCAGTCGAGATCGAGTGTCCAAGCTCGGTTGCCGATCCAATTGCACATGAGATCGGCGTCTCCAGCGTAAATGAGCACACGGAGACCGTCGTTTAGCATGTCTGCAACGAACTGGTGAAATGGCATGGACCAATCTCCACTGGCAATGAACGCCCTCTCGACTTCATCGCTGTCTTCATGCCATGCTGGTGCACGCTTATCGACGTGCAGGTAGTTGCGCACTTCAGCTGAATTGAGATATGCTGCGATGAGAGGGTGATCGTCGCAAGCTGAGTTGGGGTCGCTGTGGTTGCATGGTTGACGAATGTCGTAGTTGTCACGGTTTGCGGTTGTGAAGGGGCCGATGAGTTTGTCATTCCAACAACCTTGTGCTACCTTGCAGATAGTCCCGTTGCGAGGTGCTGCTTGACATTCTTGAGTCAAGCGGATGCATTCAGCACTATCGACTTTCATCTGCTGCTCCTGAACATCAGTAAGTAGTGTGATGTTGTATCTGTTGCGATTCATGTCTTGGTAGTAAGCGTACTACATCACAATGAATACAGGTTAGCTACACGAATCACACAAACGCTTCTCAGCAACGTACCTGAATCACGGGGTTCGTAAGTCCATTTCCAATCGCCAAGCCTTGCAAGTTGATGATCGGGACTTCGTCCGCTTTGTTCTTCTTGTTCAACGACCAAATGTAGTGTGCTGCCGCTGGAGCATAGTGTCCACCGTAACTCTCACCAGTCATGAAAAATTCTCGGCCTTGGTACTGAGGGTGTTGGTCTAAGAACCCCCGCAAGAACCAGTAGATGTTTTCACCGACATTAGTTTCGTTGTAGTCTTTATCTGCTGGGGACCCGAACGAATAGCCGACACCAGTCGGTTGGTCGAGCCAAATGACATTGGCGTTGCTGTTCCAGGAGTATGGATTGAGCTTAGTCGTCAAGTCGGACTCAATGGTACACGGTCCATTTTCAGTCAGCAGTGCAAACATACTGGATGAACCGGGACCCCCTGTTAGCCAAAGAACCAATGGATCCGTCTCGGGACTGCTACGTGATTCGTAAAACCAGTAGAAATAGTGATCATCGACCTTGTTCGCCAGCTTGATATGACCTGCAGAGCTATTGGTGACACCGCAGACATACGAACCCTTGGGTGTTGAAGTCTCCGGTACTGAATGATCTTGCAAAAGCCACAACACTAGTACAAACAATGTTCCACCAAAGACAAACTTCAACGCAACACCCTTTTTACTGTGATCATTGGTCCTGGTAACGCCGTTCACGGACCGATCTACCAAGGGTGACAATTCACTGCTCGTCATCTCTCTGGTACTTGAGGGGCACAATGCAAATCGAGGAATGACAACTGCGTTGCGCAAACGGTAAACTGATCGGAGGAAGGGGATTGCCAATCGTTTTGTTCGGCACCGCAGACTTCATTGAGGCGAGCTACGTGTCAAGTGAATTGACACGTAGGCCAAGATTAAGTCGCGTTGCTATCCTATGAAAACTTCTACGATATTCTTGTCAATCACGCTAGTGCTTCGTTCTTGAAGAACTTGTTGATGAGGTCCAATGAGGCTGCAGGTTGGTGTGTTGGGACCATGTGTCCAGCATTGAAAATGCGTACCAAGGCTAGATTCTCGAAAGACCTCGCAGTACCAGCATCCAGCAAAGCGGCAGACGGGTTCAACAAGTCTCGAGTCAGCAGAGGCTTCTCCTCTGCGTTATTGAATGCCTCTTTACCCTTCCACTCAAGTGCATCAATCCAAGCCTTGTTGCCAGACCAATTGCACATCGCATCTGCATCACCAATATACAAAAGCACACGAACACCATCGTTCAGTAGATCAGCGACGTAATTGTCCACCGACTGCAAGTAATCTACGATGAAGTTCTCGCCGACTTCGTCACTGCCCCCAACCCAGTCGCGATCAACGTTCAGATACTTGTGCACTGCGTCTTGGGCGAGGAATTGCTCGATAAGCGGGATACCATGACAAAAACCAAAGTCTACCCAGTCGCAGCTCTCCCTCACATCGTACGGGTTGCGGCCAGTGGAGTTGGCGGAGAGCGCCAAGACAAGGTGCTCGACGCAGTACTCGTATGGCTCTAAGCACGATGACTCGCTGGGAGATAGCTGGCACTCGCGAGTTAACTCTGCACATTTCACTGTGTCGATTTTGAGCTGCTCAGCCGCAGCTTCATCGAGCAGCGTAATGTTGTACGAATTGTCCAGCATATCACCAGCGTGCAAATGCTGTAAAAGCAGCAAGAGAAGCACATATTAGTTACTACTTCTGCAATATCTCCAGCCAGTCCTACATACCTGAACCACGGGGTTTGTCCATCCATTCCCAATCGCAATTCCTTGCAAGTTGATGTTTCTCATCACACTAGACTCGTTCTTCTTGTTTTGCTCGGAGATATAGTGAGCCGCTCCAGGAACGTAATGTCCTCCATAGCTTTCACCCGTCAAGAAGAATTCGCGACCGTCAAACTCCGGGTGTTTTTCAATAAATCCTTGCAAGAACCAGTACAAGTTCTCGCCCACGTCCTTCTCGTTGTAGTCGTGGTCATCACCAGAACTGTAAGAGAATCCGACACTCGTCGGTTGATCCAACCAAATCATATTCGCCTCGTACGTCCATGAGTATGGATGCACGTTCGTCGTGAGGTCTGGTTGGATCCGACACGGCCCGTTCTCATTGAATAGCGCCAGTAAACTCGATCCACCAGGTCCTCCCGTCAGCCAAATAACCAACGGAGCTGTGCTAGCGTTGTGCTTCGCCTCAAAGAACCAGTAGAAGTATTGGTCATCGTTCTTGTTGGGTAGTTTGATGTATCCCGCCTCGTTCTTCGTGTCACCACAGATGAACTCGTCAGATCCTGTAGATTCATGGTCATCGAAGAACAACCACCACACGCTCAATCCAGTAACAGCCGCCGCTGTCACAATGGCCACGATGATGAGACAGCGTTTAATCTTGAGCTTGTTGCTAGCAGAACCATAAATGGCTTGTACGGCTGGTAGCAGTCGGGTCTTCTCGTTCACACGTGCCATGGTGGACAAGTGCAGGAAGATCGCAAATTGAGGAATGAACCGGAAAATATCAGGTATCATTCGCAATCATTCCTAAACGAGTCAGTGTTATGTACAGTACAAATCTGAAGCAAAGCTTCAACGTGCACTTGCTTATCAGAGGTGTGGAACCTGTTGCTCAGGGCGAGCGAGACTGCAAACTACTGTGTCCGATAAGCTGGCGATTAAACAGACTTCGTCATCAATGGCGTCACTGCTTGTTACAGCAAAACGATGAAAGCGCATTCATCAGCAAGTGTAGCATTGCTGACCCTTTCAGTCGAGACAAGGCGAGAGCCACCATCGCCAGGCCACTCATAAGAGTACATGTAGTAAATGAGTACGACTTCCATGTTGTAGCTATAGTTTGCTATGTCTGCATTTGTTAGCGTGGATAATTCAACCTAAATTTTACCACACTACAAACAATTGAGCTCAAGGTGTTTGCTTTGGATACGATTCAATGGCAATTAGGTAGTACTAAGGATCTATCAACGAAACGCGTTAAAATTTAAGCTGGAGACGCCGATCTCATGTGCAATTGGATCGGCAACCGAGCTTGGACACTCGATCTCGACTGGCAAGGCAAAATCGGCTATAACACTGCTGAAGAGAGAACCTTCATCGCTCATGACCCGTTGCTACATGAAAGCAGTGATATTGATGCAGGTGTCGTTCGATCCTTCGAGAATTTCGCTTTCGTCCGCGTGTATGATGCTGGTCACATGGTTCCAATGAACCAACCTGCAGTCTCGCTAGACCTCATCAACAGGTTCCTCACTAATACCGCGTTATAAGCGCTGCACGTTTCTACATAGGGCGTTCATTCAGTGCACTCCATTTCGAGATCTTCCCATTTAATCGTCACGATGGCTAACGAGAGGACCCCGTTGCGATGGGATATGCATGCAGCTGAGATTCAGCGTCTCAAGCATATTGCCAAGATGGTAGGCTTGGGTACGTTGGCACTGGTGATCATCGTAGTCGTCGGCTGTGCTACCATGGAGAACCAGCCGATCTCGGCTGTCACTAGTACTGGTGATGCAACAACTACGTGTGGCACTGCATCCAACGAAGCAGGATATATCAAGCTGCCGAATAAACAGGATGACCAGTATTTCTACTGGTTCTTCGAGTCCCGCAAAGCTCCCGCGACAGATCCACTCGTCCTCTGGTTGAGTGGTGGACCTGGAGCTTCCAGTCTCCTGACGCTTTTGAGTGAGAACGGTCCGTGTTTCGTCAACGAGGACTTGTCGACTGAGACGAACCCCAACTCGTGGAACGCTGAGGCTAATGTGATCTGGTTGGATCAGCCCACGAACGTCGGGTACTCGATCGGCAGTGCAGAAGACGTCGATCACGATGAGAAGGACGTCCAAGAAAATATCTTCTGGTTCCTGCAGGGTTTCATGGACAAACACCCGGAGTTTGAGAACCGACCATTGTTTCTGACAGGTGAGAGCTACGCAGGACACTACATCCCTGCTGTGGCGCACAAGATCTACCGTGAAAACAAGACGGCGAAGGCGAGACGTCTCAACCTTCATGGTATCGCCATTGGCAACGGCTTGGTCAATACTGTCGTGCAGGTAGGAGACTTGAATGCTCGTGTGTTCAAAACTCACTCGATGTTGAATGGACTAGAGCAAGCATGGTTTGGATATGGTCGATAACTCGTACGGCGTCAAACTGATGGACGACGACACTCTAGCGAAGGCGAAGATTGCGGAGAAGCAGTGCACTGAGCTCGTAATAACCTGTCAAACCAACTCAAGTGTGTGCATCGACGCTGGGAATTTCTGTCAGCTGAATGTCATGGGCGCGTACGTTGCAGCTGGCCGCAACATGATGGACATTCGTCAGGAATGCACCGAATTGGATCCGATCAACTGCTACGGAGACTTGGTACCTCGCATCACAAAGTACCTGAACTCGAACGCTGTGCGGTCGTACCTGAACGTAGCAAGCGTGCATCCAGCACCGTACCAGGCGATGTCAGAGGAGGTCGAGCTTGCGTTTGCTGCAGACTTGATGAAGACGTTCGAACAGGACGTCGCGGAGCTGTTGAGGGAGAGCTCTGTTCGAGTGTTGATCTACCACGGGGACGCCGATTTGGTATGCAATTGGTACGGTGGCTTGGCGTGGACTAGAGCGTTGGAGTGGCCGCACCAAGAAGAGTTCAACGCAGCTGAAGAACATGCGCTGGTGGTCAATGCGAAAGACGTCGGGAGCGTGTGGACGTACAAGAAACGACTGACGTTCCTGCGGGTGTTCAATGCTGGTCACTTGGCACCAATGGACCAGCCCGAAGTCGCGCTCGAGATGATCAACCGATTCTTGAGGAATGAGGCGCTGTAGGTCAACACGATGGTATTTTACTGCCATGTTCATCAACTATGATCATACTTGCAAGTTGTAATGGCAAATGTTGCAGTGATTGCACAAAGATACACCTGATTACAGCGGATACTTTTGGCTCTTTTCTGTAAATCTGACGTAGCGAATCAGATCTACTTGCTGTCTTGAATCATGCCATAATGCAGCATGGCAATGGAGATCACTAAGCTAATACAGGATTGATGCATTACCTTGGTGATCGATTGTACTGTTGACAATCTCGTGCTCAATCTGCTCTGACAGCAGTAAAGTGTGCTTCTAGACTGTTCGATCACAATGTGATTCACATGGAGAATGTACGACGCAGCGCATTCCAGGAACATGCCGTCCTGTATGAACTCCATGATGCATTCATGCATGAGCTCGAGTCGTGATTCTTTGCTGCTATCTGAGCCAATACGAGTCGTCATAGACGACCTCACGTGGCTTCCAAGTCGAGATTACTCGCTAGTGAGGCAAATCCTGACACTCTTGGTCCGACAAACAGAGGCTTCTATATTTGCTTGGATCCCTCTGCCATGAGGAAGCGCAAGACCTGATTCCTCATTTCTCGATTGGCACCTAGAGCCCACAGTGTAGAATCTTCCAGCATGGCCAGAGCCACAGAAACCACCCCTCTACGTGGCGAGCAATACGCTTCAGATGCCTTGAAGCGCAAGCGCATCATCGGCATCACCGGTGCCGTCGTGGTAATCGCGGCCATCATCGTCATCCTCTGGCTCACGCTCAGCGGTCACAGCTCCAAATCCACCAAGGCGGAGGTGCAAGCCACGCCCGAGCCTACCCCCGCACTACGAACGGAAGCTCCCGTCATTACTGAGCTCCCGACCGAAGCTCCGACCGAGGCGCCACCTCAAGCTCCGACCGAAGCCCCTGCCGAACCTGCCACGGAAGCTCCAGCTGAACCAGACACAGACGCTCCAGCGCAGCCTCCTGCTGAACCAGACACGGAAGCTCCGGCCCAACCACCGGCGGAGGCTCCCGAGCAACAACCGGCCGCCGAACCGGCTGATGCGCAACCGGTTCCGGCTGCCGAGCCCCAACCTGCACCGGAACAACCCGCTGCCGACGCTGCTCCAGAAGTTCAACCAGCTCAACCAGCTCAACCAGCTCAACCAGCTCAACCTGTTCAGCCGGTCGACGCTGCTCCGGCTCAACCTGCCGACGCTGCTCCGGCTCAGCCGGTGGATGCTGCACCAGGTCAGCCAGCTGGCGACGTTCAGGACCAGCCCGGCCAGTAAACTTTCGTTCACTGGTAGCTCTGAGCTTGCATGGCGCTGTCTTTGGTGCTTGATGGGTCTGATCTTTTCATCTACTGGTAGTTCCCACTTTTATAATGCCATTTTTGCCGTGCTTCCATGAATAGTGTGGTCTCTTTGCTTCTAGTACAATCTAACAGCCTCCGAACGTGGTCACTGACGGGAGAAAGCATGGAATTGATGCGATGATCAATGAAAGTAGCCGGTCCTGCACCGTCAGTTCCAGTCTGGTTTGCAGATCACTGACACACATCCAGGATCCATGCGACAGACACGTGCGTGGCACACCAAGCAGAAAATCTTCAGTTTTGGCAACTTCGACGTGTTCACATCACGTGATTGCATTAGAATGGAGTCCGACACTGCACTCGTCACTTGTACTCATTGTTGTACTAGCTACGGTCGACTCGAGTGGGTGGATACGCAGCGAGGCTATGGTGACCGAGACAACTCCACTGCGTGACGGCGAACTGGCACCACAGGATCAACACAAGAAACGTCTTGCCGGACTCGTGGTCGTCGGCTTCGTCATGATGGTCCTGGCTGTACTGACGACGACAAACATCAGCAAGGAAACGCACGAACACCCTGTGCAGATTGCACAGCCCCACACGGATCTAACGCCTCGGAATGCTACGAAGCTCCATCCTACGCCAGCTCCGTCAGCCAAGAACTGGTTCCAGTGCGGGACTGAGAAGAGCGAGTCGGGCTACATCACGTTGTCCAACAACGTGGACGACCATCTCTTCTATTGGTTCTTTGAGTCGCGCAAAGCCCCAGCTACTGATCCGTTGGTATTGTGGATGACTGGAGGTGGCTCTGGCTGCTCCAGTCTCGCCGCACTGCTGACGGAGAACGGACCTTGTCGAATCAACCCGGACGCAACGACAGCACTGAATCCGCACTCGTGGACGGCTGAAGCGAACGTCATTTGGCTGGACCAACCTACGAACGTTGGCTTCTCGTACGGTAGCAATTCCGACATCCAATTCAACGTGAAAACAGTACAGGAAAATGTGTACTGGTTCCTGCAGGGATTCCTGGATAAACACCCAGAATTTGAAGGAAGAGCTCTGTTCCTGGCTGGTGAGGGATACTCTAGCCACTACGTTCCGGCAGCAGCCCACTATATCTGGGCAGAAAACCAAATTGTCTCGAAGGCGAACGCCACGATTCGTATCAGCCTTCAGGGTATTGCTATCGGCAATGGTCTGGTCAATCCTATCGTTCAGGTATGTATTCGTTAAGACTTGTCTGTAGATTCAAGTTTTAACGATTACTATTTCCACGTGTAGATGCCCCATGCTGTGGACATGGCAACCAAGAATTCGTACGACATCAACTTGCTTGACCCCACAAAGCTGACCTCTGCAAAGGAAGCTGTGCCGGTTTGCAAGGAACTTCTAAATGTATGCCAAACAAATAGTACTGCATGCACTGGAGCTTTACGCTATTGCTCAAATGCACTCCTAGATGTCACGGACGACTCGCACCGAAACAAGTACGATATCCGTAAGGAATGTATCTCCAACGATCCGGTGAAGTGCTACAACATGTCTGCGGTCTCAGCGTATCTCAACTCGAAATATGTTCGCGCATACCTCAACCTGCCCAGCCATGAATCCTTATGGCAGCAGTGCTCAGATTCCAAGCGCGTGCACTACTCCACTGATCTGATGACGAACTTCGATGGATATGTCGCCGACTTATTGAATGATGGATCCGTTCGTGTACTGATTTACAACGGTGACGCAGATTTGATCTGCAACTGGCAAGGGAGTGAATCATGGATGAAACAACTCAAATGGAGGCATCAGCAAGACTTTATCGCTACGAAGGAGCATGACTTCCTCGTGGACGGAGAAATTGACACCATTAATGCTGGATCTGTCCGCTCTTATAGGAATCAGTTCACCTTCTTTCGCGTTTTCGAGGCTGGTCACATGGTACCTAAGGATCAACCAGCAGTCGCACTCGAGATGATAAACAGGTTCATCAAAAACCAGAGTTTGTAGATCAGATCACTAAGACCAAAGCAAAGTTACCCGTTCTTCTTGCAGTGACGATATTTTAAAAAGTTTGGTTATTATGTGGTGGAGGGTAGTCAATTACTGAAAGTATGTCGATTGACGTTGAGGAGTCCTCAACGAGGACAGTTTAATGACTAGATCCTGTTTGTTTAGAATGAAAAGGCCACTATATCTCAATCACGACAATTTCTAGTAGAATCAAGCTCGCAAACTACAGCAAATGGATAAGATGGTTCGACTAGCAATGTCGTGACATTAATACCAGTGTTAATCCAACTAGTTGCCATAATAATGCTACCTCACTTGTATCTCGCACAAGTTCAAGCTTCGCATATTTACGCAAGACGAGGTTTCTTCTTCAACCTGCCCGCATCCTTTTCTCCATAGAGCGCTTGAAGACCTATCAGTTCTTTCTTATATTTTTTCAGCTCTTTTTGGTGATTGTCAAACCACTTCCGAGTCTTTGTGATCTTTACGTGCGCTTCCTTGCCTTTCCCAGCAGGTTTCATCGTAAAAGAAGCACCATTTTGATTTTCGCGTACGCACTTGGCAGCCCACTTGCGTGCTTCGGGTAGACTGGTAAATTTGGTATTCTTCACGGAGAACTTGGATCCTCGAAGGAATTTCTCGATCCACTCAGTAGGGAATTTTGCTTCAGGCATCGCCCACGAAAATGTTGTATCAAACTCGTCAATTTCTTGGTTAAGCCATTCGATCCGTCTGTTGGCAATATGTGCAAGCGCGCTACACATTTCGCTAGTGTTTTTAAACTCGTCAAAATACTTTGAATATGCTGCGATCACTTTGCCCAACTTGCTCGGGTGCATAGTCTCCATGTCACGTATTATACTGTTAAAGTTGTTGTTCTTGCCAGACTGGATAATGTGCTTCAACAGGATACTCGTGGCGTTGGGTGAAATATTGGAAATTTCACTGATAAACAATTGTGTTGCCATTTGTAATAGTGCTTCTTGCGCAGGTCCATCAGCTAAACTATCCACAATCAGCAGTGTCATTTCCAAATGTGAAACACCACAAGCCTCTTTTTGGATTTCCTCTGTTGGATTTCCAAGTACGTCTAGCATTGTGTCGCCAATATCGTTCCACTCAAAACTATCCAAAATCTTCGTCAAAACTGGAACCAGCGTTTTATTCTCGTTCAACATCCCAAGTCGAGGGAAAAACTGAGAAAAGAACATCTTGACTAGCTTGATGTCATGCGCATATACCAAAAGGTCACAAAATGTTCTGCAAAACCTCACAGACGCTTTGTCATTCCTCCCCCAAGATGGCTTTCCAGAATCAAGTCGAGCACTTGCAACATCTAGAAACTTGCGTAGCGCAACGCCATCTATAGGTTGTTTATCTCCCAATGCTTCCACAGCTATCTCCACTGACATGGTTTTTAAGGCGTTTTCAACGTGTTGAGTTGCAGGCCATGCCACAATCGCGTATTTTGAATACTTAATGATTCTTGTTGGAACTTCATCTGCTGCTTCTTCCACCTCGTCACTTCTTCTATTCCAGAGCTGAGTATATGATTCCTGCCCAGGATTTAGGAAGTTTAGTTCTATTGTCAACTTCCTGTCCATACTGCGGCCCAAATCCTCACCGCTCATAGTATACCAATGAATTGCTTGTCTGCGTTCATATTCTTGCCAGTCATTATCAAGGGGACTTGGATGCGAAACAATTTTGTGGGACAGCTTCGCAATGAAGATCTGCAGTTTCTTATCTACGGGTAGAGCAGAATTTGCCTCATCAAGAACCTGAAATCTCTTGCAATCGGTTCTGTTCAAAGCACCAGATCCCAAACTCATAATTTTCGAGTTAGTATAGTTATTATCCAGCATCAAAGCAAAAGATTCTTTGCTCCGTTCCATGTCGCTAATTGCATCAGCTAAGTCATCAATGGTGGGCATATCGGGATGTCTTCCATACTCCAACATTTCCAACGGTAGAGAAATGGAATAAACGAAAGCGAGGCAATAGCCTTTTGTAACCCTTTCCAATGCATATTCGGCATCAGCATAATAAACTGCGTAATGAGGTGTAAACGGTGCTGTGCCGTCTTCCTCACCAAAATCGTGGTGGTATCGTTGTTTTCCGTCTCGATAAACGACGAGGTTACCTCCTTCATGTCTGCTTGGCGGTTGAACCACCAATGCTGCGAGTACACTCTTTTCTTTGTCAGAGTTCTGGTGCTTCACGAAATGACTTCCTTCTTCATACACCATCATCTTGACCAATTCATACTTTAGTTCAATATTCTCGTAGCCGAAGCGCTTTGCAATTGATGGCATAAGCTCCTCAATTCCAGAATTCCATTTGGAATTGTTTATCTTCATTTGGTCTGGTGCCAGTTGCCAGATTTTGCATGCATTCTCATCAATTTCCGGGCTACTAGTGTGGCCAAACGATGACTTTTTACATTTTTCGATCAGCTTTTCTGCCTGCTCCGAAATGAGGGGTACGGATATGTCCCCCACTTCATCAACGAAAAGTCCGACTGTAGCTGGCAAACTATTAGCTTCACCTCCAAATGAACGTTCTGTAGTCATATTACCGGTAACTGCAAAATCAAGGATGTCACTGATTTTGGCACAGGAAGCACCTGATGGAATAGGACCGTCTCCTTCACCACCAAAAGGAAACACAGAATCTTGGAAATCTTCCTCAAAAGAAACCATCGTCGAGTCACTACTCGATATCGTCTGCATATGATGCCTTAGTAGACAATTTCAGAATGAGGAAAACAAAATCTTGTTGTTAGCACGTTTCAATCAAGAGCTGGGTGATGACATATTCTAGTCAATGTCACCACTTGACGTTCTGGGTATTTAATTTCGTGGAAAATACCCGTTGAAGATTTCCGGGAAAGCTTCAACTACAACTGAAAGGATAAGGTTTTGATCAAAAAGATGTTGAGAGACCCATTCACTTCAATTCATTGAAAAAAACATCAGAGGTAGTTGCAACAGATTCTTCCAACTGCTTCACCAGCACTAACTCCCGTCTTGGTTGTAATGATGCATGTAATAGTGGGGGATTCACCAGTATCAGTGCGAGTAAAGTCTTGATGATATTGTAGTGCAATTTGCATCAGCTTCTAACGTTACTACAAGTCTCCTTAATACCGGTATTTGTCAATCAAATGACAGCATGTGATTGGGTGATTTATAGTTGCTATCAAGAAATTGCCAATTATTTTCACTTTCTTGCACCATGGCATGGGGTAATGGTTGGGGCTACTACGAAGATGAGCAGGGAGATTATGACAGGACCCAGCCGACCGAGGCGGAAGTTTTCAAGAAGGGCAAGTGGTGTGAATTGAAGTGAAAGAGCCAGGGCTGCGCCCCAGCTCCACCTGCAGCGCAGGTGTGCTTTGCTTTCACTGCAAACTTGTAAGTAGACTGAACGTGTGGCTGGCAGCAAACCACGTATTCTCCACTAACCTCCTCTAATATACATGCTCGGGTTTTTGGCTGGTTGCTCACTCCTGAAAGTGACTTGCGCTGCGCGCAACGAGGGCAACCAGTCTTTTCGCCCTGCTGGACTGAGTCCTGCACCTAACAGTGTAGCATTCCTATACTACAATGGTAGTAACCCGCAGCCAGCGGGGAGCTACCAACTCTCAGGTTATGAGCCCAACGAGAGACTCAAGCAGCTTGGCGAACTCACCAAGTTCGACTGATGGTGCAAGGTTGATTGCAACCGAGTCACCTGTACTACCTCAACTTGATGGAGACGAGACGTCGCACGTCACGCGTGTCGAGCGCCAGCTCGGGACACTATTGGCCCAATTTGGGTCCGTTGTGGCCCTTCTGACTGACCAACGCTCTGCGACGAGCGTCCCAGCTACAGAAGCCACGCCACTCCCGCAAAGACAACTCATTCAAGAATTTTCTCCGGTGCAGCAAAGACCAAGGACGCAGCGCGTCCTGACTCCGTACGGGCCCCGCCGAGGAAACCCAGCCACGGAAGACTTCCCTGCCTACAACAGCTCAGCTGGCACTAGTACACGCCAGGCCGAGCTGCCAAGAACCCCAAGACCTACTGCTCCTACTCCAGCCGCGCTGAGAGTCGCTGCTGCTACGCAGCCTGTCCAGTCCGAAACCACAGGCGACCGGACAGACGCAGTTGAAGGTGACATGACTGGTCAACATCGATGCACGCGGTGCATGAATGCGAGCAATCACGTCGCGCCTAATGCTAGACTGAACAATGACAACTACAAGACTTGGAGAGCTGAAATGTGCACAATACTGGACGCCTCCAACCTGCTGCCCCCGCTGCTCGGGAACGAGAGGCTGGACGACCAGTACAATGACGCACAACGCAAGTGTTTCAGACAGCGTATCCGTGTTGCTCAACGAGAGATTGTCATGGCTCTTAGCGAAGAGCTACAGTCTCGCTTCTCAAGTGTTATTGAGCGTGCTGATCCGCTCCTACTGTGGCATACACTTGAAGAACACTTTGACAACCATCCAGGCATCAACAGCGTGTTCCTCAAGCGTGACATGCTAAACCGTCGTCTACAGCGTGACGAGCGGTTGGACACGTACATCAAGGCCATTGATGACTTCAAGCACCAGCTTCGCCGCGCGAACCAGCAGCTACCTGAAGTTGAAGCCGTGTCCATCCTACTGTCGAACACAGTTGGTGTCTATCCTGCAGTAGTCAATGAACATGAAGTGCGTCTTGCCCGTGGTGAAGCCATCACCTGGGAGCAAGCCATTGAGCGACTTAGACTTGCCGAACATGCACGTCAAGAGGCTGAACGACAACAAGGTCGTGGTGGACGTGCCGTCCAGCGCGACATTGCTTTTATTGGCAACAGTGGTGACCGCCGCAGCCGAAGCGGTGGACGCAGAAGCTCGAGCTATGCTCGAGGAAACAACCACAACCGTAACACTCAAGGCAATCGCGCACACAGTCGAAGCCGTAGCATGTCGCCTCGCGGAAGGAATAAGAGACGCAAGAGCAAGAGTACGTCTCGTGGCAACGAAGACATTAGCAAGCGCAAGGCCAAGACGAAGTGTAATACATGCGGACAGCAGGGACACTGGAGCGGTGACCCTGAATGTCGTGGCCGTAGCAACGGCAACAACAACAACAACCAGCCGCCGCGCAGCATGGTTGACATTGTGACAGTGAAGAACTTTGAGCCGGTTGCGCCGACTCGCACTGAACAGCAAGGTGCAGTACTTACAGTGCGTGGTGAACAACATGAGCAATGCACGACTACGGAGATGATTGAGTGGATACTGGATAGTGGTGCGCAGACTAATGTATCCAGTGATCTGACACTGTTCACTGAGTTGCATGAGGACACTGTTGCAGAGTTGGTGTTTGGCAATGGTACGACGGAGCGTGCTACTGTGGGTACAGTGCACATGCAAGTGGTGAATGAGCACACGGGCAAGACCGAGGAGCGCCTCCTCGAGAACGTGAGCTACTCTAAGTCGGCACCTTACAACTTGGTCTCGCAGACCTACATGCAGTTCAAGGGTAATTTCAAGGTCCGAGTCTCGCAGGATCAGCTAATTACCCGGCTCGTCAAGGACTCCTTGAAGCTGCGCTTCGAGTACGTTCGTGGCATGTATCGCATGTGGACACCAAGGCAGAGCAAGCATGTGTTGAGTGTTAACACCCGCGGTGTTGAAAATCCTATGGCATTGTTGCACAATCGCCTAGGTCATGTGGGCATGGATACCATTAAGGAAATGGTAGGACAGGAGTATAACTTCGGCATCCAAATACAACAACAGAGTTTTGCTTCCTACGAATGCATTCCTTGCCTAGAGTCGAAGACCAAGCGCATGAGCTATTCGAGAAACCCGACTCGCACGTCTAAACCACTGGAGAAACCGTGTGTTGATCTCTGCAGCGTCGGAGTTGACACAATCTCAAAGGCTAATCAGTTCCTTCTCGTCGTGGACGAAGCTACGAGGTATAGATGGGGTTATCTCCTTGCGCACAAGGATGAAGCAACTCCGTTGATTACAGACCTGATTCTCTTAATCAGAACTCAGTTTCCGAAGCACACAATCAAGATGGTGTTCTCGGACGGTGGAGGTGAATTTGTGAATACGGAGTTGGAGACCTTCTGCGGAGGTCTCGGCATTGAGACGCTCTCATCGAATCCGTACAGTCCTCAAGAGAATGCTCTTGTTGAGCGTGGCAACCAGACTGTGATGCGCCAAGTCCGTTCAATGTTGCACGCCACCCAGATGCCAATCTCATTATGGGGTGAGGCGTTCCTGCACGCAATCTACACGCTCAACATCACGCCGACACAGGCGTTTAGAGACAGAAAGACTCCGCATGAAGCATTACATGGACGGCGTCCAGATCTCACTGTGCTGCGCACATGGGGGTGCTTAGTGCATGCGCACATACCAGAAGACTCACGGCAACGCAAGGAGAAGCTCTCCTCGCAGACCCAGTTGTGCCTCCTGCTGGGATACAGCATGAAGACCAAGGGCTACAAACTACTCAACCTGCGCACAGGTTCGGTAACAACATGCCGTGGGGGAAACATGAAGGCACATGAGCAGTACACAGTGCACTATGTGTACATCAAGAATCTCCTGTTGAACACCTATGAATATGGAGATCATGAACTTCCTGCTACCATCCCGATCGTGCCGATTAGGACAACAATGCAGACGTACCTGGAACTATCTGAACAGCAACTTGCGCAGCGTGCAACTCAAATGGAAAAGCTGACACTCGCTGGAGAGCGCGCGAATCCAATGGAGGTGCCTACAGAATCTGCAACCGAGCCAGCGGCTCCAGGCAAGCATCAGCCATGTGCGACCACACTCGAGACTGTTGAACCTGCGGTTCCAGTGGGAGCTAGCAAGCGGCGAACTACCTCTAAAGAAAAGCTCACGAATCGAGTGGGAGGATTGAAACACAAACAGCGATTTCGTGAAGCAGACGATGATGACAATTGGGAACCACGTAGCAAGCGCCTGCTGCAACCAGATAGTGATGGAGCCTCATCACGACCGAAGAGGAAGCGACAGCAGTCTGCACGCCTCAAGGACTATGTAGTGACGAGTGTGACGACGCTGAGCGTCGAAGACGTGCCTATTCCTACTAGTCACAAGCACGCATCCAGATCCAAGCGATGGAAAGAATGGAAAGCAGCAATGCAAGTAGAGATGGACTCCCAGCGCCAACATGGGACTTGGACTCTCGTTCCGCGAACGGAAGCCAAGAGCAAGCGCGTCATCTCGTGCAAATGGGTGTATGCGATAAAACGTGATGCGACTGGAAGTATCAAGCTATACAAGGCCATATTAGTCATTCGAGGATTCCTGCAGCGCATGGGAATTGACTACAGCGAAACCTACGCGCCCGTGATTAGATTCGAGACGATCAGGTGTGTGATCGTGTATGCACTGCAACGAGGATGGGCTATCCTGCAATTTGACGTGAAGACAGCGTTCTTATACGGTGATCTCGACGAAGAAGTATACATGGAGCAGCCTCCAGGATTCGGTGAGGACTCAACTCGCTACATTTGAGACCAGACATCGCACATGCTGTGCGTCATCTCAGTAAGTACCTGTCCTGCTTCGATCACACTCATTATTCTATGGCTAAGCGAGTACTACGCTACCTTGCTGGTACTGAAAGCTATGGCCTAGTGATGAACATTATTGCTCTGAACGACGTCGAGCTGGTGTGCTACACTGATGCTGACTACGCGAATGACCCTGATGACCGAAAGAGTGTGAGCGGGTTTGTGACGCTCGTGAATGGCAATGTGATTTCGTATGGATCAAGAAAGCAAGAGATAAACGCACAAAGTACTACAGAAGCTGAGTATATTGCTATGAATGAGGGAACAAGGGATCTACTGTGGCTGATTGACCTCTGCGAGGAACTCAGCTGGACGTTTGCGACGCCCGAGATCCGTGGAGACAACAAATCGTGCATTTACCTAACTGCTAAGCCTGGTAAGCACAGCAAGACCAAGCATATACAAAACAAGTTTCACCTAGTGCGCCACTTGGTGGAGAACGAGCAGCTACGGACACGCCATGTTGGAACCAACGACATGATCGCCGATGTCATGACAAAAGCGTTGTCGAAGGAGAAGTTTGAGCGATGCCGAGATGGTATGAAGGTGCTGCGCATTGACCGAGTGAAAGCCTCTACGAATGCAAGCGTCATCACTGTACCTGATTGCCAAGCTACTTCCTAATGCCGTCGCTGCTGCGCAGCTTGATGGCAACTGGGTGCTGCGCACTCCAGTACAGAAGCCTACTACCAAGTACACCTACCGTCGCTGCCGCGCAGCTTGATGGTACCACCTGACAGCGTCATGGTGATCTCATTGTGATCGTGTTGAAGTAGCACTTCAACATGATCAAGTGGGAGTGTGAATTGAAGTGAAAGAGCCAGGGCTGCGCCCCAGCTCCACCTGCAGCGCAGGTGTGCTTTGCTTTCACTGCAAACTTGTAAGTAGACTGAACGTGTGGCTGGCAGCAAACCACGTATTCTCCACTAACCTCCTCTAATATACATGCTCGGGTTTTTGGCTGGTTGCTCACTCCTGAAAGTGACTTGCGCTGCGCGCAACGAGGGCAACCAGTCTTTTCGCCCTGCTGGACTGAGTCCTGCACTTAACAGTGTAACATTCCTATACTACAATGGTAGTAACCGCAGCCAGCGGGGAGCTACCAACTCTCATGTGGCCGTTCGGAATGAAAGGCACTGCCACTGACATCCCTCTCCCTAAGGACGCAGTGTGTGCGCAGATCAGCAACATGTTAGCACGAGCCAATGACAACGCGGGGGAATATTCCTTTGGAGGGTATGCAGAAACGTTGCCAGTGGCCCCAGGATTATCTGTCAAAGGGTTAGGGACGATCTCCCTCCCTCTATGTAAGAAACAAGCAGAGGAATTGATAGAAAAAGGTGTCAAGTCTCCGTTTGGTAAGAAATTAGCAACCAAGATGGACGAAGCGATTCGCAAAAGTTGGCAATTAGCGCCGAATCAAGTGCAGTTTAAAAACCCATTGTGGCAACCTGGTATTGATCGGTTAAGTGAAATTATTGCTGGTCGCCTTGGATATAAGGGAGTTCCGATGCAGTGTAAATTGTACAAGTTGCTAGTATATGGAAAAGGAGGTCACTTTGTGAAACACCAAGACACAGAGAAAGAGGATGGGATGGTAGCGACAATGGTAATACAGCTACCAAGTGAACATGAAGGAGGAGACTTGGTAGTCTATCGAGGGGGAAAAGTGGTTCAGCGCCATGACTTTGGTAAGAAAGACGGAACCGCAGCATTCCTACCACATTATGCGGTGCACTATGCAGACGCGGAGCATTCATTGGAGAAGGTGAAGAAGGGGTACAGAATCGTGTTGGTGTACTCCGTTTGTCTTCCTCCAACGATGCATCATTTGATAAGAAACTACGACAAACCCTTGAGCCAAGAGCTTGCTGATCTTATTGGACGTCTGAAGCCGGCTTCTGATACCTTTACACTACTGATGTCTCATGAATACACTGAACGAAGCATTTCAGACTTGGGTACTCGAGCTCTGAAGGGTATTGACCGTGCTAGAGTTACAGCTCTCGAAGAAGCGAGTGCTGTGCTCCCTGCAAACAAAAAACTCCAATTCTACATTGTCGAGTTGAAGCATGATATTAACTTCTATGATGGTGGAGGACCTTGGGTGGAAAACGAACAAGACGAGTCGATTGCATGGTATTCCTCTAACGGACAAAATTTTGGACGTGGAATGGACGACATGAAGTTCACGTTTCTTAATCCTGGGCGAGAATCACTCGCTGAGCTTTGGAAAGGACACGGCAACAGCACGTTTGAGGGTTATCTCGGCAACGAGGGGGCAACGAGAAGCACCACATACTGTAGGTACGCAATCGTTGCGTGGCCCGCGGTTCGATGTGTGGAAAACGCGTTGAAGTACATCGATGCAAATGCTGCTCTTGCTGCTCTAAGAGCTCAAAAGGCGATTGATGCTGCTACACTTCGAGCATTTATGACTGCTGCTACGGATGAAGATCTGGTGGAAGATGATGATCAATTCTCTTATGAGTGGTCGCGTCCTAAGTCTGACTCGATCTCGGTCGAGTTTTGCAAGACATTATGTGAGCTGTTAGTACAAGTTCGAGATCCAGCGCTAGTGAATATTTTCTTCGACAAGTTTTTCAACCGTCTCGACGAGAAGGAGGATGTAATTCCTTTCATTATAGACATTATTCACGCTTTTGGCTGGAACGACATAGGTCGGGGGTTATTGAACGCATTAGAGGAAAATATTGAAGAGTCAGGCTTTGGGTTTATGGGGCGCGCACCACAGAGTGGAGGTTCTGGTATGGAACCAGCACTAAGAATTGTCGACGAGTTGGAAGATGGATTGGCTCAGCAAGAGCTTATTAAATATGCGTTGGGTCAAGCTGTACTGCTTAGTGATGAGCGACTGTGTTCTTCCTCAGTGAGAGGACTAGTGTGGTTGTATGCCATTCGAAGTGGTAGCAAGCACCTCCTCGAACCCTTGGCGAACAAAGTGAAGCAAATGAAGCCCAAACATATCGAGTATTCAATCCACCTCTTTTCCTTACACATCGATGATGTCGATGCGTCAGATGAACGGTTTGCTATACTAGCGTCTATCGTAGCTGTTCGAATCCAGTGGCTGAAGAACTATCTGAAGACTAACGACAAGTTGACCTGGGAAATGCCAAACGCAAAATTCAGAGACAACGCCCAAATTCAAGCATTCCTTCGAGGCCCCGATGTCTCCATGACCACGACGGGACTACTTACTTTTACCGGCCTCCCTGACGCTCGGAAGTATGCTGTCAAGACCATGCGCACCAAGCAAGTTAACGCTTCATTCACGATGGAACCTGGTGGACGAGGCAAAGATTCTTTCGTGACCATCACGAAGACTAGGGCTGTATTTTCCGAAAGCGACCGGAGTTTACTGTCATACAAGGACGAACTTCATCGCCTTATCAGCAGATTTGGTGGAAGTAGTATCAGAGGTGCGACGAAACGAACACGGTATGAGTAATGAAATGCTGGGAAGGTGATGCACATGCTACAGTAGTTACAACCATGCGTGTATTTCAACAAACTTAGCGAAAATATTCAGTAGTTTCGCCGTAGTAGTTATTCCTAGGTCAACTTCCCAACGCTACAACACAATCTATTCTATTTAAGTACTAAGTTTAAGTAAACTACTTAAACTTTTGTATTGAAGGAGTTGAAGAGTTTCACAAAACAAGCAAAGATCTTTCGTGTGCAAAATGTGTGAAGTGTCCTGACGGTTCGAAATTCTTGCTTCGACGCGGTTGCCTCTCGAGATGTCCCGTGCATTTTGGATTATCTCCAATTCAAGTGTGATGAATTTGGGTTTATTTTATACTTAAGTAAGCTCGGAACTGTATCATAAACTTTGCTACCATCATGTAACATGAATTTCGTTTCACAATTCCAAGGATACGCACCTTCCATACTCACTTGCATTGGAGACTGTTGCTGTCTCCAAACCCACGAGATACTCATTCAAACCGAAGAAGAAATCAAAAGTCCAGTAGATTCTTTGGAGAATTCACACAGCTCTCGTGTTTCATGCTACGTGGAGATTGCGAAACATTTATCTTCGGAAGATCAACGCAGAGACTCCAAAGGTGTTCAATTATCTGAACTCGTTCAAGATGCACCACCAATATAATAAGTTATGTTATATTGGTATTATTTGACTGAAATTGTGGGACGATCACACCATCGATCCGTCAACCTGGTTTCGACCACCACTTGGTTTCCGCTAACGCAGATCAAAATCAGATAATGATCCAGTCTATCGTAGACCTACACAAACGAGAAATCTGCTAATAGCTAGTCAACCAATTTTCCTTCCTTTTCCGTATCCTAATGCTTAATACTAATTTCGTTGTCTAATTATTAGCAACTGCTATTTCACTAAATAGTGGTCCTTTCGTTGCCCTGCAAAATAGCAACTATTTCAATACTACACTTTCACTGCGGGTTCGTGAAGTTGGCTTGCTCTGGAGCTACTGTAGTTGTCAAATTGACAATGTTGACAATGCCACGTCATATGACACGTATGGTATTGTACTGGCACAATATTTGATATCCTGACTTCAATGGCTCATACGTACTCATTAAACTAACACGGTCAGGGCACCACGTCCAAATTTTCCCGGCATCAGTGAACACTCAAGTCATCCATCGATATCTACAACCTCAGACAAATGAAAGACCAGCTTGGTATCCATTACTTCACCAAGATTAGCAATGGCACGCAATTCCAGTACAGTAACACATAGCCAACCCTAGGAAGAGGTTGCTACTCTAATAACATGCATTACTCGTAGTTTAATTTTGAGAAACGTGCATGTTGTGAACATATTTTTAGCGCTACAAAGAGAAGATCCTGTAATAGGGTTACTTGCCATTGACGAATTGGTAAACACACGACTCAGTGGATCGATCACCACGCTTTGCCTGTCGTATTGCGTATCTGCTGTGGAAAACTACGGGACTGCTCTAGCTGCAGTACCGTACACAAACACTTGGATGCAAATTGTCGAGAAATCGTGAAAAGAGTTAAAATGTTTAGTATATCTCGGTAGTTTTGAATGAACCGCATACTAAATAACCTCAATCAATTAATAGGATAAATTTACATTCTGAAGTAATTTAACACCTCAATATTCCATTAAAACACCAAACTTGTTTAGAGCATGTGTTCATTAGTGAGATTGCATACAGTACACATGTTCTTGGTTCTTGTGGAACAGCAGGGACGTTTTTGGTCTAAAAGTTCGCACGCCACCACTTTACCAGCTACATATACAGCTGGTCGTGCTACGTTGATATCGTCCTAGTCGTCCATGGGGTCCATAATCACAGGACATGCATCCGTTCAAACAAACAATAATACAGGTAGGTAGCCGTTTAACACTGGCTAAAAATTGTAGTGATTGTTAAGACATGTTAACGCGTATCGCGTTCGATTTCTGCTGTTATTTAGCTCTGGTACAGTGATTATGAAGACAGTTCTACAGTATTGCTTCGCTTAACTGTACAATGTTTTCTGGTGCAGTGATTTACGAAGACGTGGGCGGCATCATTCGAAGGTCTACAAACCGAGAGCAAATCACCCATGAAGTGTGTACAGTACTGTAGTAGGAAAGCATGAAGGATACATACCTAGATTAGGGTCTAGATCATCTGCTGAGTCATTACCGATATTGGTAGTAGGCAATGTCTACTAGACAGTGCCTACAACAGGTGTTCTCACCTACGATTACGGCCGTACTTGAAGCGGCACGTGGGAGTGGGGCGTAAGGGTTATATTTGTTCGTTTGTGGAGTACATATACCATGTAATACCGTACATGAACAGCCTCAAAGCGAGCGATGGATTCAGGTATATAGTTGCATGACGGTAGCATCGATACGGAAGGCAACACAATACTACTAACTGTTATTATGGATACGCGCTTGAACCATCCCCATTGAGATTGTGGGTGCTAAAACAGTTTACCTACGTATGTAGAAGCCCCAATACCAGATTACGGACTACGAGCTTGAGTAAAATAGAAAGCAACAAAGGTGTCAGTTATTTGTGTTGTCTGGTGGTATGATCAGTGTGATGTGAGCAAGGTCGGTGACTTCTACTACCTCTACTACTCAGTTAGCAGCTTCGGTACAAAGAATTCTGCCATTGGTGTGGCTCGGTCAAGCTCCCTCGACGTTGGTACGTGGGAAGACGGTGGCTCTACCACCATCACCAGCGATTCGAGCAAGCCGTATAACGCCATCGACCCAAACTTGATCAGTGTGGACGGGAGTTTCTATCTAACTTTCGGCAGCTACTGGCAAGGAATTCATCAGACTCACATGCGTGATCCGCCAGTTTTGTCGAGTTCCGCTCCGACTCAAATTGGCTTTACGTCCAACTTTGAGGTACTGGAAGGTCCCTTTGTCTTCCACCATGGTGAATTCTACAATCTCTTTATGTAACGGGGTTACATGAGGGGTTACCCTAGAAAGGGTACCGCCTCTAGAAGTAGATATACTTCTGTGAGTATTCATTTTAGATACTCACTCGTGGGTGGTGTGGACCACACCACTGCCACGTAGGTCTGGTGGCTGAGGGCCAACCAATAGTATTTGACCTACCTTTTATATGCATAATTAGGATAAAGTATAGTTAATTAGGAGTTTTTATTACAGGCCAAATGAACCTAATTAACTATAAATAAATCAGTCTAAAATCTACTCTAAACTTGCTATTAAGTCCCCTAAGACAGGGACTAGTGAACTGCCGTTCACTTAGAGTTTGTATACTCTTGATAGCACGCTTCCTCAAGCAAGGTGCTCGTGTGACCCCGTCACACTTGATAGCACTTATAGTTAATCCACACCTACGCGGGTAGATTGGCTACCTGAATCCTCAGTGGCTCCTACAAGGTAAGCCAGGATGGATAGAGGGAAGTTCTCTCATTTGACCGACTCTCAGTTTGAGTCGGTCCGGAAGATGGTGGGCATCTTTGGAGGAGATGCCCTCCGAAGCTTGGCGGCTGCTACGCCGGCCGAGCAGGTCGAACGCATCGAGGCGTTTGACACGTACGAGAGAGGGCTAATCGCCCACGTACAGGGGCTGCAGACCCCCGTGGCTGAGATGAAGCCAGCCCAACCTAAGCCGTTGAGGCTTAAGGTTAACCTTATGAGGGGAAGGAGGGAGAGAAACTCCACTTCTGGGTCCGAGAGGTCGAGCTCGCGATTGACGCGGCTCTAATCTCGACCGAGCGACTTCGGGTCGCTTTCGCCCTGTCCAACCTAGGAGGTCGGGCGAAGACCTGGGCGTACACGCGCGAAGCGACGACGCCGGGTGTTTCACAACCTGGGCTCAGCTGTGTCAACAGCTTAGAGCCGCCTTCCTTCCGGCGAACTATGAGTATCGCCAGCGCTCGCGCTTCCTTGCCTGTAAACAAGGGAAGCGTGAGCTGCATGAGTACATCAAGAGATGCGAGTACTCGCTGCATCTCTGGTGGGGAACCCCCTACCTGAACACATCAAAGTGACAGTGTTCATGGATGGCCTGAAGGTGGGCCCATCCCGCACACAGTTGTTCCGCGTGCATGCGAAACATATGGAGGAGGCGATCCAAATCGCCCTCCAAGAGGAGTACAGCCACCGACAGGCTCGTACTCCTACGTCGGTGTGGCAAGGCCACAATGCGTCGTCAGGCGCAGTGCAAGGAGCTCCAGCAGCTGGAGCTAGCACAGGGCCGGTACCCATGGAACTGGGTACGGCCGTACAGAGCTCCATCCGTTGCTACGGATGTGGGAAGCTCGGGCACATGCAACGTGCCTGCCCTGCGGGAGGGCAAAGGAAGTTCCCTTCCAAACCTAGGGGCTCGAGGGGCCCGTGGCAGAAGTCGCGACCCAAGGGCCAGGGGAACTGGGGTCACCAGTAGGGGCGGGGCGCCTACTGGGTAAGATCTAAGTCCCCATGGTTGGAGTGCGGACGGTGCACGCCATGGAGGCTTAGCCCCTGAGAGCCTGGGCGCTCTTGAGACGAGAAAGAGCAGCGGCGGACTGCTCGTGGTACACGCGAGTGTACGGGGATATGGAGATCCCTTTAGAGTCCTGATTGACTCTGGGGCGTCGACGAACTTTGCTCGACGCCAGACGGTCGCGCGGAATGGCGACAAGTATGCCGACGCTTTGCGTGAAAGCGAAGGCAGGGGCCAGGTCTTGGTGAGACTGGCCGATGGTACGTTGGTTAACGTACCTGGGGTCCGTATGAACTGGCTGTAAAGTTTGAGGACTTTGACAGCACGGAGTCGTTCCTTGTCCTAGACATGGACAAGTACGACTTGATCCTGGGCATGCCGTGGCTCGAAAAGCACGAACCCTGGATCGATTGGCGCGGCAAAGCCATTGGGGCTAGCCGGCCTGCAGTCTCCGACAGAGCTTTGGTGAGTAATGTTCCCACCTCTGTCCGGGACTGGGGCGCCAGAGATGGTCGCCAAGGCGCTTATGCGCCCGAAGAAGTACTGGGAGTCACTGACCCCAGTGAAGATGTTGCGATGAGCCTTGCAACCGGTCATGAGACCAAGGTTCATTGCCAAGCGTGCAGGATTGCCACGACGGCAAGTCCCAACGCTAAGAGTCGTCGCGCCGTATGGGCTTCGACTGTGGCAGTGCCGGACGGCACTGACCAGGCGGGTAACATAGGTCCGCAAGCAGCAGAGGCTGCTGAGGAGAGCGCTAAAGACGTCTCCTGTGTGGGTAACATAGGTCCTCAAGGGTAACATAGGTCCACAGGCGGGTAACATAGGTCCGCAAGCAGCTGAGGCTGCTGGGGAGGACGTTAAGAGCGCCTCGGGTGGGTAACATAGTTTCCACGCATGGTCGAAGAGACGGAGAAGACTGAGAGCGCAACGTGCGTCTCTAGCGTGGGTAACGTAGTTCCACGCGGGGTCAAGAAGACCACTACGAGTGCGGAGGTGCCGTTGAGCACCTCCCGTGTGGATAACCAAGTACCACACTCGGAGTCTGAGACCCCACCGGCACGACCGGTCGAAGAGCAATGCCATGTCTTCGACGGCGTTTCCGGTCGTCAAGTGAAGGCAGGTGCCGTCCATCTGGATGCACTGCCTGAGGTGTTAGCACTGCTGAACCTCG